>CM035129.1:48993025-49593025 GCA_020205605.1 Panax ginseng | reverse complement strand
GATCTCATCCACGAGCCTCTGAGCTTTGTCTTTGTCCAGACATCTGAGGAGACCTAATCCTAAATCTCTTTTGTAGAGTGCAACTCCGCTAAGGTAAAATTTCGTAACAAGTCGATGGATCCGCCTTCTTTCAGTCGGGCTCGCCTCAGTGGGTGTAGATCAATCTCGCAGATACTCCTTGATGTGTTGATACCAAGGGTTGTGGATGGGAGGTAGCTCATCCAATACTTCTCCAACATAATTCCCATAAATTGGTGCCTTTTGCAGGGCGAATGTGATGCTTTGCATGTTTTCCTTGTCAGGTATGTGAATCAAAGAGGCCAACGTTGCTAGTGCATCCGCAAAATCATTCCTATTATGAGGAATATGTAGAAAAGATATTCCTTCGAACTCCAAAGCTATCTCTAAAACTTGTTGATGGTAAGGCATCAAATATAGTTCTTTAGTTTGATAGATTCCCATGGATTGTTTGATTACCAATTCAGAATCCCCAAAGATAGTTAACCGCCTGATACCCATTAAACGGGCATGTTTTAGCCCCATGATACAGCCTTCATACTCAGCTGTGTTGTTGGTAATCTTGACAAAGCGCAATTTGATTTGGCTGACAGGATATCGCTCCCCGTCTTGGATACTAGAATTGCCCGGCTCAAAGACCTTCTATGTTAACAGCACAATTAAAATACATTTTCCATGTACGGCATGCATCGTACTAATGGTTTTACTGAATTGTCATGACCCCTTCATCAGGGAAGTATGTTTCCAAGGGTTTGAAGTCCCCTGCAGGTGCGACGACCAATTGATCCGCAATTCCTTGACCTTTGATAGATTTTTGTGTCACATAGACGATGTCAAACTGCTGTAGGATCAACTACCATCTGGACAGCTGACAATTTAGTATGGGCTTACTGAACACACACTTGAGAGGATCCATGTGGGATATGAGATGGGTTGTGTGACCATGGAGGTAATGTTGTAACCTCATGGAAGCCCACGCTAAAGCACAACAAGTCTTCTCAATCATAGTGTACTTCTGTTCACTGCTGCTGAATCTTTTGCTGAGGTAATAGATAGATTGTTCTTGGCCTCTATCGTCTTTTTGTCCCAGCATGCAGCCCATAGCATTGTCATTAATGGACAGGTACATGAACAGGGGAAAATTATCCCTGAGAGGTACCAAAATAGGAGCGTTAACCAGCTGCTCTTTGATTGTAAGGAAGGCTTTCTAACACTCATTGTTCCATTTCATGGAGGATTTCTTCCTTAACAATTTCAAAATGGGCTCACAGGTTGCGGCGAGTTGAGAAATAAACCTGCTAATGAAGTTGATTCTTCCCAAAAATCCCCTTATTTCTTTCTCTGTATGTGGAATGGGCATTTCATTGATGGCCTAAATTTTGGTGGGATCCAGCTCAATCCCTTTGTGGCTGACTAGGAAACCTAGCAACTTGCCTAATTTAACACCAAAGGCGCACTTGGCTGGATTGAACTTCAAGTTACACTTACGCAACCTATTGAAGAGCTTTTTGAGATGGTCTAAGTGGTCTTCCTCCCTTCGGGATTTGACAATAATGTCATCCACGTAGATCTCTATCTCTTTATGCATTAAGTCATGGAAAAGAGCCATTATAGCTCGCAAATAGGTTGCCCCGGCATTAATGAGGCCGAATGACAACCGTCTATAACAGAAGGTAATTTTTTCACGATTCTCCTCAGCAACCATAATTTGATGGTACCCCGCAAAGCAATCAGCAAAGGAGTACATGCCGTATTGAGCAGTATTGTCAATAAGAATGTGGATAAAGGGCACGGGAAAGGTATCTTTAAGGCAAGCTTTGTTCAAATCCCGATAATCCATGCAAACTCGAATCTTTCCTCCCAGTTTAGGAATGGGAACTATATTGGATATCCATTCTGGATATGTAGACACCATGATAATGTCAGCTTGAAATTGTTTCATAATTTCTTCTTTCACTTTTAAACTCCACTTAGGTTTCAATCGCCTGAGCTTCTGCCTGATTGGCTTAAATCCCTCCTGAATGGGAAGGCGATGAAGGACAATGTCAGTGGACAAACTCACCATGTCTTCATGAGACCATGCAAACGCATCTTGGAATTGGGTTATTAGCGCAGCCATGTCATTCTGTTGGTTTGGGGTGAGGTCTGAACCAATCTGGAGTAGCTTAGGGCTTCCTAAGGTTCCAAGATTGAAAGGAGTGGTTTGATCAAGATTAGGCTTAGGTTTGTCTTTGACCCATTCCTTAATATCCTGAGGTATCTCAATGTCCTCTTCTATTTCCATTAAGTCTGAGTCCAACTTTTCATCAAAGTTACAGTCCTTGTGGAGAAAAGGCACCTCATTAGAAAATATAGACACATCTAAATTCAGAGTCCTAAAATAACTACCGGAAGAAAAACACAGCATGAGCCAAATGCCCAGTACGGATATAGGGTACAAAATAAAGAACTGAGATAACTAACTCAATTTAATGAACTGAACTAAAACGAACAAAACTAACACAACAAAATATTAGGCTGAATCAAAAGGCTGGGTGTTATTTCATACCAAGCTCAAAATGAAACAGAATATAACTTGTCACACAGGCAAGTCAAATAATGCCACACAGGCAAATCAAAATAATGCCACACAGGTATAACATACATCGGATTGGCCGGATCCAGATGTATGTAAATTGGAAGGCGTGTTTGGCACAAACATCACCAATCTGCAGAACAAAATAGAACAAAAAACTAGGGTCGACCCATATGCCTCCCATAACAAAACACCAAATGGCCAACTCCCAACGGAGCAAAAAATAGAGACGACGTGGACTGATCACACCGCCACGGAAGGTGTCATGCCTCGGTGCCAAGAGGACATGCCTGTGGTACCCCCACAGGTGGTTATAGCTCAGGTATACCCTACGGTATATTCTAACAAAAATACCATGTCACAACACATGCGACATAATACCAACAAAAGGGTTCTATATGTACATGTTGAACCAAATCAAATTATAGTCACAAAGTTTCAAAAAGAAGGTAGGAACATGTACCGCTCTACAATTATCAAAATAAATAGTACTAAACATGATTACCTAATTCAAAGAGTACAAATACGAGTCATATGTATCAACTCTAAAATGAAACTAATATATTTATTTCACAGGAAACAATTATGTGAAATTATAACAGAATTCAAAATAAGGAAACAAACGAACAAATAAAATTTAACAAGAGTATCGCTGAAAGAGTACAGAATCCGTACCTAGAATCGATAATGCAACACCCAAATTTATATTCCAAATATACTTCTTAAATTCCCTCCGTCTGATATAATAAAATAAAATTTTATTACAAATCTAACATTTTCTAACATCACACTACTAAATTTATTATTAAGTAACTTTTATAATTTTATCAACAAATTAATTAATTAGAATTATATAAACTATTTTTAATTCGTCCTATAAAATATTTCATATATATAACATGGATGCTTTTTAAGAATCCTGCTCACATGAATGCTTTCAAATGCCCTGTAAGTTTTATACGTAATAAATAATTTAATTTAAAGAAATCAATGTTATTGTAACCAAATTAATCATTAATTCAAACTTGTATAATATAATATAATATAATAAAATACAATTAACATTTATTTGTGTTAACGAGGAGCATGTCCGGATTCTAAGATTACATATATATACATTCAAATTGAATTTAAGACACCACCGAATCCCACCAATTTTAAAAGCAGTCAAGTATCTCATAATTATTAAAACATTTAGTATTTCTTTTATATTAATCTAATAAGTATTTGTACATTACATACTGATGTTATGGGGTTAATACCCTTGATGCAGTAATCATTATATTCAATTTAAATAATCATAAAGCTTAGTTAAAGATGGCTTCACCAATTATTTTCAGTATCCATGAAAACTATCTGCCATTACTCAATCTATTAGGTTTGTACCTTAGTTATTATTATAATGGTTTCCAAAAATATGCATCACAGATAATAACTCTCAAGTTGTAGCATACCTGCCAATTACTCCCTTGTTTGTGAGTCCCGATGACCTCTTACTCGATTTTCTACCCACAGACGTACTCCTTTCTTTTTCTTGCTTCTCAGTTCAAAAAAAACTAATGCCCTCGGTTTAGGTTTTACTTTATATATATATATATATATATATATATATATATATATATAATCGATGAACTCCCCTATTTTAAATAGGATTTTAAAATTACACAATTATAAAGTAGACCCAACTAGTTTTAAGGCCCAAATTTTATCAAATTATTATATCCAACACTTATTAATATTTATTAGCCCACATAAATTACATGATTAGATTAACCCAATAAAACAAAGTCCAATTAATATGTTTTAAAACAAAATAATTTTTATTAATCAATTTTATTTATTTATTTACTGGGTATTACATCTTGGGTATGGGAAGTAGCGCTCCAATATGATGGTATTGTGTGTTTCTCACTTCCAAAGTATAAAAACTGGCCGGCTCAACTTCTGAATTGAAGCTGATGATTGGTAGGTTTCCTTGTTCAGGACATTCCGGCTCAGCGTTGATAATTACTAGGTTATTGTTGACAATGTATTTCTGTTGTTGATGTAGTGTAGAAGGGACGACTCCAGCCATGTGGATCCATGGTCTCCCCAATAGTAGGTTGTATCCTGAATCTATCTTAAGGATGTAAAAGGATACATTGAATGTATTTGGACCAATCTCAATTGGCAGCTCAATCTCTCGAACAGAATTTCGTTGGGATCCATCAAAAGCTTTGATAACCATATGGCTACTTCGGATCTGTTTGAAATTGATGTTCATCTTCAACAAGGTGGCATAAGGATAGATATTCAAAGACGAACCTCCATCTATCAAAACTCCAGTTAATATATACCTGGAGGACAAAACTGCAATGTGCATCGGCTTGTAATGACCGATCCCTTTGGGCTGTATGTCGTCATCAGTGAAAGATATCACAGTGTTGTTAAAAATGTGATCAGCCAGATGTTGACATTTTTCCACATCCACTGATTTTGGCAAGTAGGCTTCTTCCAAAACATTCAATAAGATCTTCATGTGATTCTCGGAAGAGAAAACCAAGTCTAGTATTGAGATTTGATATGGAGCTTCTCTTAAGCTTAGAACCACCTTGGCTTCATTATGGCCCATAGTGCGGAGGAATTTCTCAATCTTCTCTATGGGAATCTTCCCTTTTGCTTTTATGGAGGGCTTCTTCTCCCTCTGAGGAAGATAGAGTGGATTTTCCTTCGACACTATGGCAGTAGTATGAGACGTGGATCCTTCAGCTTCTCCATAATTAAATGGGACTTTGTGTAAGTTAACAACAGGATACTATGGTTTGAAGGGTAAAAAAATTGGCTCTAGTGCAGCCACTTTCAAAGGATTCTCAGCTCGTTTGAGTTGAATTGCTTGGATGGGAAATGGTTTGACAGTCTCACCAGCCTCAGCGGATATAACTGCTACTAGCCCATTCCATTTAGTAGGACAGGTATTCCCACTCTCGAGTAGCACATTGTCATCGTTTGCCAATTACAGGACACCACTGTCAATTAGATTCCGAATAAGGTGGCAGAGTGTCCAACATTCTTCTATGTTGTGACCGTAAGAATGTGAATGATATTGACAAACTCCACCAGAGTTGAACCATCTTGAACGGGGATTGATTGGAGGTAGAAGGGAGGTGATTCTTCCTTCGTTGATTAGCATCTGAAATATTTCCTCCATAGGTTGTCCCATTTATGTAAATTCCCTTTTATTGGCAAAATCCCGATGGGCTTTAGCACTTGCTCTCTTCGCAACCTTGTCCTCCAGTGCTTCGCTTTCGGAAGGTGATGATGGAGTATTCATAACAAAAAGAAGGAGACATGCATGCTCCTAGCTGACTAACTGGCGTGTGACTTGATGCTGATGGATCACCAGTTTTTCCAATTGTTCCACTTTCTTACAAAGAGCTTTCATCTTTTACTCCATAGCAAATTGGCACTTGCGTAATCCCATCTGTTAACACCGTCTTTGATGGTATGGGATGATTCACTATTAAAATTGGAACTCTGTCCATTGCTCCAACTAATTATATTGACCTCTTCTTCTTTTTGTTGAAGAAGAAGGTTGTCTTGCACATGAGGTTGATCTGGTTTGGTAACCACGATCTCACTATTTTCTATCAAATTTAGGATCTTGTGTTTCAAGGCCCAACAATCTTGAGTATCATGTCCAGGTACTTCGGCATGATAAGCACACTTCCGAGTAAAATTGAAACCCCTCCCATTAGGGTTGACTGGTGGAAGAAGATGCGTGATTTTCTTCTGAGTAGTCAGAAGAGCAAGAATATTCTCGATCGAGTCCCCTAAGGCTGTGAACGTTTGAGGTCACTTTGCTTCTCCGCCTTTAGGAAATGGAGGGTTTGAAGACTGTGCTTGGAAAGGGGAGTAGTTTCTCCTCTGTATAGGCATGTTTTGACTGCCTTTTTGACCTTGTAGTATCAAGGAAACATCCTTCTCTTTCTTTTTATGGACCCTCAAAGTTGTTTCCATAAGTTCCAAAATGGATGTGCTCAACAAGCGCTTTAGGCTAATTTAGGTCTTGAATCTTTTTTCGACTTCAATCCCATCTAAACCCATCTCTCCGTGTTTGATCATTTCAAAAATGGTTTGCCAATACCAGCTAAAACTCTTTCATAGAAAGGAGCTTCTTGTATGTCTATAAAGGTCATGACCATTTCTGATTCTGTCATGGAAGGAATGACTTGAGCAACAAGGCGCCTCCACCTATGAGCATACTCTTTGAAAAACTCAATAGATTGTTTCTTAATCTTGGTAATCTGGTACCGGTCAGGAGCCATCTGAGATTGAAAATTGTATTGAGTGAGGAAGGCGTGAGCTAGGTCTTCCCAGCTATGGATCTTTGAGTTGTCTAATTTGGTATACCATGAACGGGCTTCTCTAGTCAGACTCTTCTAAAATAGCTGCATTCCGAGCTTTTCATTTTTTTCATAAGATCCAAGTTCTCCAATAAACACCTTCAAATGTGTGTAAGGATCCCCTATCCGTTATACTTTTCAAAGTCAGGGGTTTTAAATTTCTCTAGATAATGAACAGCAGGGAATATGCAAAGCTCAGCATACGAAACACTCCCGTGTGTTCCAATCCCTTTGAGAGAATGGATGGTTTCTTCCATTTGAAGGACCTTCTTCCTGATATCACCGGTGTCTAAATCTCATTTAAGATGGGTGTTTTTAGGGTCTTTGTTGTTCGTATCCAACTGAGGTTCTGAATTTGTTTTATCCAAACCTTGTGTTCCTCCTTGTGTAGAGGAATCTGTATGTGTAGGCATCTTTGAGCCCTGAGTAGATTGATATAATTCTTTAAGCAGGACAGCCAAATCTGTAATTTATTTACTTAATCCGTCAAATTCTTCTCGAAAAATTGGATTAGACTGGTCAGAAGAAGACATGATTGGCTGTAAGCTCGTGGCCTTTTTGGATTTTGAGTGGGTAACAGGCCCAATTGTTTCCCTATAAAAGACTTATGTAGTTTAGTCTTAAGGATAATGTAAATTTTTACATGCTATAATAATGTGTCCATTTCAGGAATATTATCCTGAAAAAACGAGTGTCATTTGATAGCATGTCATGTATAGGCAAATATTCTTCATATTTTCCATTACATAAAGATGAACATAGAATAAAATTACAAGTAAATGCTTTTACAAGTAATAGAAAATGGAAAGCATGAAGAGACTTTCCTCCGCGTTTGGTTTATCAGAGGCTGACCTATCTTAAGGTTACTCTCACGGCTTTTTGGCATGAAGGTTCCCAGATCATCGCAATCTACTTGACAGGAAGTTAATCCGGTCTTTCAACTGGAGTGGATCTGGGTGGTGCCTTTCCTGAGCCTCGTTGGAATTAGTCTCCCTACGAGTCCAGTAATCAAACACCAACAGGATAGCCTCCTAGTGGAGGAACCACACAACATACATTCACAAACAACGTGTCTCACCGTTTATGAAAATGATGACATGTGCGAAGCACTAATATCACAGATAGATATATTACAGTGCAGTAATTAAAATGCATTCGTACACATTCATCATAAATTTAAATGCAACATTCATACACAAGCATAAAATAGTTTTGAAAAGCTTGTAGTAGCGGCTTAAGCCCTCTTACTGGAGTCCCTAGCAGAGTGGCCACCTATCGATGTCGGGATTTTTATTTGTCCCTTTTTTGTTCTTGTTCTTTGGTGTTCTCATGTTATGTGAGATTTGTTTGAAAAAACAAGTGAAAAAGGTCCGACATGTATCATGTCTACGATTTGACTGTAAGAGTCGCCAGTTGGTGTTTTTAACTGGTTGCACCAACGCAACCGAGAAAAGGTTTGCACATTGACCTAGTGATGTGACACTGCTAAACGGGTCTATGAAACCGAGATTCATTTGGGTTCGGGGGTTTGATTATGTGAACGGAAGGTGTTAGTCACCCCCCGACATCCATGTTGCCACAGTGACTGCCACATTTCAAGAAACTGTTATATGAATGTGTATATGTGTGTGGGTCAATGTGATGTTATTTGGAAGTAGTGTTCTGCCTCGTTCGCACCTACATACACAGGGTTTGAATTTAAACAAAAATTAATTTTTAAACAAGATATAGCAATGAGGTTTTGTAAAAGAGGTTTTTTCAAACCCTGTGCTCAATAGTAATTGAGGCCTTTGATACTTCCATTTTATTATTAAATATTCGGCTTGATTGCTTTTATTTTCGAGAGGAGTAGCATCTTCGAGAAAATAATATATAACAGTGCCAAACTCCTCATGGGTATGAAAGCCATCTAAGGAAATTCAAACACCGTGAATAATGTACAAGCTAACATAAATTTGAAAATGTCCATCACGGGCAGAATCTAGATTCATGAGATGAATCGTGATCACATGATTCCTAAAGCTCACATGATGTCACAGTTTATATGAAAAAGCGATGGCGATTATATATATAAAAGTTGTAAATATATATACAAAGACATGATCAACCACCACGAAGCACCTCCATGGGGGATTGAAAATGTAAATATATAAAAGCGGTAAATATATATAGAGAGACATGATCAACCACCACGAAGCACCTCCATGGGGGATCAGAAATGTAAATAAAGCAATAAATGTGATCAATCGCCATGAAGTAAACTCCAGGCGGGACTGAATGTAAAGAAAGCAGTAAAAACAATCAACCGCCACGAAGTAAACTCTAGGCGGGACGAAATGTAAATAAAGTACTAAAAGGCCACGAAGTAAACTCCAGGCCTGACATAAATGTAGATATATATATATATATATACATATATATAAGTGGTAAACGCATAGGATGTTTCTCAATCCCGGCTCGGTTTATCATTTCAGCGATTTGACTATATATATATATATATATATATATATATATATATAATCAAGTAAATGCTCCAGATGTAAAATCCAGACTCATCGGACATAATCCGACAACAGTTCATATATATAAGTGTATGTATATATATATATATATAAGCAAATAAAAGCTTAGACATAAGTCTAGGCTCAATCGAGGCATAACTTGATAATGTTAGTCCATATATATAAATATATACATACATAAGTATATATATCTGCATGAAATGAAAACCACGCAGACCAAGTGGGCATACATACACATAACACGACTCTCAATGTGAAGAATAGTGTGTGCACAGATGAAAAGAAAGGCTTTATACTATGTGAGTGGGCTTATAGTGGGCTGCCAAAGTAGGCTTCTATGACTCTAGTTGGATAAACACTCAGCTCCCGCTGGTAAAATATAGCTATATGTGAACTAACAGGTGTTTAGAATGAGAAAGCACTCAATATGGGGTGTGTACAGAGCAAATTTGACAAGGCTTCCTCGCCTCTTTTTATCATATAAATGGCCACCCCAAGCTCTATATTTATAGAACTAGTGTGGCAGCAGTGTACTCTATGATAGCCCATGAATGCACTTGCGGTACGCTTAGGTGCCCCGAGCTCTCAGTCTGCCCGCTCATCAAGCACGTGCACTCGTGCACTGTGATGTCCATCCAAACTTGTAGAACTTCATTTCGAGCATCCGAACAAGGTGTACAAGACCTTCTTCGGACCGTTTTTGTCGAGAGTTATGCAATGACATGGGATTAGAGGTTGTACGAAGTCAGGAAGAGGGGACCATGCCCATGGTCTTCAAGCTTCAAATTCTATCTGGTGTGCTACCACGCGTAATAGTTACTCATGATTGGAACTCCTTGGCTCTTGTGGGACATTGCTGTGTAGAATATGTATGTATGAAATGTTGAGATGATGCACTGGGGTTGAGTTAGCAAGATGACAATTTTTCCCCTCACCGGGGTTATCTCTGGTTTGGGCTGATAGCAGACGTTGCTCAGGGTTATCTCTAAGATTGGACCGCTGCAAGTGTTTGAATTCTGCAGGGTCATCTTTAAGTGAGCCTGTCTTCCTAGTGTTATCTCCGGATCTTTGGAATGAGTGCCTCGGCAGGAGGTCTGAGATTGAAGCTGATTGTATGCATTTGAAATAAGCATTTCCTGGGTTATCGCCGGAACTGTAATGGCATCCTTGGGGTTATCTCCAAGGATGAAACTCGAGATTATCTCTGAGGTTGGAATTGATACTCCCGGTGTGGGTTTCGTGGTTGAGACTGAACTTCCGGTGGTATCCAGAATGGATGTGAACTTTCTTTCAGGGTTATCTCCGAAAGACAAATCTGCCCTCCTACAATGTTAGTAACAGGTGTGTAGAAAATTTTGAGTGTCTACAAGAGTTCTTGGATTTCCTTAGCGGCGCAACATGAAAATGACTTATGAAAGCAACGGGCAGCTTAAATCTACCCACGGCTGGCCACAGGTGTACCTGCGACTCCCTTAGGTGGGGCCCACCCCTCCGTCTCGGTCCAGTTCGAGTTGTAAATGAGTTCTCACAAAATGAAAAGGCTAAATCAGGAATAAAAACGTTACACGATTGAGCAGAATAGCCTGAAATCCTGGTTTGCACGGGTCAAGTTGTGGCTTTACATATCACTCATTGGAATTCACCCAAACACAGGTTACACTATACCAATATTCTCAGTTGTTGCAAACTATATTCGGCAATACCTCACGAAGGTCTGATGCTATCAATTCAGGGTCGTAGCCCTAAAGCCTTGTCCCCAGCGGCTTTTTCATACAATCATCCGTTGATTCACATGTCAACGAAGGTCAAGCAACCTTGATATTATCCCCAACAGGGATCTCATCTGTTGATGCACATGTTAATAAAGGTCAGGCAACCCTGACAACACTGACTATTGGCAGTAACTCCAACAGAGCAGCGGAAAGACCTGGGGGTACAAACCAGGGAAGAACATCCTCATCGGGGAGGACCGATGATGGAATATGTTATACACATCCTCGACAGACAAAGCTCTATCCCCACATAATCTCTTGTATATGAGAGATGTATCTTCAATGTGAAGTCTATATCAAGGATTAAGGACTTTGGGGATAACCCCAATATGAACATCCTAGAAGCTCCTGAGAGCATTAGATTGCACGTCCAAGATAGTTCATCAAGGTTGTCAGTAATAATTGTCAACACCGGTAGAAGTCAAGGAAAGCCGGCAATCATCCCACCATGTTGGAAAACAATCCAACAAACCACATACATTCGCTTCATGTTGTTGTACATGGCGTCATGATCATCTTGTTGCATTTCAAGTGTCTAGTATTCTTTATCCTATCCATGCCATTGCATTGCATGAATATGATAAAGAGGGGCATCGATAGACACTCAAAATTTTCTGCATACCTATTATAAACATTGCAGGAGGTCAGAATCGTCTTTCAGAGATAACCCTGGAGGATATCTCAGCTCATTCCCAGAAATAACACCGGAAGTTTCAGTTTTAACCAAATATATAACCCCGAGGCATGCAGTTCCAATACTAGAAATCACACTGGAGAAGGCCGTTTTATCTCGAAGATAACCCCAAGATACTCAGTCTCTGTCCCAGAAACAACACCGAAAAAGACAATGTCAACCTTGGAGATAACCCCAAGGAGTGCAATTGCAGTTTCGGAGATAACCCAGAAAATGGTCGTTTCAACCTATACAATCAGCTTTAACCTTGGGACTCACACCGAGGCACTCAGCTCCAAACCAGAAGATAACCCCAGGAGGTCGGGCACACCTCAGAGACAACCCTGAGGACGTCCAATACTTGCAGCAGCCCAATCTCAGAGATAACCCTGAGCAAGGACTGCTTTATCAGCGCAAACTGAGGATAACCCCGGTGAGGGGCAAAATCATCCTTTTTCTAGCTCGATCCCACATTGCGCCATCTCAAAAACATCTCAACATACATTCTACATAGCAATATCCCACAAGAACCAAAGAGTTACAATCCCGAGTGACTACTACACAAGGCAGCACACCGGATAGAATTTGAAGCTTGAAGACCAAGGGAATGGTCCCATCTTCCTGACTTCTGACAACCTCTAATCCTATGTCATGACATAGCACTCGACAATAACACTCCGTTAAAGGTCTTATACACCTCAATCAGAGGCTCAAATTGAAGTTCTGCAAGTTCGAGCGGACATCACGTTGAACGCATGCATGTACTTCAAGACAGTGGGACCCACAGAACTCGGGGTATCCCAGGTAGCCGTAGGTACATTTGCGACTGCCACAGGTGTACCTGTGGCTCCCCCTATAAATAGAGGACTTGGGGTTGCCATTTTGCAAGAAAAAACGGTGAGGAAGCCTTGTGTAATTTGCTCTGTACACACCATAAACTGAGTGCTTTCTCATTTTAAACACTTGTGAGCTTATATTCAATCATATTTTTATCGGCGGGAGCCAAGTGTTCATCTATTTAAAGATATAGAAGTCTTCTTTGACAGTCCATTATAAGCCTTCTTCCACACTTTAAAGCCTTTCTCGTCATCTTTGCACACACCGTTCTTCACATTGAGAGTCGTGTTGCGTGTATATGCCCAGACTTCGGTCCGTGGCTTTTATTTTCTTTTGTGTGTGTGTGTGTGTGTGTGAATATATATATATATATATATATATATACTTATATATATGAACTATTGTCGAACTCTATTCGATGAGCGTGGATTTAAATGCGGAGCGTTTATTATTTTTTTATATATATATATAAATTCTAGTCAAGACCTTCAAGATGAAGGTGATTGTGATCCTTATGGCACGATCAGTCTTCAGGATGTTCAAGATCCATTTTCTTGAGCCCCTCAGTAATCAATCAAACTGAAGATGTGATTCTCCACCTCGGCCACCAAAGACTGCTTCCGTAAAGATAGTCAAGAAAGATCTCTTGCTTCTCCACCAAAGCAGCGTTCAGTCAAGCATCTGGCCCCACGGCCGCATTAGTCAAAAGAAGACGCCTGCTTCCACCTCGGCCACCAAAGACTGCCCCCGTGAAAGATAGTCGTGACATCTTCGCTTCTCCACCAAAGCGCTGCGTTCAACAAGCATCATCGCCCCACGGTACCGCATTAGTCAAAGAAGACGCTACGCTTTTCCACCAAAGCGATTCTTTTTCCTTTTACTTTAGTAAAATGTTTTTACTTGTACTTTTACTTTAGTAAAATGTTTCTTACTTTACCGGTTATTGTAATAGTAATCTTAGAATCGTTCGCTTCTTGTTTCTATAAAAGGAAATCGAATTCATTTGGTTTAGGCAGACTTAGAAAGACTCAGAGTTCCTTCTCTGATTAATCTTTAGCCTCAACCGCTGAAAACTAAATTCAGCCAACGATAGTCAAATGGAAATAAAATACAAATTACCTAATGTACATATTTGTCAAGACAGCATGTGTTTTAAGACCTCAATCGTCTTAGTTCGCAATCTTACTGACAAAATTATTTTAGGATTACCATTTATATATTTACTTTACCCATTTACCACTAGTAATAAAGGTCTAAGTTGTGAACATTTAAGAAAGAAAATTACATTTAAATTTTTAATTAAACCAAAAGAAAGAGATTTAAAATTTATTCAAGAAGAATCAATTTCCAAATCACTGAATCTGTTAAATTGTAAAATTACCCATTTAAATTTTCTTAAAGAAGAAGTTAGGTACCAACAAGTTGAAGAACAGCTTAAAAGTAACAGAGTTCAAGAAAAGATAAAAGAGTTAAAAGATTATCTAATAAAAAAACTTATGTTCTGATTCTCCCAATGCTTTTTGGCATAGGAAGAAGCACATAGTTAGATTACCCTATGCTATGGAATTTAATGAACATTTAATTCCTACTAAAGCCAGGCCTATTCAAATGAGTCATGAACAGATGGAGTTATGTAAAAATGAAATTAATGATCTTCTCAATAAGGGTTTAATTAGACATAGTAAGTCACCATGGTCTTGCCCAGCTTTCTATGTTAATAATGAAGCTGAGAAAGAGCGAGGTGTCCCTCGGTTAGTCATTTAACTTAAGTAAAAGCAAAAGTTATTCTTTTACTTTTACTTTTACATTTACTAAAGTAAAAGACTTTTGCTTTAAGTAAAAGCAAAAGCTGATGATGGCTGGGGCCATCACTGTCGGTTGACTGAAGATGCCTCTGGCATCTTCTTCCTTGACTTGGTCCGTCTCCTATGGATGCCAGAAGGTGCTGTTGATCATCTTCTCAGATGAGTCACCATCCCCATACATTTCTACCTCAAAATTTTAATCCAGGAAATAACCCTTTCAGCCCCAAAAATTTTGTTTGCAAAAATAAGGAGGAGAAAATTTTTTTCACCGAAAAATTGGTCAAATCTTCAAAATTTCTTAAGTTTTGTAAAAGATTTTTTGTTTAAAAACAAATCAGACTGAAATCTGAAACAAAGGATCACTTCGATTGGTCCTGATCTATCAGTGAAATCGATCTAAACAGAAGACTAATTTGTTAACGGTTTAAACAAAAATTCTTTTTCTTTAAGGTCTACTTAGAAAGCCTTACTTGCCTTTAAACTCATACCGCAGATCTAAAGATTCCTTTGGCCATTCAACGCTCCCCATTGAGACTTACAAACGTGCACTAGCTCGGGACTTAAGGCGATCTTGGAGGTGTTTTTATGGCGCAAGGTCGGGACTTGTAAAAGTAGAGCAAGAAAAATAAAAGTTTGAAAAACATTTAAGTAAACAAATCAAACTGTTTTAATCGAAACCACTAATAGCATCAAGAACCAACCGTGTGGCTCGAGCATAATATAATAAATGACGATTAAGTTTTTAAAAGAAAACTTAAATGTAAAAGAAAAGATTAAGAAGATGAATGGGGTGAATCAGAAGCAATCTCTTTCTTTTATTTATAAACATTTAGGGAAGGGATTACAAGATATCCTAGATTTAAATGTTTGAGAGGGAAGAACGAAGTATTAAGGACTTCGTCTTCATCTTCTAACTAAGAAGATCAAGTCGTAAAGCTTCGTCTCCCGCTAACTAAGAGAGAAGGAGAGGACCTCGGAAGAGCTTTACAGAGAGCAGGCTCGAGGCTTTACATTGAATTAAGCCTCGTGAGGTCAGTAACTAAGCCTGAGTAACTCTAAACACTTCGAGTTACTTAAATAGAAAACAGAAAAGTAAATTACTATTGAATCACGCAGGATTCACTATTACATTAACTGAAGTAAAAGTAATTTACTTAAGTAAAAGTAAAACGTAAGAAATATTTTACATTTACTTTTACATGGGTAAATGTAAGAAACATTTAACTAAAGTTAAAAACATTTAACTTAAGTAAAAGCAAAAGTTATTCTTTTACTTTTACTTTTACATTTACTAAAGTAAAAGACTTTTGTTTTAAGTAAAAGCAAAAGCTGATGATGGCTGGGGCCATCATCGCCGGTTGATCAAGATGCATGCGTCTTCTTCCTTGACTTAATTGGTCCGCCTCTCGTGGATGTTAGGAAGGTGCTGTTGATCATCTTCTCAGATGAGTCACCATCCCCATACATTTCCACCTCAAAATTTTTATCCAGGAATAACTTACAAATTTACTAGAATAAGAACATTAGATAAATAGGGGTTAAGTAGGTTTAATCAGCGGTTGAGGCTAAAGATTAATCAGAGAAGGAACTCTGAGTCTTTCCAAGTCTGCCTAAACCAAATGAATTCGATTTCCTTTTATAGATCAAGGAAACGAACAGTTACAAGATTACTATTATAATAACCGGGGTAAAGTAAGAAACATTTTACTAAAGTAAATGTACAAGTAAAAACATTTTACTAAAGTAAAAGTACAAGTAAAAATATTTTACTAAAGTAAAAGGAAAAAGAATATGCTTTCGGTGGAAAAGCAGACGTCTTCTTTTGACTAATGCGGCTATGGGGCCAGATGCTTGACTGAACGCTGCTTTGGTGGAGAAGCAAGAGATGCTGCTGACTATGCTGCCGGAGCAGGTGTTGGCTGACTGAGGTGGAGAATCACATCTTCACTTTGACTGATTACTGAGGGGCTCAAGAAAATGGATCTTGAGCATCCTGAAGACTGATCGTGCCATAAGGATCACAATCACCTTCGTCTTCAAGGTCTTGACTAGAATTTTCTCCTCTGGACTGAGAAGAAGCTTTATCTGATTCTTCTTCTAATTGATCAAGTCTTGACTGAATGGCATCAGCAAGACGCCTTAACTCTGAACTAGAGTAGCTGGAAACATTAGTAACTTCATTAGAGGCAAGAGGAACAACTGATTTTGACTTATCAGCTGTTTTAGCGACTGATTTACTAGAGGATGCAACGGCAGAGGCCGTAGTAACTGGAGGAGTTAACAAAGGAGAAGGCGGAAATTCTTTTTGAACTTGGCCGACTATTCTATCAACACCGAATTTATCCCACCATTTAATGGAAAACGGCGAGAGACCTGAGTAATTGGGGAAAGGTAAGTCTGAGCAGTCCTAATACCTATGGACGACGGATACTGAAAAACTGTAACTTCTTGGGTAGCTGAAATGACATATTGCCATTTAAGAATCCAAGGGATTTTATATTTACTACAAAATATAAGGAAGACTGGAATTTCATCATATTTAGTATGATAGTTACTATGATGACAGAAATGTTCTAACTGAGTAAGGAGAGGTTTGGGGAAAATGTCGTGGCTCAAATCATACCTTGTCCACCAAAGGATGAACCATTTGGGGAATTGACTCTTGAATTTGTGGTCAAACTGAAAAAATCACGAATGACTATGATCTTCATTTTGATGAAGCATGATTTTATGCCAAGCCTCAATATAATCATAATAGCAAAAGGAGCTAGATTGATTAGAAAGAGACTTAAGATCTGATGGATGACTACCCCAATCTGATAAATTGAGGACCTGTTTAATATACAATGAATGATAAAGGAGTTTTGATTTATCATCATTGGCATAGATTGGTTTAATGAAAACTGACTCTGTTTCACTAAGGATGTCTCTATAATATATGAGTGACTTATACGGAGCTAAAGGAATAAAATGCCATCCTGAAGGAAAATATTGGGCTGCTAACTGAATTGGATCATTTTTGGGAGCAGTGAATGGCCATAAAAGGTAGTAACATCCTCCCTTAGAATACACCAGAAGTTAAATGATAAGTAAAATAGAGGTTATAATTGTCCCTTCAAAATACCTGATGGAACTAACAACGATAAAAAAATAATTGAACAATTGAACTTTAGTAATCAATATCTAGCAACAGTAGAAAAACAGCTTGATAGAATTGAAGAAAGATTTGAGGAAGGTATTATTAAAAAACCTAATTCAAAAATTGAACAACCTTTAATAAATTTACCAGAAAATAGATATAATTTAAGTTTGCCTAATAAAGATGACGAATTAGTCCAATCTATTGAAAAATTATTTAAAAAACTTAAAACAGATCCCGGTCCAAGTTGAACTATTGCTGTTATCGATCAAGTAGAATCTGATAATAATAATGAAAGTTCTTCTGACCACTCATCTATTTCAAACCTTAATGACCAATTAAATAAATTAACTGTTAATAATACAAGTATTACCAGAAATTGGTATTCTAGACCAACTCCTCTGGATTTGCAATTCGAAGAGAGAAATCTAGATAAACAATTTTTTGTGTCCTCTAATAAAATTTATGAATGGAATATAGATGGATTTAGTGAACAAGAAATTCTTAATAAACTTAATCACATGTCTATGGTAGCCAATAGCTATATTACCAAATTCAACACTTTATCTCAACCAGATATAGTTGAATTATTAGCTAGTGGTTTTACAGGTATTCTTAGGTCTTGGTGGGAAAAACATCTCACAAAAGATATTAGAATATCCATTGTTCATGTTATTCAAAGAGATAGCGAAGGCAATCCCATCTTTGATGAAGATGCTGGTATTGGTCTTCCTGATGGAGTCAATACTTTAATATTTACAATAATTAAACATTTTGTTGGAACCCCTAGTAATATTATAGAAAGAATTCATGATCAATTAAGCAATCTTACTTGTCCCACTCTAAGTGATTTTAGATGGTACAAAGATGTATTTACCTCTAGAGTTATGATGAGAAATGACAGTAATAAACCATTTTGGAAAGAAAAATTCGTTAATGGTTTACCTTCGTTATTTGCTCACAAAGTTAGAGAATAATTAAGTAAAAATTTAGGATATATTGATTATGATAATTTAACCTATGGTGATATTATTAGTCATATTCAAAAATTGGATTAAAAATGTGTATTGATTTTAAGTTAGCTAAATGCTTTAAAAGACAAAAATAAAGCTAAATACGAGTTAGGAACATTTTGTTAACAAGATGCAGTTTCTGCTTGATTGCTCCCTCTGTAAGAAAAACACAGCATAAAGATAAACATATTGAGTCACATAAAAGTCATAAACGCCGTAAAAAAGGTATAATCACAATAAAAGTAATAATAAGAATAATAAACAAGATACCTATTATAGTAAACCAAAGTCATCTAAGAAAAAATCATATAAAAAATCAAAGACATTTGATAAAAGTAAAATTGTCTGCCACAATTGTGGGCAGAAAGGTCACTATCATTCTGAGTATAACAGGGATGACTAACTTGTTCTTTATTAAGGATACCTTTAAGTTTGATATCCCTAGGCGGAAGATCACTTACATTTTCCCCAAACCTCTCATTGCTCAGTTAGAACATAGAATCCAAGGGATTTTATTCCTTTAGCTCCGTATAAGTCACATTTGATAAAAGTAAAATTGTCTGCCACAATTGTGGGCAGAAAGGTCACTACAAAAGTGAATGTAGAGTTAAACAAAAATTAGCTCAGTTGAATATTTCAACAGAAGATGCAAAACAGTTATTAGAATTAATGATAAAATATAATAACAGTAGTAGCAGTAATGAAGAAGCCTCTAATAAAAAACTTATGTTCTGATTCTCCCAATGCTTTTTGGCATAGGAAGAACCACACAGTTAGATTACCCTATGCTAGGGAATTTAAAGAACATTTAATTCCTACTAAAGCCAAGCCTATTCAAATGAGTCACGAACAGATGGAGTTATGTAAAAATGAAATTAATGATCTTCTCAATAAGGGTTTAATTAGACATAAGTAAGTCACCATGGTCTTTCCCAAACTTTCTATGTTAATAATGAAGTCGAGAAAGAGCGAGGTGTCCCCTGGTTAGTTATTAATTACAAGCCATTAAACAAAGTTTTAGAATGGATTAGGTAATTTTGCCCAACAAGGATGATCTCCTTGGTAAGTTAAGTGTCTCCACCATCTTTAGTAAATTTGACCTTAAGTCCGGATTACGGCAAGTTGCTATCCATCCCGATGATAGGTACAAAATCGCATTCACCACTTCGTTCGGACACTACTTAATGGAATGTTCAAATATTTGGACTCAAAATGCACCAGTGAATTTCAAAATATTCTTAATAATATTTTGAATCCCTTCATCATTTTATTATTGTATACATTGATGATATCCTCAGTATTCTTCTAAGACTATTGAAGAACATATCAAACATTTGAATTCATTCTTCAAAACAGTTAAAACCAATGGTCTTGTCCTTTCCCCTTCCAAGTGTATGCATTTCTGACTAAAGTCAGATTCCTCGATTTAATCCTCTATCATGGACTCACGCTACCAATCGATGTAGCTATTCAATTCAACAAATCGGTTCCCAGATAAGATTACCGACAAGAATTAACTATAGAGGTTTCTTGTCTCGCTCAATTATATTGGCAAGTTTTACAAGGACCTCAGAAAGATTTGTAAGCCTCTCTTCTAGCGCTTACAGATTAATCCACCTCCATGGACTGACATTCATACTTCTGTCGTCCAACAAGTTAAAAAATATGTTAAGGTTTTGCCCTGCCTTGGCATCTCTAATGATTCAGCCTTCAAAATAGTTGAAACCGATGCCTCTAATGTTGGATTCGGTGGCATACTTAAGCAAAAGTTAACTCCCTCTTCTGATGAACAAATTGTCCATTTCCATTCTGGCGCTTGGAACCTACTAGCGGTTAAAATACGAAGACTATTAAAAAGATATTTTATCACTAGTTTTATGTATTAAAAAATTTCAGAGAGATTTATTAAATCAAAAATTCCTAGTTAGAATAGATTGTAAGTCAACAAAATTTATTCTTGAAAAAGACGTTGAAAACGTCGCCTCTAAGCATTCGTTCGCTAGATGGCAAGCTATTTTGAGTATTTTTGATTTTGATATTGAATATATTACGTGTAGTAACAACTCGGGCCAGCATTTTCTCACTCGTGAATTTATTAACTGTGTACAATCACAAAGAATAATGAGTGTACGAGGAGGTTCATCTTCTCGTGGTCATGGCCGCTCTGCCGGTCCAATTAATCAACCAAAAGGAACTGTTGTTCCTCACCCAGTCACACAAACACATAATAAATTCCAGGTGCTTGGAACAGTCCCCAGGCCCTACTCTTCAGTTCTTGCTAGTCAAACAAAACCATTTGATATCTTCGCCAGTCAAACCCCAACTACCTCATCAAAATCTAGTCACACAGTATCTGATTATCATCAGATTTATGATCAACACTTATTCCATGTTGAGTTAAATATGAAACCCAAAAATGATCCAATTCAGTTAGCAGCCCAATATTTTCCTTCGGGATGGCATTTTATTCCTTTAGCTCCGTATAAGTCACTCATATATTATAGAGACATCCTTATTGAAACAGTCAGGTTTTCATTAAACTAATCTTTTGCCAATGATGATAAATCAAAACTCCTTTATCATTCATTGTATATTAAACAGGTCCTCAATTATCAGATTGGGGTAGTCATCCATCAGATCTTAAGTCTCTTTCTAATCAATCTAGCTCCTTTTTCTATTATGATTATATTGAGGCTTGGCATAAAATCACGCTTCATCAAAATGAAGATCATAGTCATTCGTGGTTTTTTCAGTTTGACCACAAAATCAAGAGTCAATTCCCCAAATGGTTTATCCTTTGGTGGACAAGGTATGGTTTGAGCCACGACATTTTCCCCAAACCTCTCCTTGCTCAGTTAGAACATTTATGTCATCATAGTAACTATTATACTAAATATGAGGAAATTCCAGTCTTCCTTATATTCTTTAGTAAATATAAAATCCCTTGGATTCTTAAATGGCAATATGTCGTTTCAGCTACCCAAGAAGTTACAGTTTTTCAGTCTCCGTCGTCCATAGGTATTAGGACTGCTCAAACTTACCTTTCCCCAATTACTCAGGTCTCTCGCCGTTTTTCCATTAAATGGTGGGATAAATTCGATTTTGATAGAATAGTCGGCCAAGTTCAAAAAGAATTTCCGCCTTCTCCTCTATTAACTCCTCCAGTTATTACGGCCTCTGCCGTTGCATCCTCTAGTAAATCAGTTGCTAAAATAGCTGATAAGTCAAAATCAGTTGTTCCTCCTGCTTCTGATGAAGTTACTAATGTTTCCAGCTACTCTAGTTCAGAGTTAAGGCGTCTTGCTGATGCCATTCAGTCAAGACTTGATCAATTACAAGAAGAATCAGATAAAGATTCTTCTCAGTCCATAGGAGAAAATTCTAGTCAAGACCTTAAAGACGAAGGTGATTGTGATCCTTATGGCACGATCAGTCTTCAGGATGCTCAAGATCCATTTTCTTGAGCCCCTCAGTAATCAATCAAAGTGAAGATGTGATTCTCCACCTCGGTCAAAGACTGCGCCCCAAGAAAGATAGTCAATGCAAGATCTCTTCCTTCTCCACCAAAGCAGCGTTCAGTTAAGCATCTGGCCCCACGCCCGCATTAGTCAAAAGAAGACGTCTGCTTTTCCACCGAAAGAAGATTCTTTTTCCTTTTACTTTAGTAAAATGTTTTTATTTGTACTTTTACTTTAGTAAAATGTTTCTTACTTTACCCCGGTTATTGTAATAGTAATCTTGTAACTGTTCATTTCCTTGTTCTATAAAAGGAAATCGAATTCATTTGGTTTAGGCAGACTTAGAAAGACTCAGAGTTCCTTCTCTAATTAATCTTTAGCCTCAACCGCTGATTAAACCTACTCAACCCCTATTCATCTAATGTTCCTATTCTAGTAAATTTGTAAGTTATATTTCTTTGTAATTCATCTTGTAATATAATCAATAAAATTGTTTTTATTTAGTAATTTAATTGTGTTTGTATGCGCACTTGTTCTTCAGTTTTTCAGTCTCCGTCGTCCATAGGTATTAGGACTGCTCAGACTTACCTTTCCCCAATTACTCAGGTATCTCGCCGTTTTTCCATTAAATGGTGGGAATACTATATAACAGCGGCGATAAGTTTTTTAAAAGAAAAACTTAAACAGAAAAAGAAAAGATTAAGAAGATGACCGGTGAATCGGTAAAGCAATCTCTTTCTTTTATTTATAAACATTTAGGGAAGGGATTATAGTATATCCTAGATCTAAATGTTTGAGAGGGAAGATCGAAGTATTAAGGACTTCGTCTTCATCTTCTAACTAAGAAGATCGAAGCTGAAAGCTTCGTCTCCAGCTAACTAAGAGAGAAGGGAGAGGACCTCGGAAGAGCTTTCTAGAGAGAGAAGCTCTGAGGCTTTACATTGAATTAAGCCTAAACAACTCTAAACACTTCTAGTTGTTTAAATAAAAAACTGAAAAGTAAATTACTATTTGATTCACGCAGGAATCACTATTAAATTAACTGAAGTAAAAGTAATTTACTTAAGTAAAAGTAAAACGTAAGAAACATTTTACATTGGTAAATGTAAGAAACATTTAACTA
This sequence comes from Panax ginseng, assembly GCA_020205605.1. Classification (NCBI taxonomy): domain Eukaryota; kingdom Viridiplantae; phylum Streptophyta; class Magnoliopsida; order Apiales; family Araliaceae; genus Panax; species Panax ginseng. The sequence continues at coordinate 49,569,708 of CM035129.1, read as the reverse complement.
AAGTTAAAAACATTTAACTTAAGTAAAACCAAAAGTTATTCTTTTACTTTTACTTTTACATTTACTAAAGTAAAAGACTTTTCCTTTACGGAAAGCAAAAGTCGATGATGGTTTGGGGCCATCATCGTGATTGATCAAGACTCCTCCGGTGTCTTCGTGGTTGATTGGTCCGCCTCTCGTGGATGGATCTAAGGTGTCTTTGTTGATCATCTTCTCAGATGAGTCACCATCCCCATACATTTCCACCTCAAAATTTTTATCCAGGAAATAACCCTTTCACCCCCAAAAATTTTGTTTATAAAGAAGGAGGAAAAAAAAAATTCTACCGAAAAATTGGTCAGATCTTCAAAATTTCTTAAGTTTTATAAAAGATTTTTGTTGAAAAACAAATCAGACTGAAATCTTAAAGAAAGGATCACTCGATTGGTCCTGATCTATCAGTGAAATCGATCTAAACAGAAGACATATTTGTTAACTGTTTAAACAAAAATTCTTTCTCTTGAAGGTCTACTTAGAAAGCCTTAGAGTTCCTTCTCTGATTAATCTTTAGCCTCAACCGCTGATTAAACCTACTCAACCCCTATTCATCTAATGTTCTTATTCTAGTAAATTTGTAAGTTATATTTCTTTGTAATTCATCTTGTAATATAATCAATAAAATTATTTTTATTTAGTAATTTAATTATGTTTGTATGCGCACTTCAGTATCTAGATACTATAAAACTTTTACGATAAAAGTTTATATACTTATATATATAAACTTTTGTCGGACTCTATTCGATTAGCCTAGAGTTTACATCTGGTGCGTTTACTACTTATATATATATATATCGACAAATCATTGAAATGATAAACCGAGCTGGGATCGATATATATATCATAATGCGTATCGCTTATTATATATATATATATATATATATATATATATATATATATATATATTTCGTCGAAGTTCTGGAGTTTACTTCGTGGCCTTATACTGCTTTATTTACATTTAGTCTCGCCTTGACTTTACTTCGTGGCGGTTGATCGTATTTATTTCTTTATTTACATTTCTGATCCCCCGTAGAGGTACTTCGTGGTGGTTGATCATGTCTCTATATATATATTTAACGCTTTTATATATTTAAATTTCCGATCCCCCATGGATGTGCTTCGTGGTGGTTGATCATGTTTGTATATATATATTTACAACTTTTATATATATATAGTTGTTTAGTACTTTAATATAAATTGCGGCATCATGTGAGCGTAGGAATCGTATGATCACAGATTCAGTCTACTGAATCTAGATTCGGTTCTCGTGATGGACATTTTCAGCTGTGAACAGCTTGTAAATTATTCACGGTGTTTGAATTTTCTTAGATGGCTTTCATGCCCATGAGGAGTTCGGCACTACTATATATATTATTTTCTTGAAGATGCTTCGCATCTCAAAAAATAAAAGCAATCAAGCTAAACATTTAATAAAATGGAAGTATCAAAGGCCTCAATTACTATTGAGCACATGGTTTGAAAAACCTCTTTTAGAAAACCTCATTTCTATATCTTGTTTAAAACTGAATTTTTATACAAATTCAAACCATGTGTATATAGGTGCGAACGAGGCATAGCACTATTTCCAAATAACTGCACATTGACCCACACACACACATACACACATTGATATAACAATTTAATTGAAAAGTGGCGGTAACCGTGGTAACACGAATGTCGGGGGGTGCATAAAACCTTCCCTCCATATAAGCAAGTCCCCAGACCCTAATGAATCTCGGTTTCACAGACTCGTTTAGCAGTGTCACATTATTGGGTCAATGCGCAAACCTTTTCTCGGTTGTGTTGGTACAACAAATTAAAAAATCAACTGGCAACTCTTACAGTCAAATCGTCGACATATAAATGTCGGACCTTTTCACAACTTGTTTTTTCAAACAAATCTCACCTAACATGAGAACACAAAAAAATAAGAATAGAAGAGGGACAATAAAAATTCTGACGTCGATACAACTTATCTAATGCATCATGTATTAATGTTAAGCATCATTATATTTACTAATATTCATGTTTTATAACATAGAACAATATCTTTTATCGTCAGAAGCACTACACCTGCATACGTGTATGATTGAAGCCCTCTGATTGCCTCAGAATACACATCAGTCCTAAAGATGGTCATTATTACCCCTTTTCCTGACCTCAAATCGAAATTCTTAAAGAATGAAAGTTGTAGGTCTACTCGTTATCTTTCCGAATCATCCTGAATCGCCTCAATTTGAGTTTGTATGAAAACGTTATGACTATTTTATAAAAGGATGTCAAAACAGTCACATCTGACACTACATAAGCGCAGCTGCGCCCAAATAAGCCTTGGGACCAGTGTAGCTGTGCCCTAGAGGGCAACTACGCCCCAATAGACTTATGGCACAGTGCAACTACACCTAATAGCAGAACCAGAATTAGCAGTTTACTATTCTTGCGATTTTTGACCCTTTTTCTCCTACTAATATTCATAACTTAAGCTATACAAATCCAAATTAGTTCGTTTTTGATTATATGGATTCGTAATTCATAAAACTACAACATACCAAAGAATCAACAATTTACAAAAATATTAACTAACCCAAATCTTGACCCAAAACTCATGTTTATACTAAAATCTCATGTTTTACATGTTTAGCGAATTCATTTAGTAACCAAATTGATTCATTAAACTTACATTGTTTTCGTATCTAAAGATGGCATCATAAGCAAATATTAATTTTTAGATTTATACATGATTGAATCACAAATTGTTGACTATAAAATCATTTATAGCATACATACAATATATTATAATCATCTACCACCATATATACCAATTATCCAACAAATTCAACCACTAAAACTCCAATTTTCATGAAAAACGAAGAACACAAAGGATAAATAACAAAGAGTTGAATTACTACCTTAATCCTTGATTATGCTCTATTAGATGATGATTAGAGAGGCTTTGAATTACAATTCCTTCCCTTGATTCTACTTCTCTTGACAAACTATAGAGAATTCACAATTTCCTCTCTTAAGCTTTTTCTTCACTCTGTATTTTCTCCAACTCTCTACTTTGTTCTTTCACTTACGCTTAGAAAATACTTAACGTAAAAAAGCATAAACTGATAATTATTATACGTATAATTATATCATTAGTTATAAAATCATCAGTTATAAAATTTTTGAAAATCAAAAGCCATAAGGCTTTGTTCGGCAAAATACAATAAAATAAGAATTTAAAAAGCCTTAAGACTTGTTTGGTAAAACCAAATTTAAACTCCTTTTAATTTACTTTAACAACTCACTTGCTATATAGTTTAATTGTCACACTCTATTTAATTAAATTCCTAAATTCAAATTTAATTAAATTAAAGCTAAAAACACTTATTAAATCAAAATGCTACATAATCGAATTGTCACAAAATTATAATTTTCATTATAATTTTGTTTAATAATTAGTACATCACTTTTAATTATTAAATTAAATCAAAATAACATTATAACAAATCATATAATCCTTATCAACTCTCTAATTTAATTATTAAATTAAATTAGAATATTATCACATAATAATTAATTCATCACTCTTTTAATTTAACTAACTTCAAAATATAAAATTACCAAATACCAACTTAATTAACATATTACCTTAATTAAGTTAATTCCCAAAACTCATGAATTATTTATTTAACTAATAAATAATCAAATTAAACAAATATTTATTTAAAATAAACACATCAACTAAAATATTTATTTAATTCAATAAATATTTAAAATTATACATAAAATTCTGGATCGTTACAGTGAAAAACACGGTTGACATATATTTTTAATTCCTTAATTAGTTGAAGTGTGTGGTTAACTGGTCCTAAGTGCATTTATTTGAAAGTAATGTTATGCCTCGTTTGCACCTATATACAAAGGATTTGACTTGTATAAAATTTCAATTTTAATATAAGGCATGTAAAATGATATTTTGAAAACAAGTTTTCAAACCATTATGCTCACATAGTAGTTGAGACCTTTGATACTTCAATTTTATTCTGTATTCGGCATACTTTAATTTTATTCTCAAGGTGTGAAGCATATTCGATAAGATAATACATATATATATATATATATATATATATATATATATAATCGGGCTTCTTATGGTCATGAAAGCCATTGAAGTGACCCGAGAACCGCAAATAAGATTTACAAGCCAACTGTACAACTGAAAAAGGTCCATCATGGGAACCAGATCTAGATCCATCAGCTGAATCTTAAATCCCGTAGCTCCTAGGCTCATATAATATCATATGAATAACTTGCATAACAAATATATTAAAAAAAATAGATACTTAATCTAAACGTCGCAAAACAAAGGATTCATCAGTTAAATACTTGAATACGTATAGCCAAGCTTCCCGTTTCCTTTAGATACAGATCTAGAAATGTGTGGTTGCTTAATATTTACAAAATACTAAAAACAAAACTAGATTTAAACAAGTCTTAGCCATTCTAGCTTAACGGTTCTAGTTTTAAAACTTTTGAACCGATTAAAAGTTAGATATAGCTAGATTTAGATAAATTTAGTCCATAAACATTAATATCATAGCTTTACATTGAATAAACAGTTAAAGTAGATATTTTAATCACAGTCAACTATCAACTTATATATATATATTAAAGTAATAAAAAGCCACAAATTTATAATCCGGACTCATTATCCGATTTAGCATATATATATATATATATATATATATATATATATATATATATATATATATATATATATATATATAGAAAAGTGAGTAAAAGCTTCAGATCTGAAAGGATCTAACAGTGTATAGCGAGGAGAGTTTTAAACCGCTTTTGAAGCTTGAAAACTCTGTTTTCACTAGTTAAAATTTGATATATTATAGTATATATGCATATAAGTATTTACAAAAAAGAATATCGAAGTTTGGAACACTATAGAAGGGGTTAAGAGCTGAAATGGACAGAATTCCCTCTATTTTCTTATCTTTTTTTTAGGTGATGGGGGGGTCTATTTATAGACCAAAGTAGTCATGGGTCTACCTACAGCTGCCCGGGTGGGCTCGGGCCTTGTGGTTCCCGTTGTCTCAAAGTAAGTACACTCAGGCTAATGTGTAGTCTGCTCTAATCTTTATAACTTTCAATCCAGGCGCCCGATGGAGGCGTGCTATAACTTTTCGGAAAGTCATTTCTGAGAGCTACACAATGACATGTGATTTGACCTTTTCTGAATTTGGGTAGATGGGTCCATGACCAGAACTTCGAGTCTTTGCAGTCCATTCCATTGAGCTGTCTTGTGTTGTTCACACTTGGGATTTATGTTATGGTCCTGCAAGGCCTCTTGTATATTGATTTGGGCTGAATTGATGTTGAGCTAGAAAAATTACTATTTTCTCTCCCGGGTCGGTCCTGGGCTTGACGTGGCGACATCTGTCTTCCTCGGGGTTATCACCGAGGTTGGTATGCTATTTTTCTTTAAGTTTGTTTACGAAGTTAATTTAATTTCCCGAGATTGTCTCCGAGGTTTGATTTGATCTCCTGTTATTGTCTTTGGGGTTTTAACATGATCTCTAAGGGTTGGGTTAAAGCCAATGGTTTAAAATGTCTGTCAGTACTATTAAGACTGATTTGACATCATTTTGTAGAGATGTTTTCAAGATCCCTGCTGTGGAGATTTTTATATGGTTGACACCACTGGACCTTTCTGAATTCGGCGTTAGGATTTGTCACCAACGTTCTTTGTCTTCAGATATACTTTCTGACTTTACATCCATCAAGGATGTTCCTCTCTTTTTGCGAGTGACTTACTGTGGATTATTGATGTTTATTCTGATGATAGCTCACCTTTGTAGTAATCATTAGATTGTTCCTACCATTACGATGGGATTGTCACCACTGCCCGAGCTTTTTATCAGGTTGATACTGATAGTTCTATTGGAGACAAAACTTTTATTGCTTGCTTCATCAACATCCTCACAATACCAACTCGAACGATAGTTTTGTAAAGGTTGACCATCACCGAATTTCCTCGAAGCCTTCTTAAACAGTAGTTTACAACAGTCTAGAAATCACTGAACCTTTATAGTGCCTCAGCTGGAGATTTATATAACAGATTTCATCATCGATCCTCCTGAGGAAGATAGTTTTCCACAGTTTTCATCATCGAATCTTTCCTAATGCTACGCTAGAGTTGTTGCCAGCGGTTTGCAATATCAGATACTCTGATCTTCGTTGAAGCAATTCTCAATGGCTTACATCACCGGATCTTTCTTGATGCTACGCTAGAATTGGAGTTGTCTCCAATAGTTTACACTGTCAATCATTCTGACCTTCATTGAAGTAGTTTTTAACGACTTACATCACCGGACCATTCCCGATGCTACGCTGGAGTTGTCACAAATGGTTTATACGGTAAATCATTCTGACCTTTGTTGAAGTAGTTTTCAATGGCTTACATCACCGGACCATTCCCGATGCTATGCTGGAGTTCTCGCTAATGGTTTACACTATCAATTATTCTAACCTTCGTTGAAGTAGTTTTCAATAGCTTGCATCACCGAACCATACCCGATGCTACGCTGGAGTTGTCGCTAATGATTTACACTATCAATCATTCTGACCTTCGTTGAAGTAGTTTTCAATGGCTTACATCACCAGACCATTCCTGATTCTACGCTAGAGTTGTCGCCAACGACTTACACTATCAAATAGACTGACCTTTATTGAAGTAGTTTTCAATGGCTTACATCACCAGACTATTCCTAATGCTATGCTAGAGTTGTCGCCAACAATTTACACTGTCAATTATTCTGACCTTTGTTGAAGTAGTTTTCAATGACTTACATCACCGGACCATTCCCGATGCTCTATTGGAATTATCGCCAAAGGTTTCTTATACTGTCAAATACTCTGATCTTTTTTGAAGTAATTTTCAATGGCTTACATCACCAGACCATTCACGATGATACGCTGGAGTTATCGCCAATGGTTTACACTGTCAATTATTCTGACCTTCGTTGAAATAGTTTTTAATGACTTACATCACCGGACCATTCCCGATGCTATGTTGGAGTTATTGCCAATGTTTTACAATCCCAGACATGTTTGATATCTATGCTTGGGACATCTTTCTAACAAGTTATACGCCGAAACAAATCTGGTAATTTTGATGCATTCAATACCCACGGTTCATGACACCAGACCTTCTCGATGTTTTGACAATGGCTATTTTCAATATCTCTATCATTGGCTCTCTGAACCCCATATCCAAGTTAATACCAATGACTTATATGTAGATCAGAAGTTTGTTGTCTAGATTCAGGGTTTCAGGCCCTTTTCACTCAATCGTGTATCATCTTTTTCCCTAATTTGACTTTTTAGCTTCCGAGAAATCCGTTGTAGCTTAAATTTGATCGAGCTAGAGGAGGTGGGACCCACCATTGGTGGCCTGTAGTGAACTTGGCACAGTGCTTGGGTTGACCATGGTGGAGCCGAGTTGACCCATGGCTCCCATCGGGTATATCTTCTCGCCTCGTTCCTTTCACTAGTCATTTTTAAGTTGAAATATACTAAAAAATCCAAAATTCTTCTTCAAATCTACTGAGTTCTGTAATACCCGTAAATTTTATGATTTAATATTATTATTAAATAGAAATAATTAATTATTTATTTTACAAATGCTTACATTGGCATGAGGAGAGTAACTCAATTGAATTAAAATTGAAATTTATTGATGATCGATAAGATAGGTTCATGAAATGTCTTGTGTGACACAATGATGGACTTAGTGAAGGATGAGTAATCAATTGCATGTTTAAGGTCCAAATAATAAATTGGGAGTCTAGCCCAATAAGTTAATTGATGGACTTTTGAGTTAGCCCAATAAACTTGGGATATTTAGAATCCAATCGGAATCCAACAAAATAGTTAGCTGAGAGTACAAGTATTGGTTAAATTAAAATGTGGCGTGGGCGTGGGCACAATGGCCTAGCTAGCCCTTGTCCATGTCTCGAGATCTACTCTCTTGTCGCCAAATTAGGGTCCAAGTACAAAAACAAGAGCCTAAACTCTCTTTACACAAATTTCAAGTCGCTAATCCTAGGCATGCATGCATTTAGCTAAGTGGCCAGGTATGGAGTGATTGAACAACTCCTTAAATAACCATTGTTCATTTCTATTGCACCATGAATCCCAATATTGGGTAAAGCAAGTGTCCGCTCATGTTTTCTCTTTAAAATACAAGCCACTAGAAAGGCGATGCTTTAGTAGTGATAAGAGTGTTGGAGAAATCGAGTAAAGAATTCTTAATTCTTGCTAAGCATTACCAAATCAGTGTGTGAGATATCAAGGTTAAAGCTCGAGAAGGTATAAGTTCTACTCCGTTCTTAACTTGAGTCTTGTTGATTCTCGTTTTTCAGATTATTAGGTCAAGTATGATGAATTAGCAGGATAAAGGGTGTTTAGAAAGTTTACCTTCGTGCATGAATACGTTAAAAATTGTCTGGAATCAAGTTGTGGCTACTCTGCAAAACAGAGCATGTTCACCGCTTCTGAAATCCATGGGGTGCAGAGCTGCACCATGCTTAGGAACCATGCTGATGGGGTTAGGTATCGTCGACCTTGTATTAAGAAATTCCCTTAGGTTGTATGCATATAGTAAAGTCTTAAATTAACCCGACGAACTTAAACCTTGTCGAAGTAGTGTAGACCGAAGTCTCTGAAGGAGCTGCTTCGGACAAAGCGTGATGTCTTCGGACAGGGCGTAATGTCTTCGGACAAAGCGTGATGTCTTCGGACAGAGCGTGATGTCTTCGGACAAAGCGTGATGTCTTCGGACAGAGCGTAATGTCTTTGGACAAAGTGTGATGTCTTCGGATAGAGCGTAATGTCTTCGGACAGAGCGTGATGTCTTCGGACGAAGCGCGATGTCTTCGGACGAAGCATGTTGTCTTCTAACAAGCCATAATATCTTCGGACATGGCGAGATGTCCCGAAACTCGGAGACAGCATCGTAACTTGATATAAGGATGGATTAATAAATACTCCTATACTGTCGTAAACTATTAGTACACGAATGAGTTCTAAGTAGAGAATTTTACCAACTTCGGGAAAATAAATCTAATACTTGCAAACATTCGTAGAAAAGGTGGGGTGGGATTAATAGGCGTTATGGTCTACTTAAAGTAATGAACCTCTTAAAACTCGAGGAAGAAAGAATATGAATAAGCTAGCGTTGGTCAATAGTATGAGCATGTTAGTGTACCATTATGAGTTTTGATGGAGTACAATGCAGATAGAAAGAAAAATGTGTTATGTGTACATGTTGTTGATATATATCAAGTGTGTTTGGCTAATGAATACCTATACTTACATGAATAGAATGAGACATATAGTTCGTTGAGGTGATTTTTCATTATTAGTAGTAATCAACGCTAAAGGCAAGTTTCTTACTCTACCTTGATTTCAAGTATGCAAGTTTTCTATCCCTAACTTATTGTTATTGTTGGGCAACCTCACTCAAATTTACAATGAGCAAGTATCCGAACACTATTATTACTGTGTTGCAAGTTCCTTAATTCACACACTTCATACGTTGAATTGTTGTCATATCAATCATATTTTATCAAGCAAATATCTGCTTCTATTCAAAAATCACTTGTATACCTTGACGTTGTTGTAAGCATTGGACTTATCATTCCTCAATGCATGATGAAAAAACTGTCTAAGCCCTTGATTCTATTTAGACTATTATTATGAGTTAAAGAGCTATCCAAACCGATTGATTTGAGTGCGTACTATCGTAAATCTAATGAGATGAACAACCCTCATAGAAGGGAAATTATATATTGTCGAGGGGAACCGACGCAAGACATATAGTATGATTAAATGTTATGCATAACATAGGGTACCTTAAGTCGATCACGATGTACTCATGGATGTTGGATTACTGATGTAATCGTTAATTCTAGTAAGAGTTCTTGGTCCATAGTGATTTTCAAAGATTCAATTATATTGAACCTCGAAATGAATAAATCCACGAGATTTTGTTGATATCCTTGATCCATAGTGACACATTTGTTGAATACTCTTGGTATTCTTGATATCCTTGAACTATCAATTATTATTATACCTTTGAAAGATTCAAATGCTATAATGATTGTTCTTCTAGCTATATTGCTTCTTGGGCAAACTTGTTGTTCATTCTTGCTTCCTAAAACATTACGATTAAAGCGCAGCAAGCGGTACTTGAGGAAAGGACAAGGAAAGGGCAAGGCTTACGAGAATAATTTAGCCCTTAAGACTAGAAGTATTATTATTATTGTTATTATGATGTATTCAAGAATGATTAAGCTATGTTAAGCTAATCACAAAATGGTTGTAGTAATGGTTACGGTACCTTGGGACGTGAATATTTATATTTCATCAATGTAAATTATCCTATTATTTTCGTTGTTAATGATTTTGTAAGATATTCGTAGTAGTAGCGTGATGCACCGAAATTCGAGATATGAGTGTCTGAAATTTTGGGGGCGCCACAAGTTCGGGCTGCTTTTTGTAAAATTTGTCACCGTACAAACGTTCTGCATTACTCTGGTAATGTTTACCTGTTTTCTTTTCAAGTTTTAACCGTTAGAATGTTAGATTCCATATAGAATGCTTCTAAACACAATAAACTGAATATGCATGCTCATATGACTTGATAAAAAAAATTCAACTTAGTAAATGCTCATATTTTACCATGCTGAATGCATTAATATGAAAAAAATGATTTCTGAGACAGTCATTCGACATCCTTTTTTTCTAGTTTATTCATCCTATTTGAGGACAAATAAGTAAGGGTTTTCAAATAAAGCACACATAGTGATTTGGATGCCATGGTGGGTTTAATTTTGATATTTTTATGCATATGAGATGTTCATATTTTGGGTTGATGATCTACTGAATGGCCACCTAATAATGCTTATGTGCATGTGGACAGTCCATTTTACAAAGGACACTCTGGCAAAAAAAAATTCATGAGTTTGGGCATTTAATGAACATGAAATTCTAACTCTACTGTGGACATATGTTAAATAAATGCATGTATTAGGACTTAGACTATGAAAGAAGCAACGTTTTGAATTTAATGAGCTATAAGTTTGGAACTTACCTCACCCTTTCTGATGTGATTTGGAGACTTTTTTCAGATTATGAATCCAGACCAGCTGAGTAACTCTCGTATGGCCTCCGCATATGTGAGGAGGAGAGCTTTTGATGTTCCTCTACCTCTTCTAGCCCAACAACCTCACTAGTTGACTAAGTTAGTGATTCGCCCTATCCAGGTTGATAGGTCGGATGTTGTAGTTGAGGAAGATGATGTTCCTATTGTGGACCTTACTCCTTCCACTTCCATTCCCCTCTAAAAGCTTCAGCTATTAATGTGATGATTCCAAATCTTCTAGATGATTTGAGTCATCATCCCTCGATCTACCATCATACGAATGAGGTAATAGTCATTTCCATCTTTTCCTTTCTTCTTTTCCCACTTTTGGGGCAAGGATTTTGATCTTGATTTGTAATTTGTTGTAGGTTCTCGGCTTAAAAAACCCAAAGGGAACTGGTTTAGCATTCACTCCTTGTACCAGACCCTCTATCCAGAGTACCAGGAGATCGTCCATTCATGGGACTTTCAAGATTTCTTTTCTATTCCTCCCCGTCGTTGCCCCTGGGGTTATCTGAAGGCTTTGTCTAAGCGCTGGTTCCACCAGACTCAGTCTGTCCATTTGCTGGATTGCAAGGTTATGATGACACTGATGGACTGGCAGTTCATCATTGGGTTGGAGTTTACAAGGGCGTCTGTGCCTTTGGTGGCTGACATTTCACCGGCTGCCGTTCAATCCCTTTTGGGAGTTCCTACCACGGTCCTCAAGGGTCATACCGTCTGCTCTAGGCCCTTGAGTGTGGATGTCACGAGTGGGGCTTTGACTAAGACTGTGCCTGATGATCAGAGGATTAGAGATCGCATTTTTTGGTACCTATTCTTGATAATCATCAGAGGTTATTTCCAAGCGGACAACTCCTCGATAGTCTCTTTTAATTTAGTCAGCGCCATACGTGATGTGGATCACATAAGAGACTTTAACTAGGGCTCATACACCTTTGTCTATTTCCTTAGAGGGATGCACCTACGCTTAGAAGGCATGATATAGGCTTGGCTAGGCTTTTTCTTATTTTTATTGGTGAGTATTTTTCTTTATCTCTCGATTTCATTTGCTCTGGTTGTCAATCTTCATGACTAAGGATATTAGGTCTTTGCCTTTTTAGTTTTGGGCCTATGAGAGGCTTCCATATCCTTGTCCCATTACTATATTAGGTCTGGAGACCTATCCATGGGGATAATGACGGCATCACTCCACTCTCAGTTGCAGTTAGAAGTGTTGATAGTCGATGTCATCACATTGGTTCCCTACTCTGAGGACCATTTGACAGTAGGCTTTGAGGGAGGCTTTCTGACCGGGGTAGAGTATGTATTATCCACTCGTCGGATTCCTCTCTTGACCAATAAGGGTTGGGAGCTCTACTTGAGAGAATGTGCTATTAGGAGCATCACAGGGGAGATTCATGTCCCATTCTCTCCTCTTGCTAGACGACATTTGTTTTTATCTCAGCCAATCACCAAGATTCCCCTGATGGGTTTGGATGGCTTTACTTTATCAGAGGGCCCTTACACTCAAGATGTCTTCCATCACTGGTGGACTTCTTGCACTATTTAAGTTCAGACCTGTGCCACTCAGTCCATGGGGGATATGGTACCTGGGTATGTTATGATGATAGACTGGATTTCTTGTGTCCGAGAGCCCACTCATTTGGCACAGATTGATAGCTTGACCTAGAGGTTGGACTGGGCACTCTTTTTCATCCAGTATTTGGGCAGATATCCGTTAGAGGTAGATTATTTTGATTCATTCAGCTCTGGTGCTGACCCCTCGGGTGGCCCATATTTTGATAGCTTTACTGGTGAAGATCCCCCTCTCTATGGACCTGACATCCCTTCTGGCAGAGATTCAGTGACTCAGGAGGAGTTACAGCAGATGGATCAATTTGATGATGTGGACATCATTGATTTCTTTGGATAGATTTCTCATTATATCTTTTGATAGGCCTTTGTTAGATATTGGGCGTCTGTGCTCCGTTTCTTGTTATATCTTTTGATAGGCCTCTGTTAGATATTGGGTGGTTGTGCCCTATTTCCTTGTACTTTTTATTCTCAGTTGTATACATAAATGATGTATTAGATGATGATGTATTTAGGAATGTATGTATAATGTTTTTTATTCCTTACATCATATTGTCATTTATCATGATGCATGAATTATATCATGGATATACATTCAAATAGGTGAGTTTAGCATTGACCCTTGGATAGCCTTATGATATAATTATACAGATGTCTTCATCTACCGTTAGTCGGATTGAGCATACCCCACATAGACTGGTATCCTCTTCTCTAAGATCCTTGTATGACAATTTGTCGCCCACAGATCGGGTGATAGTTGACCAGCTATTGAGGCATTTTATAACCCTTCTGACATTTCACGTACCCTTAGGCTTTATAGAGGGCATGATATCTTATTGGATACCAGAGAGACATGCTTTTAGATTTGATATCCATGAGCTGACTCCTACGTTGGAGGAGTATGAGCACCTCATTGATTTGCCCTTGGATTGACCTTGTTCTATGATGGCCGTTGAGGATTTGAGCCGACAATTTATGACCCTGACGGGCTTACAATGCAAATTTATCATGGATGAGATTACCTCAAGGCATGTGGTATCCTTGGATTTCTTGATTGACCAATTTGGATCACTAGACAGCTATCTATGGCATTCAGGGGACTTCACCATTATTGAGGGTGAATGACATGTTACCCGCGTAAATATTATATTGATGTGCGTCGTGGCCTATTTGTACATTATCGACGTTGGGATTTTTATTTGTCCCTTTTCATTTCTTGTTTTTTGGTGTTCTCATGTTATGTGAGATTTGTTTGAAAAAACAAGTGAAAAAGGTCTGACATGTATCATGTCGATAATTTGACTGTAAGAGTCACCAGTTGGTGTTTTTAACTAGTTGCACCAACGCAACAGAGAAAAGGTTTGCACATTGACCTAGTGATGTGAAACTGCTAAACGGGTCTATGAAACCGAGATTCATTTAAGTTTGGGGGCTTGGTTACGTGGAGGGAAGGTGTTAGGCACCCCCCGACATCCGTATAGCCACGGTGACCGCCACTTTTCAATAAACTATTATATGAATGTGTGTGTGTGTGTGTGGATCAATGTGCAATTTATTTGGAAAGTAGTGTGAGGCCTCGTTCCCACCTATATACAAAGGGTTTGAATTTATATAAAAATTTATTTTGAAACATAATATAGCGGTGAAGTTTTGTAAAAGAGATTTTTCAAACCCTGTGCTCAATAGTAATTGAAACCTTTTCATACTTGCATTTTATAATTAAATGTTCGGCTTGTTTGCTTTTATTTTTGAGATGCGAGGCATCTTCGAGAAGATAATATACAGCGATGCCGAACTCCTCATGGGCATGAAAGCCATCTAAGGAAATTCAGACATCATAAATAATGTACAAGCTGCTTATAGCTAAAAATGTCCATCACGAGAAACGAATCTAGATTCAGTAGACTAAATCTGTGATCACATGATTCCTAGGCTCACATGATGTCGTAGTTTATATGAAAAGCAGTAAGCAATTATATATATAAAAGCTGTAAATATATATATATATATAGACATGATCAACCACCACGAAACACCTCCATGGGAGATCAGAAATATAAATATATAAAAGCGGTAAATATATATATAGAGACATGATCGACCAGCACGAAGCACCTCCATGGGGGATCAGAAATGTAAATAAAGCAATAAATGCAATCAACCGCCATGAAGAAAACTCCAGTGGGATGAATGTAAAAAAGCGTTAAAATGATCAACCGCCATGAAGTAAACTCAAAGAGACAAAATGTAAATAAAAAGTAAAAGGCCATGAAGTAAACTCCGAACTGATGAAAATATATATATATATATATATATATATATATATATATATATATATATAAATGGTAAACGCACGAGATATAAAACTCGTGCTCATCGAATGTAGTTCGACAACAATTCATATATATAATATATATATATATATATATATATATATATATATATATAAGTATATATATATATATAAGCAATAAATGTAGTCCTAATGTAAAATTCGGGCTCATCGAGAAAAGTCGACATCAATTTATATATATAAGTATATATATATATATATATATAAGCAAGTAAACGCTTCAGGATGTAAAATCGAGTGCTCATCGATGAGTGAGTGCAGTCGACAACAATTTATATATATATATATAAGGAAGTAAACGCTCCAGACATAAGTCTAGGCTCAATCGAGGCATAACTCGATAATGTTAGTCCATATATAAATATATAAGTATATAAGTTTATATATACAGACAGAAATGAAAACCACAGACCGAAGTCTGGGCATAAACACATAACAAAACTTTTAATGTGAAGAATAGTGTGTGTCAAAATGAAGAGAAAGGCTTTATAAAGTGTAAGAAGGCTTACAGTGGGCTGCCAAGGCAGGCTTCTATGACTCTAGATAGATAAACACTCAGCTCCCATCGGTAAAATATAGCTATATTGAGCTAACAGGTGTTTAAAATGAGAAAGCACTCGATATGGGGCAAATTAGACAGGGCTTCCTCGCCTTTTTTTGTTTTTTAAATGGCCACCCCAAGGCCGCAGGTGTACCTGCGAGTGCCTGGGGTGCCCCAGACTCGGTGGGTCCTGCCGTCTCGAAGTACGTGCACTCGTGCATTGTAATGTTTGTTCAAACTTACAGAACTTCAATTCGAACATCCGAATGAGGTGTACAAGACCTTCTTTGGACTGCTTTTGTCGAGAGTTACACAATAACATGGGATTAGAGGTTTTACGAAGTCAGGAAGAGGGGACCATGCCCATAGACTTCAAGCTTCAAATTCTATCCAGTGTGCTGCCACGTGTAATAGTCACTCGGGATTGGAACTCCTTGGCTCTTGTGGGACATTGTTGTGTAGAAATGTATGTATGACATGTTGAGACGGCGCGCTGGGGTTGAGGTGGCAAGATGATGATTTTGCCCTTCACCGGGGTTATCTTTGATTTGGGCTGATAGCATACATTTCCCAGGGTTACATCTAAGATTGGACTGCTGCAAGTGTTTGAATTCCGCAAGGTCATCTGTAAGTGTGCCTGTCTTCCTAGTGTTAAGTCCAGGTCTTTGGAATGAGCGCCTTAGCCAGAAGTCTAAGATTGAAGCTAATTGCATGCATTTGAAAAAAGCATTTTTGGAGTTATAACCGAAACTACAACGACATTCCTTGGGGTTATCTCCAAGGACAAAACTCGGGGTTATCTCCGAGGTTGGAATTGATACTCGCGGTGTGTGTTCTGGGGTTGAGACTAAACTTCCGCTAGTATCCAAAATGGATGTGAGCTGTCTTTCAGGGTTATCTCCGAAAGACGAATCTGCCCTCCTGCAATGTTAGTAACAGGTGTGTAAAAAATTTTGAGTGTCTATAGATGCCCCTCTTTATCATATTCATGCAATTCAATGCATAGATAGGATAAAGAATCCTAGATACTTGAAATGCAACAAAATAAACATAATGCTCTATGCAGCAACATGATGCAAATGCGTGATGCATGTTGGAATGATTGCCGGTTCCCTATTAATCTTGCCAGGGATGACAATTAGTAATGTCTTGGATATGCGATTAAAGTCTTCAAGAATGTTGACATTGGGGTTATCACCAAAGTCCTTGATCTTTTATACAGACTTTACTCCATAGAGGTGCCTCTCGTGTATAAGAGATCTGTGGGGATAAAGATTTGTCTGTTTGAGGATGTGTATAACATATACCATCATCGGTCCTCTCCGATGAGGATGGTCTTCTCTGGTTTGCGTCACTAGAATATACCACGGTCCTGTTGGAGTTACTGCCAATAGTATCTTTTGTCAGGGCTGCCTAACCTTCGCTAATGTGTGTATCATGAATAGATCCTAGTTGGGAAAATTGTCAAGGCTGCGTGACGTTCATTGATGTGTGTATCAATGGTTTTGCGTTGTGACCCTCGCTGGGGAAGATTGTGGATAAGTGCATTGATGGATGGGATCATCGAATGGCCTCCGATGCTTTGATGGGTTTACTTGCCATCAGTTGAAATGACGTCAAGGCTGCTTGACATTCATTGACACATATATCAATGGTTGAATTGCGTTGTAACCCCCGCTGAGGATTCGTTCATAGATGAATAATGTGTTGTAACCCCCGCGAGGGATACGTGGATGAACGAAAGTCTATGTTGTGACCCCCACTGGGGATACTTTATCAATGTTTGAACTCGACGTTGTGACCTCTGCCGGGGATACTTTATCAATGTTTGACTTCAGCGTTGTGACCCCCGTCGGGGAATGTGTCTTTTAGAGTTACGACCCTGTGTTTGGCGGCATCGGACCTGTGTGAGGCATTGCTGAGCATAATTTACAAAAGTTGAGCTCATCGGTATAGTATGCCTTGCATTCAGGCGAATACCAATGAGTGATGTGCAGAGCCAGAGTTTGGCCTGTGAAAACCAGGATTCTAGGTTATTCCGTTAAATCGCGTAGCATTTTTATTCCTGATTTGGCCTTTTCAGCTTGTGAGACCTCCTTCGCAACTTGAACTGGACTGAGCTAGAGGGGTGGGACCCATATAGGGGTGCCGCAGGTACACCTGTGGCAGCCACAGGTGGACTTGCGGCCAACCGTGGCTATGCAAAGCCTGCAGGTTGCTCTTATAAGTCACTTTCAAGTTGCGCCGCGAAGGAAATCTGAGAGCTCTTCTTCAGGCCTGCTGAATTCGGGTGACTTTCTGCAAATTCTGCTATTGTACAAGTGTTCTACATTATCCTGGTAATGTATGCATGTATTCTTTTCCAGTTGTTATCCGTTGGAAAATGATTTATCACATGAAATGCAATTATACACATAGTAGTGAATATGCATGCTGATATGACTTGATAAAAAATATTCAACATAGTAAATTTTAGTACTAAACCATGCTGAACATAATGATGTGAAAAAAATTGAATTTTGAAATAGTCAAATTGGTGCCTTTTACTGTCATTGCTTATCATATTTGAGGACAAATGAGTAAAGGTAGAAAAGAAAAATAATCCTGGTAATTAAACTACACTTACGGATTTTTTACTGTGATGTATTAATACTTGTAGGATGTATATGACTGTGGGTAGGTGTGCTACTGAACCACCTAGTCATGCCTATGTGCATGTGGATAGTCCTATTTACAAAGGGGACTATGGAAAAATTTTCCAAAACGTAGGCATTGGGTAGTCATGCATTTTTAACTCTACTATAGACGTATGTTAAAATAATGCATGCATGTATGTAGTCATAAAATGCATTTTGAAAAACTCTAGGTTAAACATTACCACACCCTTTCTGAGGTGATTTAGAGACTTGTTGTCCAGTTATTATGGATCCAGATCAACCGAGTAGTTCCCATAGGACCACTTCTGATGTACGGAGGAGGGCTTCTAAAATGCCTCGACCCCATTCTGTTAGACAGCCTCATCATTTGGTGGAGGCGGTGATACGTCCTATCCAGGTTGAAGTACCAGACGTCGAGGATGAGGAGGAGGATGTACCAGTTGAGGTTCCAACTCCTGCTGCACGTGTTCCCCGTAGGGATTTGCCAGGCATTCAAGTGGCGAACCCAGAGCTCCTGCGTGATTTGAGTCGACACACTTCAGTTTACCTGCATGCAAACGAGGTATAAAGTTAGATCTTAATCTTCCTTATTTCCTATTGATGAGGAGTAAAGGGTTTTGATGTTGATCTGCATTTGATGTAGGTTCCGCTTTACATACGACCTCAAGGGCTGGTTCAAAGATTCACTCTATGTACCAGGCTTTGCATGATGACTATAGAGCGATTGTACATGGCTGGGGATTCAGGACGTTCTTTTCCATTCTTCCCCATCGTTGTCCCTGGGGTTACCTCAGGGCATAGTCTGAGCATTGGTTTCACCAGACTCAGTCACTCCATTTGCTAGACTGTAAGGTGATGATGACACCGATGGATTAGCATTTTATCACAGGTATGGAGTTTGGAGGGGCGCCAATGCCTTGTATGGCAGATATCACCCCTACTACTGTCAAATCCTTGCTAGGAGTTCCAGAAGGAGCGATAAAGGGCAGTACTATTCGTACAGGTCCTTTGAGTGTAGATGCTATGAGCGGGCTGTTAAGTGAGCCCATACCCAATGATGTGAGAGTCAGGGATCACATTCTTCGGCAATTATTCCTGATGATCATTAGGGGCTGCTTCATAGCAGATAACTATTCTATGGTGTCCTTCGCTTTGATTAGCATCACACAACACGTGTACCGTATAGGAGATTATGATTGGGGTTCCTATACCTTTGCCTATTTCCTCAGGGGAATGCGTATGCGATCGCAGGGCTTGACCGATGCTTGGTTAGGATTCTACTCATTTCTGCTGGTGAGTATTTCTTTTGTCTTTTCTCATGTATAGATTAAGGGTGTTGACTGACAGCAGATGTTTGCCTTTATGTTGGCAGTTTTTGGCCTATGAGAGGCTTCCATGTTTGAGTCATGTGAATGTGTTAGGTTTAGACACCTATCCATGAGGACGGAGATGGCATCATTCCATATTGGTGGAGGTCCCTATTCCTGAGGGTTTTACTCATTGTCTCCTATAGCTAGAGTTGTTGACAGATGATGTCATCACGTGGGTTCCCTTCTCTGGGGAGCATTTGAGCATTGGATTTGAGGATGGGTACCCGACTGATGTCGAACACGTGATTTCCACCTGTAGGATTCCTCTCTTCATAGATGGAGGATGGGAGCTCTACTTAGGAGAGCGTGCTATCAGGAGCTCTACAGAAGAGATTCACATACCGATCTTGCCTCCTGTCAGGCATTATTGGCCTATTTTAAAGTCACCCGTCATTGATATCCCATTGTTGGGGATTGACAGTTTCACATTATCAGAGGGTCCCTTCACTCAGGAGATGTTCCAGCATTGGTGGTTCACTCGTACCATTGGAGCCCAGACCCGCACCACTCAGTTCATGGGGGATATGGTTCCAGGATCCGTGATGATGATTTGATTAGCTAGCTTTGTGTCGAGATCCGACTCATGTGACACAAATTGTGATTTGACCTGCGGTTGGATTGGGCATTTCTCTATCCAAAGACTTGGTGAGATCCTTGAGGCGGATACTTTTGATCCTTCCGGCTCACAGTGCGGCCCTCAGTGACCCATATGGTTTTGTCAGTGCAGATCCTCCCTTGTATAGGCCTGACATCCCTGTGGATAGAGATTCAGTGACTCAGGAGGAGTTACATCAGGTAGAGAAGTTTGATGATGTAGACATTGACACTATTGACTTCTTCTGATGTATATTCTCGTTATCTCTTTTGATAGGCCTCTGTTAGACATTGTGTAGCTTCGCCCCATTCTCGCTATATTTTTTATAGGCCTCTGTTAGATGTAGGGCGACTATGCCCCCTTTCCCTATATTTTAGTTGTATAGAGATGTATTAGATGATGATATACTTAGGAATGTATGTATAGTTTTTCATTCCCTATATCATATTGCCATCTATTGTATTATGTATGTTATTATATTATGCATATATATGTATGTCCAGAGATATTCAGCATTGACCCCTGGATGGTCTTATGACACGGCCCGTACAGATGTCTTCTTCGACAGTTAGCCGTATTGATCATACCCCACCATTTTTGGTGGCATCTTGTATGCGATCGTGGTATGATAGCATGTCACCATCGAACAAGGTTTGTAGATCATCTCATTGCAAAGATACTATGACCACTGTTGATGTTTCTGAGTTCCCACGAGATTCGTGGAAGGCATCTTTGGAGCATCCTTATCGTATCGGAGGCGAGTTTTTCGATTTTGGACCCAGGAGTTGACTCCCACTTTAGAGGAGTATGCATGTTTGTCGATGCTGCCACTGGACAGACCTTGCGTGCATATGGTGATTAGAGACATGAGTAGGCAGTTCATGACCCTTACTAGCTTGAGGCGTAGGGTGGTGCAGGACAAGCTCCCACTGAGCATGATTACTTACCACCCACTGGCCGTGATGTGTCAGTTTGACCAATTCTAGGACTTCCATCCTTTTGAGGGGGCATCGAGTCAGCGCTTCACTTCTCACTACTTATCAGCAGAGGATAAATTCAGGTTGTATGCCTGTTGGGATCAGTGAGAGCTAGCTGAGCTTTCCATCAGCCATCCGGGTTGTTCTGCAGAGTATTCCGGATGGATGGAGACAAAGACTGCATCGGCTGCGGTAGTATCCATAGTGCAGGGGACTGATTCCGACGATGAGGAACCTATGGAGGAGGCTGATATTCCCATCAAGGGGGATTTAACTACTAGGTTGCCAGCATTTGTGATGGATTCTCCCACTACAAGTGCTACTGTGATTTAGCATTTAGCACAGTATTTGGAGCAGAGTCTACATCTGATGACCTTTGAGAGAGATCAGGCTAGGGCCTTGATGTTGACAGCTCTTGATGGGAGAGACACAACTCTATTAGATAGAGATGAGGCTAGATCAGCGAGAGATGCATTGATTATAGAGCGAGATGCTGCCTTATCTGCCCGGGATGTAGTTGTCATAGATAGTACTTCAATGAGATCCCTCACGACTGGCATCCTTGCCGATATGAGTGCATATTTTGATGACCATCATGCCACCATGCAGTTAGCTTCGGATCTTCTAGCTAGTGTATATAACATTGGGCAGGAGCTTACAGCATTACCTCCTTCTTCAGAGAGGGATGCTATGTTAGATCTGATAGTCCGCATACATACAGATCCGTAGATAGACTAATATTTTCCTGCACAGACTAGGTTAGCCATTTTGTCATGTACAACACATATTGTATATTTCAAACAGTATTATATATGGCAGGGAAATATATTTTGATTTACTTCCCTTTTAGTTATGCCTTGATACTTGTTTGATATTTTCCTGTTTCTTCAGGACTTGTGATCTTGATACATTCTGAACTTATCCTTAATATGTGGACATTGAGACGTCGCAGGATCTTTCAGAATGGATCATTGATCTGTGTGTATCCCTACCATCTTTGGTGTCTTGGGAATGGCTTTTGTATGGAAATGTGGAGAGGAGTGCGGCTTTTCCTCTATGAGATTGACCGCACCACAGATGGTCACTAGTACTTCTATTTGTGATAAGCCTAGTTAATTCCATCTCTTATGGATTGGTGTTTCTCTTTGAGGCACAATCGCAGCTTAGATAGATGTTGGATCTCCTATTTGTGAGGAGAGGTTAGGTAGTCCCATCCCTTTGGTCTGAAGTCGATGAAATGTGGTGGATTAAAGTTTGATCCCAGTACCGTGTGACAAGTATTTTTGTTCTGGTAGGGGTTAGATCGAACCATAAATGGCTGCCTACGTACTCCTATTGAAGAGGAGATCAGGTCTACGTAGTTCAAACCTGGTGTAAGAGGTTCAACACTGAATGTGAAAGGCAGATGGGGGTAGAAGCTTTATTGATGTAGAAGCATGTGGAAGTGTTTTTATGGTTTTTGTTTTTATAGAGAAAGGGTAGAAATGTTTTTGTTGTTTTTTTTATTATTGCAACCGGGCCATATAGAATATGGTTTCCTACATACTCCCGGGTATCAAGGAGATCGGGTCGACGCAGTTCGCTCCTCGGGAAGAATTGCAGCCAAAGAGAAGTACGAATCCCATGTGCAGGCTATACTGCGGGGAGAAGAAAGTTTAATCCCATGATTGGGACAAACTGTAGGTGTGTAAAAAGTTTGATCCCGTCTTCAGGACAAACTGCAAGCGTAGAAAAGTTTAATCCCGTCTTCAGGATAAACTACAGGTGTGAAAGGTTCAATCCTTGGGGGATAACCAAAATTGTGTGAAAGTTTTAAAATGAGGTGAAACCAGGCTGCTGGTTTGAACTGTATGTTTCCCTGAGGGGCAAAAGAGTATGTAAAAAGGGTTAGAAAATAGGAATGACTGATGATCTGACGATCAAAAACCAGGATATTTGCTTGATGATAACTTCAGACTTAGTACCGTTTTACAGTGTCCGAGTTGATAAGCTGTGGAAATTCATCGCCATCCATTTCCTATAGTCTGAGAGTGCCTCTTATCAGTACCTCCTTGACAACATATGGGCCTTCCCAGTTAGGAGCGAATTTTCCCTTGGATTGATCTTAGTTGAAAATGATCTTCTTCAAAACCAAGTCGTGTTGTTTAAATTGTCGTAGCCAGACTTTCCTATTGTAGGATCTTACGATCCTTTGCTGATATAATTAACCATGGAAGATAGTCGCGGTTCGCCTTTCGTCTATTAGAGATAATTGGTGATACTTGTCTTGTACCCATTGGTCTTCATCCAGCCGAGCGTCCATCAACACTCTGAGGGATTCCATTTCCACCTCTATGTTGAGCACTGCTTCCATCCCATAGGCTAATGAGTAGGGTGTTGCCCCAGTGGAAGTACGCATTGAAGTTCTGTAGGCTAATTAAGTTAGAGGCAAGTGGTCAGGCCATCCTTTGTGATTGGCAGACATTTTCTGCAAGATCTTCTTTCTATTTTTATTAGCCTCTTCAATAATACCATCCTTTGTGTTTGTTGTTGAAGTTTTTAGCATTGTCTAACACAATGACCTCTGGTTGTCTATATTGACAGACGATATTATTTCTGATGAAAGCAATGATGACCTCTTTGGTAACCCTGGGGAAGGAGGCTGCTTCTACCCATTTGGTGAAGTAGTCGATCATGGTGAATATGAATCGATGTCCATTACTTGCTTTGGGCTTGATGGGCCCAATCATGTCCATTCCCCACATTAAGAAGGGTCATGGTGAACTCATATTGTGCAGTTCCATTGGAGGGGCGTGGATAGCATTCCCATGAATTTAACATGGATAGCACCTCTTGACGTGATCATCACAGTCAGCTTTGAGCGTAAGCCAATAATGCCCTGTTCTGAGTATTTTCTTAACAAGTAGGGGTCCACTCATGTGTGGGAAACATACTCCACCATGGATCTCATCCATGAGCCTCTGAGCTTGGCCTTTGTCTAGACATCTGAGGAGACCTAATCCTGCATCTCTCTTGTAGAGCGTATCTCCGCTCATGTAGAATTTCATAGCAAATCGATGGATCAACTTCTTTTCAGTCAGGCTCGCCTCAGCGGGTGTAGTCGCAGATACTCCTTGATATGTTGATACCAAGGGCTGTGGATGGGAGGTAGCTCATTCGATACTTCTCCAACATAGTTCCCATAGGCTGGGGTCTTTTGCAGGGTAAATGTGATGTTTGGCATGTTTTCCTTGTCAGGTATGTGAATCAAGGAGGCCAACGTTGCTAGTGCATCCGCAAAATCATTCCTATTACGAGGAATATGTAGAAAGGAGATTTCTTCGAACTGCAAAGCCATCTATAAAACTTGTCGATGGTAAGGCAACAAATGTAATTCTTTGGTTTGATAGATTCTTGTGGACTTTTTAATTATCAACTCTGAATCCCCAAAGACAGTTAACCGCCTGATGCCCATTAAACGGGCAAGTTTTAGCCCCATGATACAGCCTTCATACTCAGCTATGTTGTTGGTGCTGACAAACTTCAATTTGATGGCGATGGGATACAGCTCCCCCGTACCAGATACTAGAACTGCTCCAGCTCCAGAACCTTCTATGTTAATAGCTCCATCAAAATACATTTTCCATGTGTGGCATGCATCGTATTGATGGTGTTGCTGAACTGCCATTACCCCTTCATCAGGGAAATATGTTTCCAAGGGTTTGTAATCCCCTGCAGGTGCGGTAGCCAGTTGATTCACAATTCCTTGACCTTTAACAGACTTTTGCGTCACGTAGACGATGTCAAATTACTGTAGGATCAACTGCCATCTGGACAACCAACAATTCAGTATGGGCTTACTGAACACATACTTGAGAGGATCCACGCGGGATATGAGATAGGTTGTGTGACCATGGAGGTAATGATGTAACCTCATGGAAGCCCATGCTAAATCACAACAAGTCTTCTCAATCAGAGTGTACTTGTGTTCACTGTTGCTGAATCTTTTGCTTAGGTAATAGATAGCTCGTTCTTGGCCTCTATCGTCTTTTTTCCCCAACATGCAGCCCATAACATTGTCATTAATGGACAGGTACATGAATAGGGGACCATCATCCCTGGGAGGTACCAAAACAGGAGCGTTAACCAGCTACTCTTTGATTGTAAGGAAGGCTTTTTGACACTCATCGTTCTATTTCATGGATAAGTTCTTCCTTAACAATTTGAAAATGGGCTCACAGGTTGCTGTGAGTTGAGAAATGAACCTGCTAATGAAGTTGATTCTTCCCAAAAATCCCCTTATTTCCTTCTCTGTCTGAGGAATGGGCATTGTAATGACCCCAAAATTAGTACAAATTAATTCTCGACTTTGGTCGTTAATAATACATTCAACCTCTAATTTTACATTATTAAACGATAATATAACCATTGAAATTTGCGGAATAGTTAAAATTTTTATACACTTCCTTCTTTATTGCCCTAAATCGCAACCTTTACATTACATCTCTTCGATTCAAATTTATATCGTGAATCGTTACAACAAAATGACTATACAAAGTTTTACATCATAAATAGGTATCCATATACACCGGATAACTCAACTTACAATTCAACAACATGTTACATTCAAAATATTAAATACATTTCCCATAAAACATAAGCAATCTTCGTGAATATGGATCTCTATAATTCACATAGCACATATCCCTACCTTAAATCTTTAACCTGCAAAAGTGGTTATTTGCAAGGTTGAGCTCGATAGCCTAGCAAAATCTAACATTTTTCATGCATCACATAGCACATAATAACATGCTCAACATATAACATACATGCTACAATTCATTTAACAAGTATAAAGATTGAGTCCTTACTCAATTAGCATGCTTTACTAAATCAATGTAGTCATAAGCTGACTTTAACATTTCATACATTCAACATATATATAAGGTAGATCATGCTCTTTGCAATAAAGATTTAAAATAGTTAATCACCAATTCACATAGCAAATAGGAACTGAAAGACTTGCCTAATTCGTAGTTTATGAACTATGACTTAACTGCTTAGCGCGTATCTGCACTTCTTGTATTCCTACACAGTTATATAATCATGGATTCACATTCATTAGTCATATATTTCATACATTCTTAATATAATAGTAACGTTACATTGTTTCCTAACTAGGTTTATAAAACCTACCTTTCAATTTCTCATCATGCTCTTAGAATAGCTAAGTATATATAGGTATACCTTAACAACTCATACTTTACATCAACATTCATATATATCATTCACACACTTGATTCGCTATGCGTTCGACACATATTTAAAGTTCATAGATACGCAATCTACATAGTTCTTACATTTCACAAACTTTAATAAAATTTAATAACTTTGTGTTTTATATAACCATTACATGATCTCATGCTTAAACATCATCTATGTTAAGTATTATAGCTTTAGACAATCATTCTGAGATATGCTTTAAGGTTCGGATCAAAGTTAAAAATCGGGCATCATTGCACGTGGTGGCGGTTGCTAGAATTAGGCTGGGATGGGCGCTTACGTGCGTCGTCCCGCCGCACCAAAGTTGAGTATTTTCTGGTTTCATCTTGGTTCTTAGCATGTATAACTGTTAACACGTATCTTACCCACATGTTATGAGGTCTTAACCCAAGTTTGGTGCCTCTTGTATTTACCTTAAGTTGTTTTACACTTTATAGCTTTATTGTTATTTATTTCACGGCTATGTAAGTTCGTACAACAAGGTCCTAACTATATGACCACCAACGAGATTAAACAAATTTTAATATACATGCTTACATGTAATCATATGACTAGAATAGTTTATGACTTGAAATCTTACTTTAAGACATGCATAGTTTATAGTATGTATATCTAATAGTGTGCGCGTACCCATCATGTCTAAAGGCATAAAAGTCTTATCATGTTTGCACATATAGGCCATGTTTAAAGACCCAAAAGTTAGTAGTATGTCATCCTACAAGTTCAGAAGTTTAGACAACACAATGCTCATGAATAATGTTTTCAAAACGTCTAAGTTTCTTTTTAAAACACATACTAAGTCATGCTAATGCTTTCTATTATGAGCAAGGAAATCTTATATTTCATGTATAATATCATGCATTTTCATGTTATGTGATAACCCGGGATTCCGAATAATCCAAATTTCACGAATAATTTTTTTTATTTATTAAATATTGACATTGACTGTTAATATTGTACTGTGTATCTGTGATACGAGTATCGAGAAGTAGTCAATTTGTGTATTGATTGAGAAATTAGAGTAGAGTTGTGCTTAACGGAGAATAGAAACCATAGCCCTAAGTCCGGATAGGGATTCGATTAAAAATATAATTGAAATAATTATACTGATGAGTACGTGTTTGTCCTATATAGAATGTTGATCAATGATTGGTCGGGTAGGGTATAATATTGGTAAACCCTAATAAGGGATTAGAAACTCTAATATCAAGATTTGAAACCCTAACACGTAGTTAAGAACCTTAATCGAAAGCCGGGAAACCCTAATTTTTAATTCGGGAATCCTAAACCCTAATTAGGAAACCCTAATCCTAATTAGTAAGCTTTAAAGTGATTAGTATACTTTAATGTGATTAGTAACCTTTAATATAATTAGGGAACACTAATTATATTTTTTAAAATATTAATTTTCTATTTTAAATATCCTAATTTAGAAAATTCTAGAAGCTAGAGTTGTAAATCCTTAGAGTTAAACCTTAAGGGTAAAACCCTAAGGGTCAAACCCTAAGGGTTTGGTAAATTCCATGTATGCCATTAAAATTTCAAGTACAAAGTCCAAAATACCCCTTTACTTAGATATTAAGTTAAAAGATTTGCAAAATCTAGTGAGTCATCACTTAAGATTATCGCATGTGCTGGAAATCAGCCCAAATCTAATCCATATCTTGCCACCTTGCACACTTGGATTCATTACATCTATGATATAAGAGATCTAGGAGAGAGAAAGTTCACATATCAAGTTTATTGGCTATCTAACACCACCCAACTCTCTCTCTCTCTCATCCAAAGCTCCGAATTTGTTAAGTGATTCAGTCACTCTTTAACCTCTTAGAACACCTAGATAAGATTTGGAGAGCAAGGATCAAAGATTGTACAAGAGAAGGTAAAACCCAAACTCAACCTAGATCTTGTATGCTAAGAAAAATAATTGTGTTTAAGTGTTTATATTTGTGTTATATGGTGTTTTTAGTTGATCTATGATGATCCATTTTGGATCCATAACATTAAATGGCTTTATAATGGTATTTTCCCAAAACTGTCCAAGAACAGATTTTGTGCTCCGACATGCAAATGTCAAACGGCTCAGATCTCTGTCTGTTAATGTTTTATTATGATTTATGTGTTAGATCTATAGTTTGGTATATGGTCTTTCATCTAGAAGTGGAATCACAGTTGTTGGATGTCTATATTTCATTTTATTCTTGGCCAAACACCGTTGACCGATGTTGACCGGGTGAATTCTGGGGAAACCCAGAATGTTCAAAACCGTGTCGATAAGAAGTTCTAAGGTGGGATCATCATGTTGTTAATGATTTTATTTTGTTGTTTGGTACATCTTGTAGCTGGTTATGTGTACTATAGATATGGGTCTTTAGATCTCTTATAACCTCAATAGATCGATCGTGAAAGGTTGTCAAAGTAGACCACCCGAACCGATTTTGCATTTCTGGAAAAAAAACCCAGAAACACTAAAGCAACTTTTCTGACAACGTTTGACCAAGTTGAATCTGGAAATTTGAATGTTGTTTAACTGATCTGTTGTGATGTAAGTGTACCTTGACGCTAGTACTACATACTTGAACCATAAAACCACATGAACCAAGACCAAAACATAGATTAAATGGAGCTTGAATGTGTTAACTCGAAACTATCTGGGCCCAGAAAAACCTAGATTTGTCCCGACAGCAACTTTGGAGGCTTTGATCTCCTTGCTGTGATGTTGTTTGACTAAAGTGTTGGTTAGATATTGTATTGTTACATTAATACTACAATATCAAAGTTTTAAATAGCCCAGAACATGATCATATTGGATTTTATGAATGGTCAAACGTGCACCCTTAAACATCATGTCCCGATGGTGTTCTTGAAGCTCAAGAACACCTAAGGCGATGAGATAAGTGTCGCATTTATAGGCTATAACGATGGTTTAATTAGTTTTATTTTCTTATTTTTTCAAAAATGATTAAAATAGAAAATAAATTATAAAATTACCAAAAATGGTTTTAAAAATTATTTTAAATTATGAAAAATAATTTACGACTATTTGGAATATTTTTCTTTAATATTTATGATTATTTAAATATTAAAGGTATTTAATTTATTTAATTAGTGTATTAAATAAATTAGAGAAAAAATGATTTACTATTATGAAAAATCATTTTAAATAAGAATAATGTATTTAAAATTATTTTAAGTTGTAAAATGTAACTTAATATATATTTTTTAGAATTTTCATTAAAATATTTAATAATTAAATTAAATAAATAAGATAAAAATGATTTTATTGATTTAAAAATTTTTAAATGAGAATAAAGTGTTAGAAAATATTTTGAATTATAAAATATAATTTTAATATTTATAGAGAATTTTCATTAATAATTTAATATTAATGATATTAGATTTATTTAATTATTATATTAAATAAATGAATTAAAAAAGATTTTATTGATTTAAAAATCATTTAAAATGAGAAAAATGATTTAAGAATATTTTAAGTTATAATTAATGACTTTTAATATTTTAATGATAATTTCATTAATATTTGATTATTAATGGTGATGATTTAAAATAATTTTAATTACTTTAAAAATCATTTAAGTAGAATATCGATGATTTAAAATATTTAAAGTTATTAAAATAACTTTAATATTATGACAAATATGTTATTAATATTATTATATTACTAAATATTAATAATGATGAGATTATTTGATAATTAAATCATTTAAAAATGATTACGATGTTTGAAAATTATTATAAATTATAATAATTGCTTGTAAGAAATTATTAAAGCTTAGAAAAAATATTATAAATGATATTTGACTTATATAAAATAATATTGAAGCTTAGAAACCGAGTTTAATTGACAATAGTTGTGGTAATTGCCGGATAGGGTGACCAGATCACCGAGAATAGACCGAAGTCCAACCAGACCAAAATAGTTAGACTTGATAAGTGTTTATCTAAGTTATAAACACTGATGTGGCTATGTGGTAATGTGCCTAAGAGAAGTTTGACTGTGAATTACAGTGTTATGTGTTATAAATTATTGTGCTAATTGTGAGACCGATATTATTGGTTATAGGTCTTACGAACGCAGATAAGTTTATGTGTAGTCAGTAATCGCCAGAAGAGGCAAGTTCCCTAACTCAAACCTTGAGTTAATATTGTTTAATTATTCTTGGTGGTTAATTATTGCTAATTAGACTAACGTTCAAATGATTTATTGTTGATTATTCGCATGATTAATGTATGCTTAATAATTCAAATTGAATTCTTGATTGGAATATATATATATATACATTACATTAGTAGAATAACTGTTGTTGGATATACATATCCGTAGAAGCTAGAATTGACACTACAGATAATTCCTGTTTATTGTCGAATTATGTTGAGAAATATTTTAGCCAATTATTCTGGTTAGACGAACATTTGTTAGAACATGATAGGTTCGAGAAGAGAATTAAATTATTATCGATGATCGATGCCAATGATTTCGGCTGGATCGAGAAGAAAATAGAATTTGAAATCACAGAATTTCGTTGTAAAATCAAAATCTTGATTCTGAGACTGAGAAGAACAACCTTTTATATAAAGGGAATATTTTATTGGTCGTATATTCGGCCTTTGCGCGCGATTAAGTATTATGCATAATATAGGGTATACTAAAGCTGATCACTTTATATACTTGCAGAGGGGTATGATTTAATCTTTATGGTTATTTGATACACCTGGGTATATCAAAGTATATCTTTGATAGTTACTCGAGAAGAGAAGTTCAAGATCCAATGGATCACTCAGCATAAATCTGGAAAACATTCTATTTTGCTATTTCATAGAATTAATTCTTGATTAATCGTTTGAATATCGTAGAAACCTTGAAAGCGTTATACTCTTTCATTATCAAATTATTATTGCATAGAATGTGAGAAGGTTTGATATTGATTTCTATATCTTTATTGTATCTCTTAACTTGCGGAGCAAACTTGTTGCTCACCCTTGCTATAAATAAAACTTTTTCATTGAGGCGGACTAAGTTGCAGAAAGGTCCGCGAAGAAGAACAAAGGAAAAGGAATAGTTATGAATTAGTTATGATGAACAATATTATTATTATGTTGTATTGTATTGTAAACCCTTTTTTATATCTAAAGGGTATATACGTAATGTTAAGGTTAGTAGACCTTGGACTTATGTATAAACAATCTATGTTAATGAGTTATGTATTCCTATTTATATTAAAATGGGTAGTTGGATGGTATTATATCGTGGATCGTGAACACCAAATTCGAGGGTCAAGTAACCTGGATTTGGGGGTGCCATAGGTTGGTATTAAATTTGTAGGTTATAAATCTTAAGTGGGTGTGGAAAAACCCTAGGATTATAACCCTGAGCGAGATAGAGAATACTCATTTAGAGTACTAAGTGAGGGATTGCGTGAACATATCGATAGTGAGATAAGTGGACACATAGTGTGTGGAGTGTGTACTGGTAAAGTACTAATCAAGTTGTTTGAACTGATTGTAGGATATCGGGAGAAGATAAGATGAGTACGGAGATTCCATGATTTATCGCACTTTTGTTGTGTCGATGGCGAGGTGCCAGCCAAGAGAGCGAGTCAGTGGAAGAAGTGGAGAAAGATGAACCAATGATCAATCTCGTGAGTGATCATAATGATTATCCCGAGATGTATCTAAGTGGTGATGAGGAGGCGGAGTCTGAAGAAGCTAAGGTGGAGTTGAAGAATAAGATCAAAGTTAGAGAAAAGATCAGCTAACTGTAGAAGTCCAGAACCCAGAGTAAGGTATTTCTCTTGGAGGAATTATGGAAGACAGAAAGCAGGCTATGCTGAAAAGATGAAGAATGAGCACGAGCTAAAGGCGCAGTGGAGAGGATGAAGACCGAAGGTTGTGGATCATCCAAGCAACCAACAAGAAAAAAAAAGAAGAAGAGAAAGAGGAAAACAACAAATGATAACTCGAAAAGTCAAACCCAAGAAGATACAAGCTTACAAAAGAAGTGCGGAAAGACTCACGCCAAGAATGCATGATGTGAAGAACGCGTCGCTTCAATCATAAGGGGAAGGACATATTTCTTTGCATTGTCCTAAGTCAAATATGAGGAAATGTTTCTCATGTTGAAGAGCAGTCACTTAATTTAATAAGTGTCCCAACAAAAAGAAGACCTGGTGAAGGGAGTGGTGGGTGAGACAACTTAGATATATGTAATAGTATCTTTTGGTAGAAGCTTATGATAGTAAGTGTTATAATATCGAGAATGATGTTTAAGCATATGTAAATATATATGTTTGAATGAATGAAATCTTTATTTTCTATATGAATATAAGATTAATATTAAGTTGTGTGTTCTTAAAACTCATACTTATGGTAAGTTCATGACTTATGATTATATGAAATATTTTGAACCCCTCTGCGAATGGACGCCAAAGGTCTGACTAGGATAAGTTCATATAATCATATAATTATGGCAAGTTACTGAACTCCTAAGTGTGGTAAGTTTGATGAACGGGGATAATATCATGCATTTTCATGTTATGTGATAACCCGGGATTCCAAATAATCCAAATTTCATGAATAATTTTTTTTATTTATTAAATATTGACATTGACTGTTAATATTGTACTGTGTATCTGTGATATGAGTATCGAGAAGTAGTCAATTTGTGTATTGATTGAGAAATTAGAGTAGAGTTGTGCTTAACGGAGAATAGAAACCATAACCCTTAGTCCGGATAGGGATTCGATTAAAAATATAATTGAAATAATTATACTGATGAGTACGTGTTTGTACTATATAGAATGTTGATCAATGATTGGTCGGGTAGGGTATAATATTGGTAAACCCTAATAAGGGATTGAAAACTCTAATCTCAAGATTTGAAACCCTAACACGTAGTTAAGAACCCTAATCGAAAGCCAGAAAACCCTAATTTTAATTCGGGAATCCTAAACCCTAATTAGGAAACCCTAATCCTAATTAGTAAGCTTTAAAGTGATTAGTATACTTTAATGTGATTAGTGACCTTTAATATAATTAGGGAACACTAATTATATTTTTTTAAATATTAATTTTCTATTTTAAATATCCTAATTTAGAAAATTCTAGAAGTTAAAGTTGTAAAATATTAGGGTTAGAACCTTAGAGTTAAACCTTAAGGGTCAAACCCTAAGGGTTTGGTAAATTCCATGTATGCCATTAAAATTTCATGTACAAAGTCCATAATACCCCTATACTTAGATATTAAGTTAAACGATTTGCAAGATCTAGTGAGTCATCACTTAAGATTATCCCATGTGCTGGAAATCAGCCCAAATCTAATCCATATCTTGCCACCTTGCACACTTGGATTCATTACATCTATGATATAAGAGATCTAGGAGAGAGAAAGTTCACATATCAAGCTTATTGGCTATCTAACACCACCCAACTCTCTCTCTCTCATCCAAAGCTCCGAATTTGTTAAGTGATTCAGTCACTCTTTAACCTCTTAGAACACCTAGATCAGATTTGGAGAGCAGGGATCAAAGATTGTACAAGAGAAGGTAAAACCCAAACTCAACCTAGATCTTGTATGCTAAGAAAATAATTGTGTTTAAGTGTTTATATTTGTGTTATATGGTGTTTTTAGTTGATCTATGATGATCCATTTTGGATCCATAACATTAAATGGCTTTAAAATGGTATTTTCCCAAAACTGTCCAAGAACAGATTTTGTGCTCTGACATGCAAATGTCAGACGGCTCAGATATCTGTCTGTTAATGTTTATTATGATTTATGTGTTAGATCTATTGTTTGGTATATGGTCTTTCATCTAGAAGTGGAATCACAGTTGTTGGATGTCTATATTTCATTTTATTCTTGGCCAAACACCGCCAACCGATGTTCGACCGGGTGAATTCGGGAAACCTAGAATGTTCAAAACCGTGTCGATAAGAAGTTCTAAGGTCCGGATCTGTCATGTTGTTAATGATTTTATGTTGTTGTTTGGTACATCTTGTAG
Organism: Panax ginseng; assembly: GCA_020205605.1. Taxonomy (NCBI): domain Eukaryota; kingdom Viridiplantae; phylum Streptophyta; class Magnoliopsida; order Apiales; family Araliaceae; genus Panax; species Panax ginseng. The sequence continues at coordinate 49,535,109 of CM035129.1, read as the reverse complement.
CTGGTTATGTGTACTATAGATCTGGGTCTTTAGATCTCTTATAACCTCAATAGATCGATCGTGAAAGGTGGTCAAAGTAGACCACCCGAACCTATTTTGCATTTCTGAAAAAAAAACCCAGAAACACTAAAGCAACTTTTCTGACAACGTTTGACCAAGTTGAATCTGGAGATTTGAATGTTGTTTAACTGATCTGTTGTGATGTAACTGTACCTTGACGCTAGTACTACATACTTGAACCATAAAACCACATGAACCAAGACCAGAACATAGATTAAATGGAGCTTGAATGTTTTAACTCGAAACTATCTAGGCCCAGAAAAACCTAGATTTGTCCTAACAACAACTTTGGAGGCTTTGATCTCCTTGTTGTGATGTTGTTTGACTAAAGTGTTGGTTAGATATTGTATTGTTTCATTAATACTACAATATCAAAGTTTTAGATAGCCCAGAACATGATCATATTGGAATTTATGAATGGTCAAACGTGCACCCTTAAACACTGTCTGACAGTGTTCTTGAAGCTCAAGAACACCTAAGACGACAGATAAGTGTCGCTATAGGCTATAACGATGGTTTAATTAGTTTTATTTTCTTATTTTTTCAAAAAATGATTAAAAATAAAAATAAATTATAAAAATTACCAAAAATGGTTTTAAAAATTATTTTAAATTATGAAAAATAATTTCTGACTATTTGGAATATTTTTCTTTAATATTTATGATTATTTAAATATTAAAGGTATTTAATTTATTTAATTAGTGTATTAAATAAATTAGAGAAAAATGATTTACTATTATGAAAAATCATTTTAAATAAGAATAATGTATTTAAAATTATTTTAAGTTGTAAAATGTAACTTAATATATATTTTTTAGAATTTTCATTAAAATATTTAATATTAATGATATTAGATTTATTTAATAATTAAATTAAATAAATAAGATAAAAATGATTTTATTGATTTAAAAATTTTTAAATGAGAATAAAGTGTTAGAAAATATTTTGAATTATAAAATATAATTTTAATATTTATAGAGAATTTTCATTAATAATTTAATATTAATGATATTAGATTTATTTAATTATTATATTAAATAAATGAATTAAAAAAGATTTTATTGATTTAAAATCATTTAAAAATGAGAAAAATGATTTAAGAATATTTTAAGTTATAATTAATGACTTTTAATATTTTAATGATAATTTCATTAATATTTGATTATTAATGGTGATGATTTAAAATGATTTTAATTACTTTAAAAATCATTTAAGTAGAATATCGATGATTTAAAATATTTAAAGTTATTAAAAATAACTTTAATATTATGACAAATATGTTATTAATATTTTTATATTACTAAATATTAATAATGATGAGAATATTTGATAATTAAATCATTTAAAAATGAATACGATGTTTGAAAATTATTATAAATTATAATAATTGCTTGTAAATTATTAAAAGCTTCCGAAAAATATTATAAATGATATTTGACTTATATAAAATAATATTGAAGCTTAGAAACTGAGTTTAATTGACAATAGTTGTGGTAATTGTCGGATAGGGTGACCAGATCACCGAGAATAGACCGAAGTCCAACCAGACCAAAATAGTTAGACTTGATAAGTGTTTATCTAAGTTATAAACACTGATGTGGCTATGTGGTAATGTGCCTAAGAGAAGTTTGACTATGAATTACAGTGTTATGTGTTATAAATTATTGTGCTAATTGTGAGACCGATATTATTGGTTATAGGTCTTACTTAACGCAGATAAGTTTATTCGTGTAAATGTAATAATCCAGGAAGAGGCAAGTTCCCTAACTCAGCCTTGAGTTAATATTGTTTAATTATTCTTGGTGGTTAATTATTGCTAATTAGACCACGTCCAGTGATTTATTGTTGATTATTCGCAGTTAATGTATGCTTAATAATTCAAATTGAATTACTGATTCGAATATATATATATATATACATTCGTAGAATAACTGTTGTTGGATATACATATCCGTAGAAGCTAGAATTGACACTACAGATAATTCCTGTTTATTGTCGAATTATGTTGAGAAATATTTTAGCCAATTATTCTGGTTAGACGAACATTTGTTAGAACATGATAGGTTCGAGAAGAGAATTAAATTATTATTGACAGATCGATGCCAATTATTTCGGCTGGATCGAGAAGAAAATAGAATTTGAAATCACAGAATTTCGTTGTAAAATCAAAATCTTGATTCTGAGACTGAGAAGAACAACCTTTTATATAAAGGGAATATTTTATTGGTCGATATATTATTTGCCTTTCTTGTGCGATTAAGTATTATGCATAATATAGGTATACTAAAAGTTGATCACTTTATATACTTGCAAAGGGTATGATTTAATCTTTATGGTTATTTGATACACTGGGTATATCAAAGTATATCTTTGATAGTTACTCGAGAAGAGAAGTTCAAGATCCAATGGATCACTCAAAGATATAATCTGGAAAACATTCTATTTTGCTATTTCATAGAATTAATTCTTGATTAATCGTTTGAATATCGTAGAAACCTTGAAAGCGTTATACTCTTTCATTATCAAATTATTATTGCATAGAATGTGAGAAGGTTTGATATTGATTTCTATATCTTTATTGTATCTCTTAACTCATGAGCAAACTTGTTACTCACCCTTGCTATAAATAAAACTTTTTCAAAGGGGCGAAGTTGCGAAAAGTCTTTGCGAAGAAGAACAAAGGAAAAGGAATAGTTATGAATTAGTTATGATGAACAATATTATTATTATGTTGTATTGTATTGTAAACCCTTTTTTTATATCTAAAGGGGTATGTCTGTAATGTTAAGGTTAGTAGACCTTGGACTTATGTATAAACAATCTATGTTAATGAGTTATGTATTCCTATTTATATTAAAATGGGTAGTTGGATGGTATTATATCGTGGATCGTGAACACCAAATTCGAGGGTCAAGTAACCTGGATTTGGGGGTGCCATAGGTTGGTATTAAATTTGTAGGTTATAAATCTTAAGTGGGTGGGGAAAAAACCTAGGATTATAACCCTGAGCGAGATAGAGAATACTCATTTAGAGTACTAAGTGAGGGATTGCAGAAGCATATCGATAGTGAGATAAGTGGACACATAGTGTGTGGAGTGTGTACTGGTAAAGTACTAATCAAGTTGTTTGAACTGATTGTAGGATATCGGGAGAAGATAAGATGAGTACGGAGATGCGGTGATCGTCGCTTTCGCACTGGTCGAGAGCCGAGGTGCCAAGCCAGAGAAGCGAGTCAGTGGAAGAAGTGGAGAAAGATGAACCAATGATCAATCTCGTGAGTGATCATAATGATTATCCCGAGATGTATCTAAGTGGTGATGAGGAGGTGAGTCAGAAGAAGCTAAGGTGGAGTTGAAGAATAAGATCAAAGTTAGAGAAAAGATCATATTAGCTGTAGAAGTCCGGGAACTCGAGGAGTAAGGTATTTCTCTTGGAGGAATTATGGAAGACAGAGCGGGCAAGCTGTTGAAAAAGATGAAGAATGAGCAGCTAAAGGCGCAGGTTGAGAGGATGAAGACTGAAGGTTGTGGATCATCTGAAGCAACCAACAAGAAAAAAAAGAAGAAGAGAAAGAGGGAAAACAACAAATGATAACTAACGAAAAGTCAAACAAGAAGAAGATACAAGCTTGCAGCAAGTGCGAAAAGACTCACGCCGGAGAATGCATGATGTGGAAGAACGTCTGCTTCAACTGTAAGCAGGAAGGACATATTTCTTTGCATTGTCCTAAGTCAAATATGAGGAAGTGTTTCTCATGTTGAAGAACAGGTCACGAATTTAATAAGTGTCCCAACAAAAAGAAGACTGGTGAAGGGAGTGGTCGGTAGACAACTTAGATATATGTAATAGTATCTTTTGGTAGAAGCTTATGATAGTAAGTGTTATAATATCGAGAATGATGTTTAAGCATATGTAAATATATATGTTTGAATGAATGAAATCTTTATTTTCTATATGAATATAAGATTAATATTAAGTTGTGTGTTCTTAAAACTCATACTTATGGTAAGTTCATGACTTATGATTATATGAAATATTTTGTACCCCTCTGCGAATGGACGCCAAAGGTCTGACTATGATAAGTTCATATAATCATATAATTATGGCAAGTTACTGAACTCCTAAGTGTGGTAAGTTTGATGAACGGGGATAATATCATGCATTTTCATGTTATGTGATAACCCGGGATTCCAAATAATCCAAATTTCACGAATAATTTTTTTTATTTATTAAATATTGACATTGACTGTTAATATTGTACTGTGTATCTGTGATATGAGTATCGAGAAGTAGTCAATTTGTGTATTGATAGAGAAATTAGAGTAGAGTTGTGCTTAACGGAGAATAGAAACCATAACCCTAAGTCCGGATAGGGATTCGATTAAAAATATAATTGAAATAATTATACTGATGAGTACGTGTTTGTACTATATAGAATGTTGATCAATGATTGGTCGGGTAGGGTATAATATTGGTAAACCCTAATAAGGGATTGAAAACTCTAATCTCAAGATTTGAAACCCTAACACGTAGTTAAGAACCCTAATCGAAAGCCAGGAAACCCTAATTTTAATTCGGGAATCCTAAACCCTAATTAGGAAACCCTAATCCTAATTAGTAAGCTTTAAAGTGATTAGTATACTTTAATGTGATTAGTAACCTTTAATATAATTAGGGAACACTAATTATATTTTTTAAAATATTAATTTTCTATTTTAAATATCCTAATTTAGAAAATTCTAGAAGCTAAAGTTGTAAAATATTAGGGTTAGAACCTTAGAGTTAAACCTTAAGGGTCAAACCCTAAGGGTTTGGTAAATTCCATGTATGCCATTAAAATTTCATGTACAAAGTCCATAATACCCCTATACTTAGATATTAAGTTAAACGATTTGCAAGATCTAGTGAGTCATCACTTAAGATTATCCCATGTGCTGGAAATCAGCCCAAATCTAATCCATATCTTGCCACCTTGCACACTTGGATTCATTACATCTATGATATAAGAGATCTAGGAGAGAGAAAGTTCACATATCAAGCTTATTGGCTATCTAACACCACCCAACTCTCTCTCTCTCATCCAAAGCTCCGAATTTGTTAAGTGATTCAGTCACTCTTTAACCTCTTAGAACACCTAGATCGATTTGGAGAAGCGAGGATCAAAGATTGTACAAGAGAAGGTAAAACCCAAACTCAACCTAGATCTTGTATGCTAAGAAAATAATTGTGTTTAAGTGTTTATATTTGTGTTATATGGTGTTTTTAGTTGATCTATGATGATCCATTTTGGATCCATAACATTAAATGGCTTTAAAATGGTATTTTCCCAAAACTGTCCAAGAACAGATTTTGTGCTCTGACATGCAAATGTCAGACGGCTCAGATCTCTGTCTGTTAATGTTTATTATGATTTATGTGTTAGATCTATTGTTTGGTATATGGTCTTTCATCTAGAAGTGGAATCACAGTTGTTGGATGTCTATATTTCATTTTATTCTTGGCCAAACACCGTTGACCGATGTTGACTGGGTGAATTCTGGGGAAACCTAGAATGTTCAAAACCGTGTCTGACAAGAAGTTCTAAGGTCCGGATCTATCATGTTGTTAATGATTTTATGTTGTTGTTTGGTACATCTTGTAGCTGGTTATGTGTACTATAGATCTGGGTCTTTAGATCTCTTATAACCTCAATAGATCGATCGTGAAAGGTGGTCAAAGTAGACCACCCGAACCTATTTTGCATTTCTGGAAAAAAAAAACCCTGAAATACTAAAGCAACTTTTCTGACAACGTTTGACCAAGTTGAATCTGGAGATTTGAATGTTGTTTAAGCGATGCATTGTGATGTAAGCTGCCTTGACGCTAGTACTACATACTTGAACCATAAAACCACATGAACCAAGACCGAACATAGATTAAATGGAGCTTGAATGTTTTAACTCAAAAACTATCTCAGCCCGGAAAAACCTAGATTTGTCCTGACAACAACTTTGGAGGCTTTGATCTCCTTGTTGTGATGTTGTTTGACTAAAGTGTTGGTTAGATATTGTATTGTTTCATTAATACTACAATATCAAAGTTTTAGATAGCCCAGAACATGATCATATTGGAATTTATGAATGGTCAAACGTGCACCCTTAAACACTGTCTGACAGTGTTCTTGAAGCTCAAGAACACCTAAGACGACAGATAAGTGTCATTTATAGGCTATAACGATGGTTTAATTAGTTTTATTTTCTTATTTTTTCAAAAAATGATTAAAAATAAAAATAAATTATAAAAATTACCAAAAATGGTTTTAAAAATTATTTTAAATTATGAAAAATAATTTTCGACTATTTGGAATATTTTTCTTTAATATTTATGATTATTTAAATATTAAAGGTATTTAATTTATTTAATTAGTGTATTAAATAAATTAGAGAAAAATGATTTACTATTATGAAAAATCATTTTAAATAAGAATAATGTATTTAAAATTATTTTAAGTTGTAAAATGTAACTTAATATATATTTTTTAGAATTTTCATTAAAATATTTAATATTAATGATATTAGATTTATTTAATAATTAAATTAAATAAATAAGATAAAAATGATTTTATTGATTTAAAAATTTTTAAATGAGAATAAAGTGTTAGAAAATATTTTGAATTATAAAATATAATTTTTAATATTTATAGAGAATTTTCATTAATAATTTAATATTAATGATATTAGATTTATTTAATTATTATATTAAATAAATGAATTAAAAAAGATTTTATTGATTTAAAAATCATTTAAAAATGAGAAAAATGATTTAAGAATATTTTAAGTTATAATTAATGACTTTTAATATTTTAATGATAATTTCATTAATATTTGATTATTAATGGTGATGATTTAAAAATGATTTTAATTACTTTAAAAATCATTTAAGTAGAATATCGATGATTTAAAAATATTTAAAGTTATTAAAAATAACTTTAATATTATGACAAATATGTTATTAATATTTTTATATTACTAAATATTAATAATGATGAGATTATTTGATAATTAAATCATTTAAAATGATTACGATGTTTGAAAATTATTATAAATTATAATAATTGCTTGTAAATTATTAAAAGCTTAGAAAAATATTATAAATGATATTTGACTTATATAAAATAATATTGAAGCTTAGAAAGCGAGTTTAATTGACAATAGTTGTGGTAATTGCCGGATAGGGTGACCGGATCACCGAGAATAGTAGAAGTCCAACTGGACCAAAATAGTTAGACTTGATAAGTGTTTATCTAAGTTATAAACACCGATGTGGCTATGTGGTAATGTGCCTAAGAGAAGTTTGACTATGAATTACGAGTGTTATGTGTTATAAATTATTGTGCTAATTGTGAGACCGATATTATTGGTTATAGGTCTTACTTAACGCAGAGATAAGTTTATTGTGTAGTAATAATCGTGGAAGAGGCAAGTTCCCTAACTCAAACCTTGAAGTTAATATTGTTTAATTATTCTTGGTGGTTAATTATTGCTAATTAGACCACGCCCCGGTGATTTATTGTTGATTATTCAGCAGTTAATGTATGCTTAATAATTCAAATTGAATTCTCGATTCGGATATATATATATATATATATACATTCGTAGAATAAGCATTGTTGGATATACATATCCGTAGAAGCTAGAATTGACACTCTGAGATAATTCACATTTATTGTCGAATTATGTTGAGAAATATTTTAGCCAATTATTACGTTAGAACGAACATTTGTTAGAACATGATAGGTTCGAGAAGAGAATTAAATTATTATTGATGATCGATGCCAATTATTTAATTTGGATCGAGAAGAAAATAAATTTGAAATCACGAAATTTCGTTGTAAAATCAAAATCTTGATTACGAGACCGGAAGAACAACCTTTTATATAAAGGGAATATTTTATTGGTCGTATATTAAGGCCTTTGCATGCAGCGATTAAGTATTATGCATAATATAGGGTATACTAAAGCTGATCACTTTATATACTTGCAGAGGGGTATGATTTAATCTTTATGGTTATTTGATACACCTGGGTATATCAAAGTATATCTTTGATAGTTACTCGAGAAGAGAAGTTCAAGATCCAATGGATCACTCAGCATAAATCTGGAAAACATTCTATTTTGCTATTTCATAGAATTAATTCTTGATTAATCGTTTGAATATCGTAGAAACCTTGAAAGCGTTATACTCTTTCATTATCAAATTATTATTGCATAGAATGTGAGAAGGTTTGATATTGATTTCTATATCTTTATTGTATCTCTTAACTTATGAGCAAACTTGTTGCTCACCCTTGCTATAAATAAAACTTTTCAAATGAAGGGACGAAGTTCTGAAGAGTCTTGCGAAGAAGAACAAAGGAAAAGGAATAGTTATGAATTAGTTATGATGAACAATATTATTATTATGTTGTATTGTATTGTAACCCTTTTTTTATATCTAAAGGGTATATACGTAATGTTAAGGTTAGTAGACCTTGGACTTATGTATAAACAATCTATGTTAATGAGTTATGTATTCCTATTTATATTAAAATGGGTAGTTGGATGGTATTATATCGTGGATCGTGAACACCAAATTCGAGGGTCAAGTAACCTGGATTTGGGGGTGCCATAGGTGGGTATTAAATTTGTAGGTTATAAATCTTAAGTGGGTGGGGAAAAAACCTAGGATTATAACCCTGAGCGAGATAGAGAATACTCATTTAGAGTACTAAGTGAGGGATTGCAGAAGCATATCGATAGTGAGATAAGTGGACACATAGTGTGTGGAGTGTGTACTGGTAAAGTACTAATCAAGTTGTTTGAACTGATTGTAGGATATCGGGAGAAGATAAGATGAGTACGGAGATGCCAGCGACTGTCGCACCAGCGTCAGTAGCCGAGGTGCCAGCGCAGAGCGAGTCAGTGGAAGAAGTGGAGAAAGATGAACCAATGATCAATCTCGTGAGTGATCATAATGATTATCCCGAGATGTATCTAAGTGGTGATGAGGAGGCGGAGTCTGAAGAAGCTAAGGTGGAGTTGAAGAATAAGATCAAAGTTAGAGAAAAAGATCAGCTAACTGTAGAAGTCCAGGAACTCCGGAGTAAGGTATTTCTCTTGGAGGAATTATGGAAGACAGAGCGGGCGTTACGCGAAAAGACTGAAGAACAGAACGAGCTAAAGGCGCAGGTGGAGAGGATGAAGACTGAAGGTTGTGGATCATCTGAAGCAACCAACAAGAAAAAAAAGAAGAAGAGAAAGAGGAAAACAACAGTGATAACTCGAAAAGTCAAACAGAGAAGAAGATACAAGCTTGCAAAGAAGTCTTGAAAAAAGACTCATGGGAGAATGCATGATGTGGAAGAACGTCTGCTTCAACTGTAAGCAGGAAGGACATATTTCTTTGCATTGTCCTAAGTCAAATATGAGGAAGTGTTTCTCATGTTGAAGAACAGGTCACGAATTTAATAAGTGTCCCAACAAAAGAAAGGCGGTGAAGGGAGTGGTGGTTGAGACAACTTAGATATATGTAATAGTATCTTTTGGTAGAAGCTTATGATAGTAAGTGTTATAATATCGAGAATGATGTTTAAGCATATGTAAATATATATGTTTGAATGAATGAAATCTTTATTTTCTATATGAATATAAGATTAATATTAAGTTGTGTGTTCTTAAAACTCATACTTATGGTAAGTTCATGACTTATGATTATATGAAATATTTTGTACCCCTCTCATGAATGGACGCCAAAGGTCCGACTAGGATAAGTTCATATAATCATATAATTATGGCAAAATTCTTTGAACTCCTAAGTGTGGTAAGTTTGATGAACGGGGATAATATCATGCATTTTCATGTTATGTGATAACCCGGGATTCCAAATAATCCAAATTTCACGAATAATTTTTTTTATTTATTAAATATTGACATTGACTGTTAATATTGTACTGTGTATCTGTGATATGAGTATCGAGAAGTAGTCAATTTGTGTATTGATTGAGAAATTAGAGTAGAGTTGTGCTTAGCGGAGAATAGAAACCATAACCCTAAGTCAGGATAGGGATTAGATTAAAAATATAATTGAAATAATTATACTGATGAGTACGTGTTTGTACTATATAGAATGTTGATCAATGATTGGTCGGGTAGGGTATAATATTGGTAAACCCTAATAAGGGATTGAAAACTCTAATCTCAAGATTTGAAACCCTAACACGTAGTTAAGAACCCTAATCGAAAGCCGAGAAACCCTAATTTTAATTGGGAATCCTAAACCCTAATTAGGAAACCCTAATCCTAATTAGTAAGCTTTAAAGTGATTAGTATACTTTAATGTGATTAGTAACCTTTAATATAATTAGGGAACACTAATTATATTTTTAAAATATTAATTTTCTATTTTAAATATCCTAATTTAGAAAATTCTAGAAGCTAAAGTTGTAAAATATTAGGGTTAGAACTCAGAGTTAAACCTTAAGGGTCAAACCCTAAGGGTTTGGTAAATTCCATGTATGCCATTAAAATTTCATGTACAAAGTCCATAATACCCCTATACTTAGATATTAAGTTAAACGATTTGCAAGATCTAGTGAGTCATCACTTAAGATTATCCCATGTGCTGGAAATCAGCCCAAATCTAATCCATATCTTGCCACCTTGCACACTTGGATTCATTACATCTATGATATAAGAGATCTAGGAGAGAGAAAGTTCACATATCAAGCTTATTGGCTATCTAACACCACCCAACTCTCTCTCTCATCCAAAGCTCGAATTTGTTAAGTGATTCGGTCACTCTTTAACCTCTTAGAACACCTAGATCAGATTTGGAGAGCAGGGATCAAAGATTGTACAAGAGAAGGTAAAACCCAAACTCAACCTAGATCTTGTATGCTAAGAAAATAATTGTGTTTAAGTGTTTATATTTGTGTTATATGGTGTTTTTAGTTGATCTATGATGATCCATTTTGGATCCATAACATTAAATGGCTTTAAAATGGTATTTTCCCAAAACTGTCCAAGAACAGATTTTGTGCTCTGACATGCAAATGTCAGACGGCTCAGATCTCTGTCTGTTAATGTTTATTATGATTTATGTGTTAGATCTATTGTTTGGTATATGGTCTTTCATCTAGAAGTGGAATCACAGTTGTTGGATGTCTATATTTCATTTTATTCTTGGCCAAACACCGTTGACCGATGTTGACTGGGTGAATTCTGGGGAAACCTAGAATGTTCAAAACCGTGTCTGACAAGAAGTTCTAAGGTCCGGATCTGTCATGTTGTTAATGATTTTATGTTGTTGTTTGGTACATCTTGTAGCTAGTTATGTGTACTATAGATCTGGGTCTTTAGATCTCTTATAACCTCAATAGATCGATCGTGAAAGGTGGTCAAAGTAGACCACCCGAACCTATTTTGCATTTCTGGAAAAAAAAAACCCTGAAATACTAAAGCAACTTTTCTGACAACGTTTGACCAAGTTGAATCTGGAGATTTGAATGTTGTTTAAGCGATGCATTGTGATGTAATCGTACCTTGGCGCTAGTACTACATACTTGAACCATAAAACCACATGAACCAAGACCGAACATAGATTAAATGGAGCTTGAATGTTTTAACTCGAAACTATCTAGGCCCGAGAAAAACCTAGATTTGTCGACAACAACTTTGGAGGCTTTGATCTCCTTGTTGTGATGTTGTTTGACTAAAGTGTTGGTTAGATATTGTATTGTTTCATTAATACTACAATATCAAAGTTTTAGATAGCCTGCGAACATGATCATATTGGAATTTATGAATGGTCAAACGTGCACCCTTAAACATCATGTCCACGTTGTTCTTGAAGCTCAAGAACACCTAAGACTGACGAGATAAGTGTCGCTATAGGCTATAACGATGGTTTAATTAGTTTTATTTTCTTATTTTTTTCAAAAAATGATTAAAAAATAAAATAAATTATAAAAATTACCAAAATGGTTTTAAAAATTATTTTAAATTATGAAAAATAATTTACGACTATTTGGAATATTTTCTTTAATATTTATGATTATTTAAATATTAAAGGTATTTAATTTATTTAATTAGTGTATTAAATAAATTAGAGAAAAATGATTTACTATTATGAAAATCATTTTAAATAAGAATAATGTATTTAAAATTATTTTAAGTTGTAAAATGTAACTTAATATATATTTTTTAGAATTTTCATTAAAATATTTAATATTAATGATATTAGATTTATTTAATAATTAAATTAAATAAATAAGATAAAAATGATTTTATTGATTTAAAAATTTTAAATGAGAATAAAGTGTTAGAAAATATTTTGAATTATAAAATATAATTTTTAATATTTATAGAGAATTTTCATTAATAATTTAATATTAATGATATTAGATTTATTTAATTATTATATTAAATAAATGAATTAAAAAAGATTTTATTGATTTAAAAATCATTTAAAAATGAGAAAAATGATTTAAGAATATTTTAAGTTATAATTAATGACTTTTAATATTTTAATGATAATTTCATTAATATTTGATTATTAATGGTGATGATTTAAAAATGATTTTAATTACTTTAAAAATCATTTAAGTAGAATATCGATGATTTAAAAATATTTAAAGTTATTAAAAATAACTTTAATATTATGACAAATATGTTATTAATATTTTTATATTACTAAATATTAATAATGATGAGATTATTTGATAATTAAATCATTTAAAAATGATTACGATGTTTGAAAATTATTATAAATTATAATAATTGCTTGTAAATTATTAAAAGCTTCCGAAAAATATTATAAATGATATTTGACTTATATAAAATAATATTGAAGCTTAGAAACTGAGTTTAATTGACAATAGTTGTGGTAATTGTCGGATAGGGTGACCAGATCACCGAGAATAGACCGAAGTCCAACCAGACCAAAATAGTTAGACTTGATAAGTGTTTATCTAAGTTATAAACACTGATGTGGCTATGTGGTAATGTGCCTAAGAGAAGTTTGACTATGAATTACAGTGTTATGTGTTATAAATTATTGTGCTAATTGTGAGACCGATATTATTGGTTATAGGTCTTACTTAACGCAGAGATAAGTTTATTGTGTAGTCATAATCAATGGAAGAGGCAAGTTCCCTAACTCAAATTTTGAGTTAATATTGTTTAATTATTCTTGGTGGTTAATTATTGCTAATTAGACCACGTCCAGTGATTTATTGTTGATTATTCGCAGTTAATGTATGCTTAATAATTCAAATTGAATTACTGATTCGGAATATATATATATATATATATATATATACATTCGTAGAATAACTGTTGTTGGATATACATATCCGTAGAAGCTAGAATTGACACTACAGATAATTCCTGTTTATTGTCGAATTATGTTGAGAAATATTTTAGCCAATTATTCTGGTTAGACGAACATTTGTTAGAACATGATAGGTTCGAGAAGAGAATTAAATTATTATCGATGAGATCGATGCCAATTATTTAATTTGGATCGAGAAGAAAATAGAATTTGAAATCACGTAATTTCGTTGTAAAATCAAAATCTTGATTACGAGACCGAGAAGAACAACCTTTTATATAAAGGGAATATTTTATTGGTCGATATATTACTACTTTGCAGCGATTAAGTATTATGCATAATATAGGGTATACTAAAAGTGATCACTTTATATACTTGCAGAGAGGGTATGATTTAATCTTTATGGTTATTTGATACACTCAGGTATATCAAAGTATATCTTTGATAGTTACTCGAGAAGAGAAGTTCAAGATCCAATGGATCACTCAAAGATAAATCGGAAAACATTCTATTTTGCTATTTCATAGAATTAATTCTTGATTAATCGTTTGAATATCGTAGAAACCTTGAAAGCGTTATACTCTTTCATTATCAAATTATTATTGCATAGAATGTGAGAAGGTTTGATATTGATTTCTATATCTTTATTGTATCTCTTAACTTGCGAAGCAAACTTGTTGCTCACCCTTGCTATAAATAAAACTTTTTTCAAAGAAGGGACGAAGTTCGAAGAGTGGTGTCTTTAAGAAGAACAAAGGAAAAGGAATAGTTATGAATTAGTTATGATGAACAATATTATTATATTATGTTGTATTGTATTGTAAACCCTTTTTTATATCTAAAGGGTATGTCGTAATGTTAAGGTTAGTAGACCTTGGACTTATGTATAAACAATCTATGTTAATGAGTTATGTATTCCTATTTATATTAAAATGGGTAGTTGGATGGTATTATATCGTGGATCGTGAACACCAAATTCGAGGGTCAAGTAACTTTGGATTTGGGGTGCCATAAGTTGGTATTAAATTTGTAGGTTATAAATCTTAAGTGGGTGGGGAAAAAACCTAGGATTATAACCTGAGCGAGATAGAGAATACTCATTTAGAGTACTAAGTGAGGATTGCGAGAAGCATATATCGATAGTGAGATAAGTGGACACATAGTGTGTGGAGTGTGTCTTGGTAAAGTACTAATCAAGTTGTTTGAACTGATTGTAGGATATCGGGAGAAGATAAGATGAGTACGGAGATGCAGTGATTGTCGCTTTTGGCGTCGATTGTCGAGGTGCCAAAGGCAGAGTAGTCGATGGAAGAAGTGGAGAAAGATGAACCAATGATCAATCTCGTGAGTGATCATAATGATTATCCCGAGATGTATCTAAGTGGTGATGAGGAGGCGGAGTCTGAAGAAGCTAAGGTGGAGTTGAAGAATAAGATCAAAGTTAGAGAAAAAGATCAGCTAACTGTAGAAGTCCAGGAACTCCGGAGTAAGGTATTTCTCTTGGAGGAATTATGGAAGACAGAGCGGGCGTTACGCGAAAAGACTGAAGAACAGAACGAGCTAAAGGCGCAGGTGGAGAGGATGAAGACTGAAGGTTGTGGATCATCTGAAGCAACCAACAAGAAAAAAAAGAAGAAGAGAAAGAGGGAAAACAACAGCGATAACTCTGAAAAGTCAAACCCGAAGAAGATACAAGCTTACGACAGAAGAAGCGGAAAGACTCACATAGGAGAATGCATGATGTGGAAGAACGTCTGCTTCAACTCAGAAGGGGAAGGACATATTTATTTGCATTGTCCTAAGTCAAATATGAGGAAGTGTTTCTCATGTTGAAGAGCAGTCATTTAATTTAATAAGTGTCCCAACAAAAAGAAGATCGGTGAAGGGAGTAATTGGGAGACAACTTAGATATATGTAATAGTATCTTTTGGTAGAAGCTTATGATAGTAAGTGTTATAATATCGAGAATGATGTTTAAGCATATGTAAATATATATGTTTGAATGAATGAAATCTTTATTTTCTATATGAATATAAGATTAATATTAAGTTGTGTGTTCTTAAAACTCATACTTATGGTAAGTTTATGACTTATGATTATATGAAATATTTTGAACCCCTCTGCGAATGGACGCCAAAGGTCTGACTAGGATAAGTTCATATAATCATATAATTATGGCAAGTTACTGAACTCCTAAGTGTGGTAAGTTTGATGAACGGGGATAATATCATGCATTTTCATGTTATGTGATAACCCGGGATTCCAAATAATCCAAATTTCAAGAATAATTTTTTTTATTTATTAAATATTGACATTGACTGTTAATATTGTACTGTGTATCTGTGATATGAGTATCGAGAAGTAGTCAATTTGTGTATTGATTGAGAAATTAGAGTAGAGTTGTGCTTAACGGAGAATAGAAACCATAACCCTAAGTCCGGATAGGGATTCGATTAAAAATATAATTGAAATAATTATACTGATGAGTACGTGTTTGTACTATATAGAATGTTGATCAATGATTGGTCGGGTAGGGTATAATATTGGTAAACCCTAATAAGGGATTGAAAACTCTAATCTCAAGATTTGAAACCCTAACACGTAGTTAAGAACCCTAATCGAAAGCCAGAAACCCTAATTTTAATTCGGGAATCCTAAACCCTAATTAGGAAACCCTAATCCTAATTAGTAAGCTTTAAAGTGATTAGTATACTTTAATGTGATTAGTAACCTTTAATATAATTAGGGAACACTAATTATATTTTTTAAAATATTAATTTTCTATTTTAAATATCCTAATTTAGAAAATTCTAGAAGCTAAAGTTGTAAAATATTAGGGTTAGAACCTTAGAGTTAAACCTTAAGGGTCAAACCCTAAGGGTTTTTAGTAAATTCCATGTATGCCATTAAAATTTCATGTACAAAGTCCATAATACCCCTATACTTAGATATTAAGTTAAACGATTTGCAAGATCTAGTGAGTCATCACTTAAGATTATCCCATGTGCTGGAAATCAGCCCAAATCTAATCCATATCTTGCCACCTTGCACACTTGGATTCATTACATCTATGATATAAGAGATCTAGGAGAGAGAAAGTTCACATATCAAGCTTATTGGCTATCTAACACCACCCAACTCTCTCTCTCTCATCCAAAGCTCCGAATTTGTTAAGTGATTCAGTCACTCTTTAACCTCTTAGAACACCTAGATCAGATTTGGAGAGCAGGGATCAAAGATTGTACAAGAGAAGGTAAAACCCAAACTCAACCTAGATCTTGTATGCTAAGAAAATAATTGTGTTTAAGTGTTTATATTTGTGTTATATGGTGTTTTTAGTTGATCTATGATGATCCATTTTGGATCCATAACATTAAATGGCTTTAAAATGGTATTTTCCCAAAAGCTGCCCAAGAAACAGATTTTGTGCTCGACATGCAAATGTCGATTGACTCGAATCTCTGTCTCATTAATGTTTATTATGATTTATGTGTTAGATCTATTGTTTGGTATATGGTCTTTCATCTAGAAGTGGAATCACAGTTGTTGGATGTCTATATTTCATTTTATTCTTGGCCAAACACCGTTGACCGATGTTGACTGGGTGAATTCTGGGGAAACCTAGAATGTTCAAAACCGCAGTAATGTCGACAAGAAGTTCTAAGGTCCGGATCTATCATGTTGTTAATGATTTTATGTTGTTGTTTGGTACATCTTGTAGCTAGTTATGTGTACTATAGATCTGGGTCTTTAGATCTCTTATAACCTCAATAGATCGATCGTGAAAGGTGGTCAAAGTAGACCACCCGAACCTATTTTGCATTTCTGGAAAAAAAAAACCCTGAAATACTAAAGCAACTTTTCTGACAACGTTTGACCAAGTTGAATCTGGAGATTTGAATGTTGTTTAACTGATCTGTTGTGATGTAACTGTACCTTGACGCTAGTACTACATACTTGAACCATAAAACCACATGAACCAAGACCAGAACATAGATTAAATGGAGCTTGAATGTTTTAACTCGAAACTATCTAGGCCCAGAAAAACCTAGATTTGTCCTGACAACAACTTTGGAGGCTTTGATCTCCTTGTTGTGATGTTGTTTGACTAAAGTGTTGGTTAGATATTGTATTGTTTCATTAATACTACAATATCAAAGTTTTAGATAGCCCAGAACATGATCATATTGGAATTTATGAATGGTCAAACGTGCACCCTTAAACACTGTCTGACGGTGTTCTTGAAGCTCAAGAACACCTAAGACGACAGATAAGTGTCGCTATAGGCTATAACGATGGTTTAATTAGTTTTATTTTCTTATTTTTCAAAAATGATTAAAATAGAAAATAAATTATAAAAATTACCAAAAATGGTTTTAAAAATTATTTTAAATTATGAAAATAATTTCGACTATTTGGAATATTTTTCTTTAATATTTATGATTATTTAAATATTAAAGGTATTTAATTTATTTAATTAGTGTATTAAATAAATTAGAGAAAAATGATTTACTATTATGAAAAATCATTTTAAATAAGAATAATGTATTTAAAATTATTTTAAGTTGTAAAATGTAACTTAATATATATTTTTTAGAATTTTCATTAAAATATTTAATATTAATGATATTAGATTTATTTAATAATTAAATTAAATAAATAAGATAAAAATGATTTTATTGATTTAAAATTATTTTAAATGAGAATAAAGTGTTAGAAAATATTTTGAATTATAAAATATAATTTTTAATATTTATAGAGAATTTTCATTAATAATTTAATATTAATGATATTAGATTTATTTAATTATTATATTAAATAAATGAATTAAAAAAGATTTTATTGATTTAAAAATCATTTAAAAATGAGAAAAATGATTTAAGAATATTTTAAGTTATAATTAATGACTTTTAATATTTTAATGATAATTTCATTAATATTTGATTATTAATGGTGATGATTTAAAATGATTTTAATTACTTTAAAATCATTTAAGTAGAATATCGATGATTTAAAAATATTTAAAGTTATTAAAAAGAACTTTAATATTATGACAAATATGTTATTAATATTTTTTTATTACTAAATATTAATAATGATGAGATTATTTGATAATTAAATCATTTAAAAATGATTACGATGTTTGAAAATTATTATAAATTATAATAATTGCTTGTAAATTATTAAAAGCTTCCGAAAAATATTATAAATGATATTTGACTTATATAAAATAATATTGAAGCTTAGAAACTGAGTTTAATTGACCATAGTTGTGGTAATTGTCGGATAGGGTGACCAGATCACCGAGAATAGACCGAAGTCCAACCAGACCAAAATAGTTAGACTTGATAAGTGTTTATCTAAGTTATAAACACTGATGTGGCTATGTGGTAATGTGCCTAAGAGAAGTTTGACTATGAATTACAGTGTTATGTGTTATAAATTATTGTGCTAATTGTGAGACCGATATTATTGGTTATAGGTCTTACGAACGCAGATAAGTTTATTGTGTAGCTGTAATCAGCGGAAGAGGCAAGTTCCCTAACTCAGCCTTGAGTTAATATTGTTTAATTATTCTTGGTGGTTAATTATTGCTAATTAGACCACGTCCAGTGATTTATTGTTGATTATTCGCAGTTAATGTATGCTTAATAATTCAAATTGAATTACTGATTCGGAATATATATATATATATACATTCGTAGAATAACTGTTGTTGGATATACATATCCGTAGAAGCTAGAATTGACACTACAGATAATTCCTGTTTATTGTCGAATTATGTTGAGAAATATTTTAGCCAATTATTCTGGTTAGACGAACATTTGTTAGAACATGATAGGTTCGAGAAGAGAATTAAATTATTATTGACAGATCGATGCCAATTATTTCGGCTGGATCGAGAAGAAAATAGAATTTGAAATCACAGAATTTCGTTGTAAAATCAAAATCTTGATTCTGAGACTGAGAAGAACAACCTTTTATATAAAGGGAATATTTTATTGGTCGTATATTCGGCCTTTGCGCGCGATTAAGTATTATGCATAATATAGGGTATACTAAAGCTGATCACTTTATATACTTGCAGAGGGGTATGATTTAATCTTTATGGTTATTTGATACACCTGGGTATATCAAAGTATATCTTTGATAGTTACTCGAGAAGAGAAGTTCAAGATCCAATGGATCACTCAGCATAAATCTGGAAAACATTCTATTTTGCTATTTCATAGAATTAATTCTTGATTAATCGTTTGAATATCGTAGAAACCTTGAAAGCGTTATACTCTTTCATTATCAAATTATTATTGCATAGAATGTGAGAAGGTTTGATATTGATTTCTATATCTTTATTGTATCTCTTAACTTCATGAGCAAACTTGTTACTCACCCTTGCTATAAATAAAACTTTTCAACCAAGGGACGAAGTTCTGAGAAGGTCTTTGCGAAGAAGAACAAAGGAAAAGGAATAGTTATGAATTAGTTATGATGAACAATATTATTATTATGTTGTATTGTATTGTAAACCCTTTTTTTATATCTAAAGGGGTATGTCTGTAATGTTAAGGTTAGTAGACCTTGGACTTATGTATAAACAATCTATGTTAATGAGTTATGTATTCCTATTTATATTAAAATGGGTAGTTAGATGGTATTATATCGTGGATCGTGAACACCAAATTCGAGGGTCAGGTAACCTGGATTTAGGGGTGCCATAGGTTGGTATTAAAGTTGTAGGTTATAAATCTTAAGTGGGGTGGGGAAAAACCCTAGGATTATAACCCTGAGCGAGATAGAGAATACTCATTTAGAGTACTAAGTGAGGGATTGCAGAAGCATATCGATAGTGAGATAAGTGGACACATAGTGTGTGGAGTGTGTCTTGGTAAAGTACTAATCAAGTTGTTTGAACCTGATTGTAGGATGTCTGGGAGAAGATAAGATGAGTACGGAGATGCTGAAATGATCGTCGCTTTTGCGTCGATGGAGAGAGTCGAGGTCCAGCATTTGGCAGTGAGTCAGTGGAAGAAGTGGAGAAAGATGAACCAATGATCAATCTCGAGAGTGATCATGATGATTATCCCGAGATGTATCTAATTGGTGATGAGGAGGCGGAGTCTGAAGAAGCTAAGGTGGAGTTGAAGAATAAGATCAAAGTTGGAGAACAAGATCAGCTAACTGTAGAAGTCTAAGAACTCCGGGGTAAGGTATTTCTCTTGGAGGAGTTGTGGAAGACAGGCGGAGGCAAGCATGTGAAAAAGATGAAGAATGCGAACGAGCTAAAGCGCAGTGGAGAGGATGAAGACCGAAGGTTGTGGATCATCTGAAGGAACCAACAAGAAAAAAGAAGAAAGAAGAGAAAAGGACAAGAACAGTGATAACTCTCGAAAAGTCAAACAAGAAGAAGATACAAGCTTGCAAAGAAGTGCGGAAAGACTCACGCACGGAGAATGCATGATGTGGAAGAACGTCTGCTTATTTCAGAAGGGGAAGGACATATTTCTTTGCATTGTCCTAAGTCAAATATGAGGAAGTGTTTCTCATGTTGAAGAACGGGTCATTTAATTTAATAAGTGTCCCAACAAAAAGAAGACTGGTGAAGGGAGTGGTCGGTAAACAACTTAGATATATGTAATAGTATCTTTTGGTAGAAGCTTATGATAGTAAGTGTTATAATATCGAGAATGATGTTTAAGCATATGTAAATATATATGTTTGAATGAATGAAATCTTTATTTTCTATATGAATATAAGATTAATATTAAGTTGTGTGTTCTTAAAACTCATACTTATGGTAAGTTCATGACTTATGATTATATGAAATATTTTGTACCCCTCTGCGAATGGACGCCAAAGGTCTGACTAGGATAAGTTCATATAATCATATAATTATGGCAAGTTACTGAACTCCTAAGTGTGGTAAGTTTGATGAACGGAGATAATATCATGCATTTTCATGTTATGTGATAACCCGAGATTCCGAATAATCCAAATTTCAAGAATAATTTTTTTTATTTATTAAATATTGACATTAACTGTTAATATTGTACTGTGTATCTGTGATACGAGTATCGAGAAGTAGTCAATTTTTGTATTGATTGAGAAATTAGAGTAGAGTTGTGCTTAACGGAGAATAGAAACCATAACCCAAAGTCCGGATAGGGATTCGATTAAAAATATAATTGAAACAATTATAATGATGAGTACGTGTTTGTACTATATAGAATGTTGATCAATGATTGGTCGGGTAGGGTATAATATTGGTAAACCCTAATAAGGGATTGGAAACTCTAATCTCAAGATTTGAAACCCTAACACGTAGTTAAGAACCCTAATCGAAAGCCGGGAAACCCTAATTTTTAATTCGGGAATCCTAAACCCTAATTAGGAAACCCTAATCCTAATTAGTAAGCTTTAAAGTGATTAGTATACTTTAATGTGATTAGTAACCTTTAATATAATTAGGGAACACTAATTATATTTTTTTAAATATTAATTTTCTATTTTAAATATCCTAATTTAGAAAATTCTAGAAGCTAAAGTTGTAAAACATTAGGGTTAAAACCTTAGAGTTAAACCTTAAGGGTCAAACCCTAAGGGTTTGGTAAATTCCATGTATGCCATTAAAATTTTATGTAAAAAGTCCAAAATACCCCTTTAATTAGATATTAAGTTAAAAGATTTGCAAGATCTAGTGAGTCATCACTTAAGATTATCCCATGTGCTGGAAATCAACCCAAATCTAATCCATATCTTGCCACCTTGCACACTTGCAATCATTACATCTATGATATAAGAGATCTAAGAGAGAGAAAGTTCACACATCAAGCTTATTGGCTATCTAACACCACCCAACTCTCTCTCTCTCTCTCATCCAAAGCTCTGAATTTGTTAAGTGATTCAGTCATTCTTTAACCTCTTAGAACACCTAGATCAGATTTGGAGAGCAAGGATCAAAGATTGTACAAGAGAAGGTAAAACCCAAACTCAACCTAGATCTTGTATACTAAGAAAATAATTGTGTTTAAGTGTTTATATTTGTGTTATATGGTGTTTTTAGTTGATCTATGATGATCCATAACATTAAATGGCTTTAAAATGGTATTTTCCCAAAACTGTCCAAGAACAGATTTTGTGCTCTCACATGCAAATGTCAGACGGCTCAGATCTCTGTCTGTTAATGTTTTATTATGATTTATGTGTTAGATCTATAGTTTGGTATATGGTCTTTCATCTAGAAGTGGAATCACAGTTGTTGGATGTCTATATTTCGTTTTATTCTTGGCCAAACACCGTTGACCGATGTTGACCGGGTGAATTCTGGGGAAACCTAGAATGTTCAAAACCGTGTCTGACAAGAAGTTCTAAGGTCCGGATCTGTCATGTTGTTAATGATTTTATGTTGTTGTTTGGTACATCTTGTAGCTGGTTATGTGTACTATAGATCTGGGTCTTTAGATCTCTTATAACCTCAATAGATCGATCGTGAAAGGTGGTCAAAGTAGACCACCCGAACCTATTTTGCATTTCTGGAAAAAAAACCCAGAAACACTAAAGCAACTTTTCTGACAACGTTTGACCAAGTTGAATCTGGAGATTTGAATGTTGTTTAACTGATCTGTTGTGATGTAACTGTACCTTGACGCTAGTACTACATACTTGAACCATAAAACCACATGAACCAAGACCAGAACATAGATTAAATGGAGCTTGAATGTGTTAACTCGAAACTATCTGGGCCCAGAAAAACCTAGATTTGTCCTGACAGCAACTTTGGAGGCTTTGATCTCCTTGTTGTGATGTTGTTTGACTAAAGTGTTGGTTAGATATTGTATTGTTACATTAAAGTTTTAGATAGCCCATAACATGATCATATTGGATTTTATGAATGGTCAAACGTGCACCCTTCAACACTGTCTACCAGTGTTCTTGTAGCTCAAGAACACCTAAGACGACGGATAAGTGTCGCTATAGGCTATAACGATGGTTTAATTAGTTTTATTTTCTTATTTTTTCAAAAATGATTAAAAATAGAAAATAAATTATAAAAATTACCAAAAATGGTTTTAAAAATTATTTTAAATTATGAAAAATAATTTCTGATTATTTGGAATATTTTTCTTTAATATTTATGATTATTTAAATATTAAAGGTATTTAATTTATTTAATTAGTTTATTAAATAAATTAGAGAAAAATGATTTAATATTATAAAAAATCATTTTAAATAAGAATAATGTATTTAAAATTATTTTGAGTTGTAAAATGTAACTTTAAATATTTTTTGAGAATTTTCATTAATATATTTAATATTAATGATATTAGATTTATTTAATAATTAAATTAAATAAATAAGATAAAATGATTTTATTGATTTAAAAATCATTTTAAATGAGAATAAAGTGTTAGTAAATATTACGAATTATAAAATATAATTTTTAATATTTATAGAGAATTTTCATTAATAATTTAATATTAATAATATTAGATTTATTTAATTATTATATTAAATAAATGAATTAAAAAATGATTTTATTGATTTAAAAATCATTTAAAAATGAGAAAAATGATTTAAGAATATTTTAAGTTATAATTAATGACTTTTAATATTTTAATGATAATTTCATTAATATTTGATTATTAATGGTGATGATTTAAAATGATTTTAATTACTTCAAAAATCATTTAAGTAGAATATCGATGATTTAAAAATATGGAAAGTTATAAAAATAACTTTAATATTATGACAAACATGTTTTTAATATTTTTATATTATTTAATATTAATAATGATGAGATTATTTGATAATTAAATCATTTAAAATGATTATGTTGTTTGAAAATTATTATAAATTATAATAATTGCTTGTAAATTATTAAAAGCTTCAGAAAGATATTATAAATGATATTTGACTTATCTAAAATAATATTGAAGCTTAGAAACCGAGTTTAATTGACAATAGTTGTGGTAATTGTCGGATAGGGTGACCAGATCACCGAGAATAATAGAAGTCCAACCGGCATCAAAATAGTTAGACTTGATAAGTGTTTATCTAAGTTATAAACAATTGATGTGGCTATGTGGTAATGTGCCTAAGAGAAGTTTGACTGTGAATTACAGTGTTATGTGTTATAAATTATTGTGCTAATTGTGAGACCGATATTATTGGTTATAGGTCTTACGAACGCAGATAAGTTTATTGTGTAGCTGTAATCAGCGGAAGAGGCAAGTTCCCTAACTCAGCCTTGAGTTAATATTGTTTAATTATTCTTGGTGGTTAATTATTGCTAATTAATTACGCCCCGTCCGGTGATTTATTATTGATTATTCGCAGTTAATGTATGCTTAATAATTCAAATTGAATTACTGATTCGGAATATATATATATATACATTCGTAGAATAACTGTTGTTGGATATACATATCCGTAGAAGCTAGAATTGACACTCTGAGATAATTCACATTTTTATTGTCGAATTATGTTGAGAAATATTTTAGCCAATTATTCTGGTTAGACGAACATTTGTTAGAACATGATAGGTTCGAGAAGAGAATTAAATTATTATTGACTGATCGATGCCAATTATTTCAGCTGGATCGAGAAGAAAATAGAATTTGAAATCACAGAATTTCGTTGTAAAATCAAAATCTTGATTCTGAGACTGAGAAGAACAACCTTTTATATAAAGGGAATATTTTATTGGTCGTATATTCTACTTGCCTTTATGATTAAGTATTATGCATAATATAGGTATACTAAAGTCGATCACTTTATATACTTGCAGAGGGGTATGATTTAATCTTTATGGTTATTTGATACACCTGGGTATATCAAAGTATATCTTTGATAGTTACTCGAGAAGAGAAGTTCAAGATCCAATGGATCACTCAGCATAAATCTGGAAAACATTCTATTTTGCTATTTCATAGAATTAATTCTTGATTAATCGTTTGAATATCGTAGAAACCTTGAAAGCGTTATACTCTTTCATTATCAAATTATTATTGCATAGAATGTGAGAAGGTTTGATATTGATTTCTATATCTTTATTGTATCTCTTAACTTGCGGAGCAAACTTGTTGCTCACCCTTGCTATAAATAAAACTTTTCAGCAAGGGACGAAGTTGCAGAAGGTGCTGCGAAGAAGAACAAAGGAAAAGGAATAGTTATGAATTAGTTATGATGAACAATATTATTATTATGTTGTATTGTATTGTAAACCCTTTTTTTATATCTAAAGGGGTATGTCTGTAATGTTAAGGTTAGTAGACCTTGGACTTATGTATAAACAATCTATGTTAATGAGTTATGTATTCCTATTTATATTAAAATGGGTAGTTAGATGGTATTATATCGTGGATCGTGAACACCAAATTCGAGGGTCAGGTAACCTGGATTTAGGGGTGCCACAGGTTGGTATTAAAGTTGTAGGTTATAAATCTTAAGTGGGGTGGGGAAAAACCCTAGGATTATAACCCTGAGCGAGATAGAGAATACTCATTTAGAGTACTAAGTGAGGGATTGCAGAAGCATATCGATAGTGAGATAAGTGGACACATAGTGTGTGGAGTGTGTACTGGTAAAGTACTAATCAAGTTGTTTGAACTGATTGTAGGATGTCAGGAGAAGATAAGATGAGTACGGAGATGCAAAGCGATCGCCGCACTTTTGGCGTCGATGGTCAGAGGTTCAATTTGGCGAGTCAGTGGAAGAAGTGGAGAAAGATGAACCAATGATCAATCTCGGGAGTGATCATGATGATTATCCCGAGATGTATCTAATTGGTGATGAGGAGGCGGAGTCTGAAGAAGCTAAGGTGGAGTTGAAGAATAAGATCAAAGTTGGAGAACAAGATCAGCTAACTGTAGAAGTCTAAGAACTCCGGGGTAAGGTATTTCTCTTGGAGGAGTTGTGGAAGACAGAGCGGGCGTTACTGTGAAAAATGATGAAGAACGAAGCAGTGAGTCAAGGCAGTGGAGAGGATGAAGACTGAAGGTTGTGGATCATCTGAAGGAACCAACAAGAAAGACAAGAAGAAGAGAAAGAGGGACAACAACAATGATAACTCGAAAAAAGTCAGGCAAGAAGAAGATACAAGCTTGCAGCAAGTGCGGAAAGACTCACGCGGGAGAATGCATGATGTGGAAGAACGTCTGCTTCAACTGTAAGCAGGAAGGACATATTTCTTTGCATTGTCCTAAGTCAAATATGAGGAAGTGTTTCTCATGTTGAAGAACGGGTCACGAATTTAATCACTGTCCCAACAAAAAGAAGACTGGTGAAGGGAGTGGTCGGTAAACAACTTAGATATATGTAATAGTATCTTTTGGTAGAAGCTTATGATAGTAAGTGTTATAATATCGAGAATGATGTTTAAGCATATGTAAGTATATATGTTTGAATGAATGAAATCTTTATTTTCCATATGAATATAAAATTAAGATTAAGTTGTGTGTTCTTAAAACTCATATTTATGGTAAGTTCATGACTTATGATTATATGAAATATTTTGAACCCCTCTGCGAATGGACGCCAAAGGTCTGACTAGGATAAGTTCATACACTCATATAATTATGGAAAGTTACTGAACTCCTAAGTGTGGTAAGTTTGATGAACAGGGATAATATCATGCATTTTCATGTTATGTGATAACCCGGGATTCCGAATAATCCAAATTTCACGAATAATTTTTTTTATTTATTAAATATTCACATTGACTGTTAATATTGTACTATGTATCTGTGATATGAGTATCGAGAAGTAGTCAATTTATGTATTGATTGAGAAATTAGAGTAGAGTTGTGCTTAACGGAGAATAGAAACCATAACCCTAAGTCCGGATAGGGATTCGATTAAAAATATAATTGAAATAATTATACTAATGAGTACGTGTTTGTACTATATAGAATGTGGATCAATGATTGGTCGGGTAGGGTATAATATTGGTAAACCCTAATAAGGGATTGGAAACTTTAATCTCAAGATTTTAAACCCTAACACGTAGTTAAGAACCCTAATTGAAAGCCGGGAAACCCTAATTTTTAATTCGGGAATCCTAAACCCTAATTAGGAAACCCTAATCCTAATTAGTAAGCTTTAAAGTGATTAGTATACTTTAATGTGATTAGTAACCTTTAATATAATTAGGGAACACTAATTATATTTTTTAAAATATTAATTTTCTATTTTAAATATCCTAATTTAGAAAATTCTAGAAGCTAAAGTTGTAAAACATTAGAGTTAGAACCTTAGAGTTAAACCTTAAGGGTCAAACCCTAAGGGTTTGGTAAATTCCAGGTATGCCATTAAAATTTTATGTACAAAGTCCAAAATACCCCTTTACTTAGATATTAAGTTAAAAGATTTGCAAGATCTAGTGAGTCATCACTTAAGATTATCCCATGTGCTGGAAATCAGCCCAAATCTAATCCATATCTTGCCACCTTGCACACTTAGATTCATTACATCTATGATATAAGAGATCTAGGAGATAGAAAGTTCACATATCAAGCTTATTGGCTATCTAACACCACCCAACTCTCTCTCTCTCTCTCATCCAAAGCTCCGAATTTGTTAAATGATTCAGTCACTCTTTAACCTCTTAGAACACCTAGATCAAATTTGGAGAGCAAGGATCAAAGATTGTACAAGAGAAGGTAAAACCCAAACTCAACCTTGATCTTGTATGCTAAGAAAATAATTGTGTTTAAGTGTTTATATTTGTGTTATATGGTGTTTTTAGTTGATCTATGATGATCCATTTTGGATCCATAACATTAAATGGCTTTAAAATGGTGTTTTCCCAAAACTGTCCAAGTAAAGATTTTGTGCTCTGACATGCAAATGTCAGACGGCTCAGATCTCTGTCTGTTAATGTTTTATTATGATTTATGTGTTAGATCTATAGTTTGGTATATGGTCTTTCATCTAGAAGTGGAATCACAGTTGTTGGATGTCTATATTTCGTTTTATTCTTGGCCAAACACCGTTGACCGATGTTGATCGGGTGAATTATGGGGAAACCTGAATGTTCAAACCCGGTTCGATAAGAAGTTCTAAGGTCCGGATCATCATGTTGTTAATGATTTTATGTTATTGTTTGGTACATCTTGTAGTATTTGGTTATGTGTACTATAGATCCGGGTCTTTAGATCTCTTATAACCTCAATAGATCGATCTTGAAAGGTGGTCAAAGTACACCACCCGAACCAATTTTGCATTTCTGGAAAAAAAAACCCAGAAACACTAAAGCAACTTTTCTGACAGCGTTTAACCAAGTTGAATCTGGAGATTTGAATGTTGTTTAACTGATCTGTTGTGATGTAACTGTACCTTGACGCTAGTACTACATACTTGAACCATAAAACCACATGAACCAAGACCAAAACATAGATTAAATGGAGCTTGAATGTGTTAACTCGAAACTATCTGGGCCCAGAAAAACCTAGATTTGTCCCGACAGCAACTTTGGAGGCTTTGATCTCCTTGCTGTGATGTTGTTTGACTAAAGTGTTGGTTAGATATTGTATTGTTACATTAATACTACAATATCAAAGTTTTAGATAGCCCAAAACATGATCATATTGGATTTTATGAATGGTCAAACGTGCACCCTTAAACACTGTCTGACAGTGTTCTTGAAGCTCAAGAACACCTAAGACGACAGATAAGTGTCGCTATAGGCTATAACGACGGTTTAATTAGTTTTATTTTCTTATTTTTTCAAAAAATGATTAAAAATAGAAAATAAATTATAAAAATTACCAAAAATGGTTTTAAAAATTATTTTAAATTATGAAAAATAATTTAATATTAATGATATTAGATTTATTTAATTATTATATTAAATAAATGAATTAAAAATGATTTTATTGATTTAAAAAAATCATTTAAAAATGAGAAAAATGATTTAAGAATATTTGAAGTTATAATTAATGACTTTTAATATTTTAATGATAATTTCATTAATATTTGATTATTAATGGTAATGATTTAAAATGATTTTAATTACTTTAAAAATCATTTAAGTAGAATATCGATGATTTAAAAATATTGAAAGTTATTAAAATAACTTTAATATTATGACAAATATGTTATTAATATTTTATATTATTAAATATTAATAATGATGAGATTATTTGATAATTAAATCATTTAAAAATGATTACGATGTTTGAAAATTATTATAAATTATAATAATTTCTTGTAAATTATTATAAGCTTCCGAAAAATATTATAAATGATATTTGACTTATCTAAAATAATATTGAAGCTTAGAAATCGAGTTTAATTGACAATAGTTATGGTAATTGTCGGATAGGGTGACCAGATCATCGAGAATAAACCGAAGTCCAACCAGACCAAAATAGTTAGACTTGATAAGTGTTTATCTAAGTTATAAACACTGATGTGGCTATGTGGTAATGTAACTAAGAGAAGTTTGACTGTGAATTACAGTGTTATGTGTTATAAATTATTGTGCTAATTGTGAGACCGATATTACTGGTTATAGGTCTTATGAACTTGAATAAGTTTATTGTGTAGTTTTGAATCGGCGGAAGAGGCAAGTTCCCTAACTCGCCTTGAGTTAATATTGTTTAATTATTCTTGGTGGTTAATTATTGCTAATTAGACCACGCCCGAGATTTATTGTTGATTATTATGATTAGTGCATGCTTAATAATTCAAATTGAATTACCGATTGAATATATATATACATTCGTAGAATAAGCTGTTGTTGGATATACATATCCATAGAAGCTAGAATTGATGATTATAGATAATTCCGCATTTTATTGTCGAATTATGTTGAGAAATATCTTAGCCAATTATTCTGGTTAGACGAACATTTGTTAGAACATAATAGGTTCGAGAAGAGAATTAAATTATTATTGATGAGATCGATGCCAATTATTTTATTTGGATCGAGAAGAAAATAGAATTTGAAATCACAGAATTTCGTTGTAAAATCAAAATCTTGATTCTGAGACTGAGAAGAACAACCTTTTATATAAAGGGAATATTTTATTGGTCGTATAGTCGGCCTTTGCGCGCGATTAAGTATTATGCATAATATAGGGTATACTAAAGCTGATCACTTTATATACTTACAAAGGGGTATGATTTAATCTTTATGGTTATTTGATACACCTGGGTATATCAAAGTATATCTTTGATAGTTACTCGCGAAGAGAAGTTCAAGATCCAATGGATCACTCAGCATAAATCTGGAAAACATTCCATTTTACTATTTCATAGAATTAATTCTTGATTAATCGTTTGAATATCGTAGAAACCTTGAAAGCGTTATATTCTTTCATTATCGAATTATTATTGCATAGAATGTGAGAAGGTTTGATATTGATTTCTATATCTTTATTGTATCTCTTAACTTGCGGATCAAACTGGTTGCTCACCCTTGCTATAAATAAAACTTTTCAGCAAGGACGAAGTTGCAGAAGGTGCTGCGAAGAAGAACAAAGGAAAAGGAATAGTTATGAATTAGTTATGATGAACAATATTATTATTATGTTGTATTGTATTGTAAACCCTTTTTTTATATCTAAAGGGGTATGTCTGTAATGTTAAGGTTAGTAGACCTTGGACTTATGTATAAACAATCTATGTTAATGAGTTATGTATTCCTATTTATATTAAAATGGGTAGTTAGATGGTATTATATCGTGGATCGTGAACACCAAATTCGAGGGTTAGGTAACCTGGATTTGGGGGTGCCACAGGTTGGTATCAAAGTTGTAGGTTATAAACCTTAAGTGGGGTGGGGAAAAACCCTAGGATTATAACCCTGAGCGAGATAGAGAATACTCATTTAGAGTACTAAGTGAGGGATTGCAGAAGCGTATCGATAGTGAGATAAGTGGACACATAGTGTGAGGAGTGTGTACTGGTAAAGTATTAATCAAGTTGTTTGAACTGATTGTTGGATGTCGGGAGAAGATAAGATGAGTACGGAGATGCGGAATACTGGTGTCGCTTTTGTTGTCGAGAGTCGAGGTGCCAGCAGCAGAGCCTAGTCAAGTGGAAGAAGTGGAGAAAGATGAACCGATGATCAATCTTGGAGTGATCATGATGATTATCCCGAGATGTATCTAAGTGGTGATGAGGAGGCGAGTCAAGAAGCTAAGGTGGAGTTGAAGAATAAGATCAAAGTTGGAGAACAAGATCGCCTAATCTTTGTAGAAGTCCAGAACTCCGAGAGTAAGGTATTTCTCTTGGAGGAGTTGTGGAAGAAGATGAGGCGCATGCGAAATGGATCGAAGAAACGGAATGAAAGTCAAGGCGCAGGTGGAGAGGATGAAGACTGAAGGTTGTGGATCATCTGAAGGAACCAACAAGAAAGACAAGAAGAAGGGAAAGAGGGACAACAACAGCGATAACTCTGAAAAGTCAAACCCGAAGAAGATTCAAGCTTGTAGCAAATGTGGAAAGACTAACGCGGGAGAATGCATGATGTGGAAGAATGTCTGCTTCAACTGTAAGCAGGAAGGACATATTTCTTTGCATTGTCCTAAGCCGAATATGAGGAAGTGTTTCTCATGTGAAAGAACGGGTCACGAATTTAATAAGTGTCCCAACAAAAAGAAGACTGGTGAAGGGAGTGGTCGGTAGACAACTTAGATATATGTAATAGTATCTTTTGGTAGAAGCTTATGATAGTAAGTGTTATAATATCTAGAATGATGTTTAAGCATATGTAAGTATATATGTTTGAATGAATGAAATCTTTATTTTCTATATGAATATAAGATTAAGATTAAGTTGTGTGTTCTTAAAACTCATACTTATGGTAAGTTCATGACTTATGATTATATGAAATATTTTAAACCCCTCTGCGAATGGATGCCAAAGGTCTGACTAGGATAAGTTCATAAACTCATATAATTATGGCAAGTTACTGAACTCCTAAGTGTGGTAAGTTTGATGAACGGGGATTAGATATGTGAATTCGGTAAATGGCAACTTTTTGTGTAAAGTTGGAGAAATTGTATCTTTCTATGTAAAGTTGAGTATGTTAATCCTAGAATTATTTTAAAAGGAATAGTAATATGTGTTAAGTACTATATGTACTATGTGCTATTTGAATAAATATGCGATTACATGAGAACTATGTGTTGAATTCTTATTGTGTTAAGAATTTGTATGTAGAAAGAAAATTAATATAAGATTTTTATCAGATCATGCCGCCTAGACGACAAAATCAAAACCAATGAGAAGAGCAGTCGGTGAATAATGAAGGAGGTCAAGCTGACCCAATGAAAACCTTTGCAAATATGATAGCCGAAGCTATGGAGAATAGAAACTTTCCGCAAAAGGAAGAAGCGAGGAATCGGTCGGTGACGATTGGCTAACTTCAAGGACTTTAAGGCAATAGGACCGCCTGAATTCAAGGGAACCAAATATCCGATTGAAGCCCAAACTTGGGTAAAGGAGATGGAGAAAGCGTTTGTCATTACGCAAGTGGCAGAAGGGCAAAAGATGGCTTTCGCAACATACTTAATGAAGGGAGAAGCTAACTCTTTGGTGGGGAGACTAATCAAAAGAAGTGGTACAATGGTGGTGGTAGCGTGGACAAGATTTAAGGAGTTATTCTTTGAGAATTACTTCTCATCGAGTATACAAGCTCGAATGGAAGTTAAGTTCTTAGGACTTAAGCAGGAGAACATGTCGGTATCGGAGTATGCTGCCAAATTCAACGAATTAGCAAGATTTTCACCTCATCAAGTGGACACAGAAGTAAGAAAAGCGAGAAGATTTGAGAACGAACTGAAGCCAGGGATATTCAATAAGGTAGCGGTATTACAGATCAACACGTTCGCGGCTTTGTTGGAGAAAGCGTTAATTGCTGAAGGAGGAAGCGAGGCTGCATCTCGATTTCATCAAGAGAAGAAGAATAAGACCAATGATGGTGGAAGCAGTGGTGGTAGTAATCAGAATAAGAGGAAGTGGAATGAGAATACCCAATCGGGTAGTAAGACTGAAGAGAATAAGAAAGGAAGGGAACCATGCGCGACCTGCGGAAAGAACCATTCTGGAGTCTGTTTAAAGAAGAAAGGAGTCTGTTACAACTGCGGGCAAGAGGGGCACATGTCACCCAATTGTCCCAGTCCGAAGAAAATTCAAGGTTGTTTTGCCTGTGGATCAACTGATCATATAGTACGGAACTGTCCGAAAAGGAATGTGGAGAAGGAAAGTGTCAACAACGGACCCGGTGGTGGAACCTTGGAGATTCGAGGACCTGCACAACCAGGAAGACCAACGACTCGTACATTCAACATGACAACGCAAGATGTAGTGACTACTCAGGAGGTGACAGGTAACGATTTCATTTAGAAATTTAATTACGCGAGTAATCTTGGTTAGTTATTGCTGTGAATTGTTTTCTTTTATAGATTCAGGTCACAGGTTAGAATTTGAAACACAATTTAATATTGTGTTGTTAAAAATGAATTGATGATATAACTTTAAAAGATTGTAGATATTAAGAAAGCGGTGATTCCGAGGACGAAATCCTTTTAAGGAGGAGTGAATGTGATAACCCGGGATTTCGAATAATCCAAATTTCAAGAATAAATTTTTTTTTTTTAT
Organism: Panax ginseng; assembly: GCA_020205605.1. Lineage (NCBI taxonomy): Eukaryota > Viridiplantae > Streptophyta > Magnoliopsida > Apiales > Araliaceae > Panax > Panax ginseng. The sequence goes on along the minus strand of CM035129.1, from coordinate 49,501,094 downwards.
TAAAAATTGACATTGACTGTTAATATTGTACGGTGTATCTGTGATACGAGTATCGAGAAGTAGTCAATTTGTGTATTGACTAAGAAATTAGAGTAGAGTTGTGCTTAACGAAGAATAGAAACCCTAACCCTAAGTCCTGATAGGGATTCGATTAAAAATATAATTGAAATAATTATACTGATGAGTACGTGTTTGTACTGTATAGAATGTTGATCAATGATTGGTCGGGTAGGGTATAATATTGGTAAACCCTAATAAGGGATTGGAAACTCTAATCTCAAGATTTAAAACCATAACACATAGTTAGGAACCCTAATTAAAAGCCAAAAAACCCTAATTTTTAATTCGGGAATCCTAAACCCTAATTAGGAAACCCTAATCCTAATTAGTAAGCTTTAAAGTGATTAGTATACTTTAATGTGATTAGTAACCTTTAATATAATTAGGGAACACTAATTATATTTTTTAAAATCTTAATTTCCTATTTTAAATATCCTAATTTAGAAAATCCTAGAAGCTAAAGTAGTAAAACATTAGGGTTAGAACCTTAGGGTTAAACCCTAAGGGTCAAACCCTAAGGGTTTGGTAAATTCTATATATGCCATTAAAATTTTGTGTACAAAGTCCAAAATACCCCTTTACTTAGATATTAAGTTAAAAGATTTGCAAGATCTAGTGAGTCATCACTTAAGATTATCCCATGTGCTGGAAATCAGCCCAAATCTAATCCATATCTTGCCACCTTGCACACTTGGATTCATTACATCTATGATATAAGAGATCTAGGAGAGAGAAACTTCACATATCAAGCTTATTGGCTATCTAACACCACCCAACTCTCTCTCTCTCTCTCATCCAAAGTTCCGAATTTGTTAAATGATTCAGTCACTCTTTAACCTCTTAGAACACCTAGATTAGATTTGGAGAGCAAGGATCAAAGATTGTACAAGAGAAGGTAAAACCCAAACTCAACCTAGATCTTGTATGCTAAGAAAATAATTGTGTTTAAGTGTTTATATTTGTAATATATGGTGTTTTTAGTTGATCTATGATGATCCATTGTGGATCTATAACATTAAAAGGCTTTAAAATGGTGTTTTTCCAAAACTGTCCAAGAACAGATTTTATGCTCTGACATGCAAATGTCAGACGGCTTAGATCTCTGTCTGTTAATGTTTTATTATGATTTATGTGTTATATCTATAGTTTGGTATATGGTCTTTCATCTAGAAGTGGAATCACAGTTGTTGGATGTCTATATTTCGTTTTATTCTTGGTCAAACACCGTTGACCGATGTTGACCGGGTGAATTATGGGGAAACCCAGAATGTTCAAAACCGTGTCTGACAAGAAGTTCTAAGGTCCGGATCTGTCATGTTGTTAATGATTTTATGTTGTTGTTTGGTACATCTTGTAGCTGGTTATGTGTACTATAGATCTGGGTCTATAGATCTCTTATAACCTCAATAGATCGATCGTGAAAGGTGGTCAAAGTAGACCACCCAACCTTTTACATTTCGGAAAAAAACCCGTAAAACACTAAAAGCAACTTTTCTGACAACGTTTAACCAAGTTGAATCTGGAGATTTGAATGTTGTTTAACTGATCTGTTGTGATGTAACTGTACCTTGACGTTAGTACTACATATTTGAACCATAAAACCACATGAACCAAGACCAGAACATAGATTAAATGAAGCTTGAATGTGTTAACTCAAAGCGATGCAGGGCCCGTAAAACCGAGAGATTTGTCCTGACAGCAACTTTGGAGGCTTTGATCTCCTTGTTGTGATGTTGTTTGACCAAAGTGTTGGTTGGATATTGTAGTGCTACATTAATACTACAATATCAAAGTTTTAGATAGCCCAGAACATGATCATATTAGATTTTATGAATGGTCAAACGTTCACCCTTAAACATTGTCTGATAGTGTTCTTGAAGCTCAAGAACACCTAAGACGATAGATAAGTGTCACAATAGGCTATAACAACAGTTTAATTAGTTTTATTTTCTGATTTTTCTGAAAAATGATTAAAAATAGAAAATAAATTATAAAAATTACCAAAAATGGTTTTAAAAATTATTTTAAATTATGAAAATAATTTCGATTATTTGGAATATTTTCTTTAATATTTATGATTATTTAAATATTAAAGGTATTTAATTTATTTAATTAGTGTATTAAATAAATTAGAGAAAAGTGATTTAATATTATGAAAATTCATTTTAAATAAGAATAATGTATTTAAAAATATTTTGAGTTGTAAAATGTAACTTTTAAAATTTTTTGACAATTTTCATTAATAAATTTAATATTAATGATATTAGATTTATTTAATAATTAAATTAAATAAATAAGATAAAATGATTTTATTGATTTAAAATCATTTTAAATGAGAATAAAGTGTTAGAAAATATTTTGAATTATAAAATATAATTTTTAATATTTATAGAGAATTTTCATTAATAATTTAATGTTAATGATATTAGATTTATTTAATTATTATATTAAATAAATGAATTAAAAATGATTTTATTGATTTAAAAATCATTTAAAAATGAGAAAAATGATTTAAGAATATTTTAAGTTATAATTAATGACTTTTAATATTTTAATTATAATTTCATTAAAATTTGGTTATTAATGGTGACGATTTAAAATAATTTTAATTACTTTAAAAATCATATAAGAAGAATATTGATGATTTAAAAATATTGAAAGTTATTAAAATAACTTTAATATTATGACAAATATGTTATTAATAATTTTATATTATTAAATATTAATAATGATGAGATTATTTGATAATTAAATCATTTAAAATGATTACGATGTTTAAAAATTATTATAAATTATAATAATTAGCATAAATTTTAAAAGCTTAGAAAAATATTATAAATGATATTTGACTTATCTAAAATAATATTGAAGCTTAGAAACCGAGTTTAATTGACAATAGTTGTGGTAATTATCGGATAGGTTGACCAGATCCCCAAGAATGGACCGAAGTCCAACCAGACCAAAATAGTTAGTCTTGATAAGTGTTTATCTAAGTTATAAACACCGATGTGGCTATAATGGTAATGTGCCTAAGAGAAGTTTGATTGTGAATTACTGTGTTATGTGTTATAAATTATTGTGCTAATTGTGAGACCGATATTATTGGTTATAGGTCTTACGAACGCAGATAAGTTTATTGTGTAGCTGTAATCAGCGGAAGAGTCAAGTTCCCTAACTCAACCTTGAGTTAATATTGTTTAATTATTCTTGGTGGTTAATTATTGCTAATTAGACCACGTCCAGGGATTTATTGTTGATTATTCGCAGTTAGTGCATGCTTAATAATTCAAATTGAATTACTGATTCGGAATATATATATATATATATATATATATATATATATATATATATATATATATATGGGGATGGTGACTCATCTGAGAAGATGATCAATAGCACCTTCCGGCATCCATAGGAGACGGACCAGTCAACGAAGAAGACGCTAGAGGCATCTTCAAGTCACAAACAGGTGATGGCCTTCCGGCATCCACAGGAGACGGACCAGTCAACCAAGAAGACGCCAGATGAGTCTTATATATACATTCGTATAATAACTGTTGTTGGATATACATATCCGTAGAAGCTAGAATTGACAGTACAGATAATTCATGTTTTATTGTCGAATTATGTTGAGAAATGTCTTAGCTAATTATTCTGGTTAGACGAACATTTGTTAGAACATGATATGTTCGAGAAAGAATTAAATAATTATTGACAGATCGATGCCAATTATTTCGGCTAGATCGAGAAGAAAATAGAATTTGAAATCACAGAATTATATTTTAAATAGAATTTGAAAATTATATTTGTAACTGAAACTTCACTAAGCCTTTTTTTTGGTTAGCCTCTGCAAGATGCTTCTTGTAGTTTCTTTCCAGTGTCCAGGCTTATTACAGTGGAAGCAAACTCCTTTGCTATCTATATCAGTTTTGTTCTTATTATCCTTTGTTTTTGCCTTTCTGTTTACCTTCTTTGAATCATTCTTCTTTTCAGAAGATCCTTTGGCCCCTACTAGTAAGACATGGTCTTTCTTGGTTGAAAAGTGACTCTCAACATTTTTCAACATGTTAAGCAAATCAGTGAGGCTGATATCTAGCTTGTTCATATGAAAATTTCACAACAATTGTGAAAGAAGTCCGGGAGTGAGTGCAAGATCAAATATTGGCTCAACTCTCCATCCATGAAAAGACTTGTTGTCCTAATTGATCAATTAAATTGATAATGTTAAGGACTTTTATCTGTACTGTAGTGTCATCGGTCATTCTATATTGGAAGAGCTCCTTAGATATCTGATATCCATCAGTCCTACTTTTCTCACCATCAACTACTTGATGTGCAGGAATATAGTAAGAGCATCTATAGTTCCATGCTGAAGCTGAAGCTCGTTACTTATGGATGCGAGCATGATGCATTAAGCTAACTGTGCATCATCTTGCCACTTTCTAAAAGTAGCAATCTCTTCCTCAGAGGAATTGTCTGCAACCATTGCAGGGATAGGCGTATTAAGGACATAAGATAGCTTTTCAGCCATGAGAACTATTCTCAAATTCCTTAACCAATCCGTTTAATTCGGTCCGATTAAATATCATCTAATATGCTTCGCAGTGATAGTAATTTAGACATTATAAAATTTTGTAAATGAATTTGTAATTAACAACATTTTAGCATACATTCTTTTATTAATTACCAAAATAAATTAGGTCTTGTTTTAAATTGGTATTTCCCACTATTTTCTTCAAACTATATTACCCTCAATATATATAGTTCGACAATATCTAATTAAAGATATGCTAGTGAGAATAAGGATCCCATTTCAAATGTATATAACCTTGTGGTGACACAACAAACTATATGTAAATAAATAGGTAGACAACTCTTGTCAATTACATCAACAATGCAACTCCTTCTATTTTGCCTCTTAGATTATTTTGATCAAGTGGTGGCACATCCGAATCAAAATTATCCAAGTTAAGTTCAACCTAGCACTCCATATATTCAAAAAAGAAAAACATTGTCCTTGTGGTGACACAACAAAACAACATTGTTCAATTTTCTTTATAAGCATCAAATGTGATAAAATTAGCATCTCAAAGAATTAAGATAAGCCTTGTGGTGACACAACAAACTTATAATAATTAATTGATACTCTATTATTTTTATCACGCTAGAAGGCGACGTTCGATATTCCAAATATCTTTGAACGCTTAGGACTTAATAAAAAATATTTGAGGGGTCTGTTATTAATTTATCTCATCTTGTTTAGCGCGCATGCATATATATATATAAAATACACGTCATATTAATTAACATGCAAAGCATGTTTGCATAATATATAATATATATATATAATATAAGCATGCACATATAGAATACTATATTCTACCTGGATTGATTATGGACTTTTATTCTAGTTTGGTTCACTAGAGCCACCAAATGAACCAAAAGGTCAAACCCTAGGGGTGCAAGAATTAATATTTAAATATAACTATTACATTTAAACCCGGGCTCCATTACAAACGTATCTTCAAGCGTTTCTTGCTCCTTGATCTCCAATTTTTCAAAATTAACTCTAACTATTCCTATTACAAAACTATTTAAAATAAATAGAAACTGTGAGACCCTAGATTTTATGAATAAAGATTTAAATTTCTCGAAATATTTTTTTGAATATTATGGTGTGGATTTGATATAATGTTATAGTTGTGGGTAATATTTATAAATTTTGCAAAGTATGCAAGTTGTTATATAATATTCGATTTGTCAGGGGATATTCTTTTTGTTGAGAAATATCCGTACGACGACATAATCATTGGTGGACCACACAACGGAAGTATTGTCATAAAACGACAGAAGTATCATTAATTGTTACTTATTCACATGCTTATATAACTATTTGTTCACATGTGTGTACTATTGAGTCACATTCATTTACTATTAGGGGAGTTGGTGCAAGATTGATAATACTTGCATGACTAAGTTAAAGATGGAGGTATAGATGGAGGTACTATATTGTAATTAATTTTTTCACATGTTTAGAACTATTGAGTCACATGATTTACTATTGAGTCACATGATTTTACTATTGATTCACATGATTTACTATTGGGGAGTTGGTGCAAGATTGATAATACTTGGCGGGACTAAATTAAAAATGAAAGAAAAGTTGGAGGTATTCAGATTGTAATATTTGAGCCCCAAAACGTGCAATTATTGAAACTATATTTTCCTATAAATAGAAGCTCATTCTTCCTTCATTTCTCACCAATTCACTAAAGCTTTAGAGCCATTATTATAGAGAGAAATCTATAGAGAAAAAGAAGAAGAGAAGCCTGCTACCTCACTATTTCAGTATCCATTCTTCTTTTGAGGTAAGGGGTATTATTTCTTTTGTATTCATGAAGAGAAGTTCTGTTATTCCACTCTTTATTATTCTGTTGGAATAACCTATATATGTGGGCTACCCTATACTTGGTGAAATTATTTTGTTATTCCATTATTTATTATTCTGCTGGAATAACTTGTCTATGCGAAGTACCGTATCTATGGTGAAATTCTATTGTTATTCCATTCTTTATTATTCTGTTGGAATATCTTGTCTGTGCATTTTACGTTGAACCCGGTTCCGTCTTTATTATTCTGTTGGAATATCCTGTATGTGCATTTTACGCTGGACTGGGTTTCGTCTTTATTATTTCATTGGATATATCTTGTCTGCTTGCGTTTTCTGTGGGACTGGTTTTGATTATTATTATTACGTTAGAATAACTTGTCTATCATAAGTACCATATGCATGGTGATTTCGTTGTTATTCCATTCTTTATTATTATTTTGGAATATCACGCTTGTCATGCGTATTACACCTTACCCGTTCCGTTATTTATTATTACATTGGGATAACTTTTGTTTATCTGGAAACCGCATGCCCGGTGATTTCTTTTGTTATTCCATTCTTTATTATACTAAGTTGGTTAAAGTTTTGACTTCTATACTCGCTCATGAAATATCATTTTATTTGGTATTTTACATTTAGTTACTATTCATGGGTTACTATTCACCTGGTTACTATTTACTCTAGTATTATTCACTCGGGTATTCGGGGCACTTTTCATGCCGAAATACTATTCACGGGTTACTATTCACCAAAATTACTATTCACCCGAATATTATTCACTCGGGTATTTGGAGTACTTTTCATGTCGGGGTACTATTCACGATGAAAAATTAATTCTTTTCTGTCCAAATTATTTTTGGTGCATGAATATTATTCTTGAATTTTACTCTACAAAGAAGTATCATGTTGACAATTTGGATGTTATTAGTTCCTGGATAATTTAATTCTTGAACTTATTTTATTGAATTATTATATCATTGTCATCATCCTCATGTTTATATTATGTTGAAAGTCATATGTGGCCTGTATTGCATAGATGGACTTGGTATGACTATGACCGAGGATTATTCTAAGTATAATCATGGTAGTAATGTTACAAATGATGTGGAAAAAAGTCCTCATTGGCCCATATAGTGCATTGATGGACAGTTTTTGGTATGATTATGGCTATGGATTCTCTTCGGCCAAGGGAGCAAAGATGAATTATTTTATGGCATGATCGTTGCGTGTCCTCATGCGACAAAACATAAGATCACAAAACAAAACTAAACATCATGCACATACAAACTATTTATATTTATATGTTCGTAATTCCAGCAATTCAAGAGCTCACGTAAATCCATATGCCTCAGAAAATCACGTAAACATGCTAATTCATCATGCAAAAGCAGATCAACAATATCCCAACAATCAAGCGGATCTAAATCATAGACATCGATATTGCATGCGTGTGTGTCCACGACCATGCTAACCTATGAAAGACAAAAATATGAAGATAATAACTTTCTTAGTAAGCATCATACGAGTGTGAACTTGAGAACTCATCAAATATACTTGTTTCAATCGAACTCAAACACTTACCGAATTCAAAAGTCAAAATGGAATACTTATGCTTTTCTTTTTTTCCCTTTTTTTTTTTATTTTATAGATGGTTGGTGAGTGCGTTTACGCTCCATCTCACGCTTGTGTTTATGGGAGTGGTTCTCCTCAACCCACCACAAGATTCAACATTTTTTTTTTTTTTTGTTTTAGCTCTACATAAATGATCGCGGCAACGTCTCATCCCATTAGGCTAACAGATTGTTACCCCTTAAGCGAGCTTTTCGACCAACGACTTCTATACCATATAAGACCTTAGGGCGCTAGGTTTTAGAGATACCCTTGAGCACTTGCTCAAGTAACACGAGCCCCAAACAAGACTAGTCACCCTGTATATTATTATTATTTTTTTTTTATTATTATTATTATTTTTTTGAATATTCCAAATGTTTTCCCCCAAACTCGAGTTTATGCATGAATTCAGACTCCTCTAGTTATTCAAATTGTTCTTCCATATCACTAGCAATCCTCCTTTAGAACTCTATTATCTAACCATTTAAACTATCATAGCCAACATGGTCGGTTTTTCAAAGTGCCTTCCTATAATATCAATGTCAAACAGATAAAGATCCAATTCATGTCACGAAAATCATATCACTGAATCAGCAATCCTTACTAGACTTGTTCATGCAATTCTACTTTCATCATTGGCCCCGGATATACGCACTATCAAAACTGGAATTAACATGCAATCCTAAATGCAACTTTACTAATAATCAATCCACAAACTAATAACAAACTACAACTTTTAAAAAATAAAACTTAACCACCCCAAACTAAGCTAGAGCAATGTCCTCGCATGCGAAAAATAAGTCAAAATAAAGCAGAGGACTTCCATTTAACTTATTCCTCCGGTGGAGCATCATCGTCCTCGCCATCTCTTGATCTAAGGAAGAAAATCTTTGGCGAGCTGGAGCCGTTGGGAAATGGCTAAGTGGAACGCCTTGGGATGGGTTTGGATGGTCGGGTGCATTACATGCAACAAATTGATCAACTAAAACTTAAAATCACGTCTTGACGTTCGAGCAAGCGCACATTACGGGACTCAATGTTGTAAAACTAGCGTCATCTCCCACCGGATGACCGGGGACCACACCTCGATGAGTTTCATCGAGGGGTAGTAAGTAGGTGGAGCCCGAGGTGGTGGGGCTTGTGTAGGCGTAATTTGGGGGATAATGAAACCCATTCCCCTAGGGTGATTAGCTCTACCTGACCACACTTTATAACGACGGATCAAGTTGTGGTCCAACACGGGCATAGGAGTTTGAATCATCTCGTCTGATTTCCATTTGACCCCAAACTTAGCACATAAGACGCAGATCAGTGACGGATGTGGAAACCCTCCTGTGGTCCCGTCGCGAGATGCGCAGAGCATAGATTGCTGAATAAGATGGCCGACATCAATTCTTAGGCCTTGTATGATGGAGTATAATAGCACAACCCTTTCTTTGGTGACGTGACTCACATGTGTGCAGGGCATCAATTTAGCACAAATGAAGGCATACCATGCCTTTCCATATAGACTGAGGTGAGACAATGGCAAAGTCATGTTGCCACTCTCATGCATGGACAGAGTAGTGCCCGGTTGACACAGCTCCCGAATAATCTTTTCATAGTCCGGCCCATCACTCACTAGGTGAGCATATTCATCATGAAGGCCCTCTAAGGGTAGTTGATAGAACCCATTGATATCCTCCTCCCCGAATTCCATGGTTTTACCTCTGACAAATACCCCATAATGATCATGCTCGGGCAAGTTGGCATAGAATTCTTTGACAACTGCAATCACTGCTAGGGTAGGTCATTTGTTTGGTGAGGAGAACCGGTTTTGATTCAAACAATCATCACTGCTATTTCTCCATCCTTGGTTTGATCGGAATGGAGACCACGTTCGGGGACTAGTGAGCGGGTGGCCATGCGGTCAGAAGCGTTCTTGAGCCATGACACTAACAAAACGCTTTCATTGTCAAATTTTGGAGGTGAAATGAAGGCGGCCCCGACCACAATGCCTCGATGGACGTTTTGACGCCATGTAGAGAATTCGCAAATAAAAACATACTCATATTTTAGCTTTAAAAGAATTCACGGTTGGATAAATGTGTGCATAGTAGTACCTAGAAACTGTATAAAATACTGGTATTGTGAGTACGCAGGTGGGGGTGAGGCATGAAACTGGCAAGTATTTAAGTTGCACATGATTATTGACTCAGACAATTTGTCAAACACCTAGGCAGCAACTGAGAACTTGTTCACAACCATTACTAATTCCCTATCTATTCATGCCATGCATTTAGCATGCACTAACCACGTGTGTAGGAGTACGCCAAACAGCAATGCGTTATCTATGTGCTCTATTGGATTTCCAGATGAAAAGAATAATGAATGAAGAACATCTTGATTCGCAATAGTTTAAATACACATCAAATTATACCTTTGCTACCTTTAAGAAATATGGAGGAGTAGAATTCGGCACACAAGAAGCAGACAACCAATATGGAACGAAGTAATTGACGCGTGGTAGATGGGTGGAAGAAAATTATCCAAAGTTCAACGACCTTGTGATATGGAGAGGGAGAGAGGCGTATAGGAGAATGGGAGAGGGATAATCGCGTGACTGACCTGATGTGCCGGCGTGGGTAATGAAGTTGGGCTAGAAGGACATGGTCGAGATTTAAAGTATCAAGGTTTGATTTCGACCTGCACACGGGCGCTGGGTTTTACCTTGCATGGAGCGCCGGGCGCCTGATGGCGTAAACGATGGGATGGTCTAGCGGCCGTAGGCCAGATTGAATGGAAGCCACGGGCGCCTGGGCTTTGTTGTCGATTTCAGCCTAAGCGCCGGGCGCTGGAATCTTTTAAGTAATGAAGGCCACACTGGAAATTTGGTCTGTAGCTTGCATACATGGAAAATTTTAAGAATTAGTCTAGCAAAATCTTATTCTTCACTACTAAAAGATAAAAGTAAAAATAAGAAAATTTTAAATCTAAAAAAAATAAAATCAAATAACGAGAAAAAATTATAGAACTTAATGGGTTGCCTCCCAAGAAGCGCTTGGTTTACAGTCGTCAGCCCGACTTTTCGGTGTTGTTCAGTTGTCCACTGGGTCGGAGAGGTACTGGACCTTAGCTTGACATTCGATTGGTCCACTCCAATAATGTTTCAGACGTTGACCATTGACCTTGAATGTACGCCTTGAGTTCGGTTCCTCAACCTCAATGTTTCCGTGTGGAGTGATAGATATAACTACAAATGGCCCGGACCACCTGGATTTCAATTTTCCCGGAAATAGACGCAAGCGTGAGTTGAACAGCAGTACTTGGTGGCCCGGTTCAAATGTTCTCTCAAGAATTTTTTTATCGTGCAAGCTTTGACTTTCTCCTTGTAGAGCTTAAGCGTTTTCCAGAGGCATTGAACCGAATTCATCCATCTCGTTCAACTGCAGTAACCTTTTCTCACCTGCTACTTCTAGATCAAAGTTTAGTTTCCGAATGGCCCAGTGTGCACTGTGTTCTAGCTCGTAGGAAGATGACACGCCTTTCCAAATACCATTACAGACGGGGACATGCCGATCGGATTTTTTCTGTTGCTCGATAGGCCCATAGAGCGTCGTCAAGACGCAATGCCCAATCTTTTCGTGTGGATTGACTACTTTTTCCAGGATCCTCTTAACTTCCCGATTCGACACCTCTGGCTGGCCATTGGTTTGTGGGTGATATCGTTGCAATTTTGTGATTTAACTCCATACTTTACAAGCAATTTGGTGAATCGCTTGTTCTGAAGTGAGTTCCTCATCACTTATTATAGCCCTCGGTGTCCCAAAACGGTAAAAATGTTCTTCTTTAAAAATTGGATGAAAACGTTGGCATCATTCGTGGGTAGGTGGTATGCGGCTTCTACCCATTTGGAAACATAATCGATCGCTAACAAGATGTAATGATTATTAAGAGAAGATGGAAATGGTCCCATAAAATCGATTCCCCAAACGTCGAATAGTTCCACCTCTAGAATTGTGTTAAGTGGCATTTCATTGCGCTTGGAGATATTACCTATCGTTGGCATCGATCGCATTTCAAAGACAAAGAGATAAGCATCTTTGAATAAAGAAGGCGAAAAATCCCGATTGTAGTACTTTGTCATTGCAACGTTCGATCACCGGAATAATGACCTCAAGTAATCGAGGAGTGGCAAGTGGCCTAATATATCGTCCATTTCTTCATGAGGTACACAATGTCTTATCATTTGATCTCGCACATGCTTTAAAGCATGAAATGGTTCATCCCAATAGTATTGCTTCACATCGTGGAGAAACTTCTTTTCGTTGTTGTGAGGTCAAATCCGCAGTAACACTTTGGCAACCACATAGTTGACATAGTCGACATACCAAGGCAATATGGTAGTTACCCTAACGGTTGCTCATCCGGAAATTTTTCATTAATCACTAAGTTGTCTTCTTTCTGTTTCTCTTTATTTTCTAACAAGAGATGATGATCCGCCACTTGGTTTTTTCGTACCTTTTTCATTCCGGATCTCCAGATCAAATTCTTGTAACAAACAAAAGTACTCAATCGTATTAATTGTGGTTTAGCATCTTTCTTTTCAATCAGATATTTAATAGCCGAATGATCAATGTAGACAATTACCTTGGTGCCGAGGAGATAAGCTCTGAATTTGAAAGGTTGCCGGCACATTACATAAACCAAAGGACATATCGCCGAATGCAAACGTCTGAAGTATGGACATGTGAACGTGGTCTTTCTTGATCTTCCAAATATTATGGCAATTTGATTATACCCGGAATATCCATCTAACATGACGGTGAGAATTGATGTCCGCTAACTCCGTCCAACATCTCGATCAATGAAGCAGCAAGGAAAGTGATCCTTTGCGTGCGACTTTATTCAACTTACAGTAATCCATACATACTCTCCAAATTGTAATGATTCTAGTCGGGATGAGCTCATGAGCCGTTTTTACCACAGTACCATGCCCCTTTTTTCAGACACACCTTTATCGGGACTTACCCATGAACCGTCTCGAGATTGGGTAAATAATCCAAGATCCAACCATTTTATAATTTCCTTATTCACCACATCTTTCATAATGGGATTTAACCTTCTTTGCATCTCAATGGTTGGTTTTGATCCCTCTTCCATTAAAATCTTATGCATATAGAAAGATGGGCTAATACTCGAATGTCCGCCTATAGTCCACCCAATCGCTGATTTGAACTCGCGCAGAACTCGTAGCAATTTTTCTTTTTGGGTGTCAGTTAACGTTGTCGAAACAATAACTGGTAGAGTCGAATCTTTCCTAGATAAGCATATTCAAGATGAGAGGGAGTGGCTTTAATTCCAACACCGGTGGCTCTTCTATCAAGGGTTTGCACTTTTTACCTTCCGCTTTGGGCCTATCAAAGCGTGTCGAATGGTTGATTACTTTTCGTAGAGAATGATGGTGTGTTCAGCCATTTGACCGCTCATTGTCCGCAAAGAGAAGACTATCGTTATGCATTCTAAACAACATGGATTCTATCGGATCCTCCGAGTAATTACCGCAAATCTTGTGATTAACTATCTCTCCATTAAATCCACCCGCAAACACTCACCTTTTTCCTTGGATAAGACATTGCTTTAAACACATTAAAAGTGACCTATTGATCGTCAACTCTCATCGTCAATTCTCCTTTTGCACGTCGATTAACGTTCTCCCCTGCTAAGAATGGTCGTTCGAGAATGATGGGAAGTTCCAGATCTCGCTTCACAATCCAAGATAACGAAGTCTCTTTGGAAAGATGAATTTATCCACCCTTACTAATATGTCTTCAACGATACTCGTGGATATGTAATCGATCGATGCTCGACGAAGAACTCGATATTTTTCGGTTTTGGTGCTTGGAGCCCGAATCGACGATGAGATCGATAATGGCATCAAATTTATATCGCCCCCAAATCACACATTGCTCTCCCGAAAAATCGATTACCAATGTCGCATGTAATAATAAAGCTACCGGATCTTTCAACTTAGGAGGTAACTTGTTCGAATAATTGCGCTACATTCTTCTGTTAAGCGCCAACATTTCAAAAATCCCCAGCTTCCATTTCTTTGATAGCACATCCTTCATGAACTTAGCGTAACTTTCAAAGATTTGTTCTAAAGCTTTCATGAATGGGATGTTGATATGCAATTTTAAAAATATCCAAAAATCTTGGCTTATCTAACTTGGATTTCGAAATCATGCGGATATGGTATGGGTGGCATTGTTGTAGATGACCCCGTGCATTTTCCTCTCCTATTTCCTCTTTATCTTTCTCGGTTTCACAACTTCTTCTATTTCAAATTGTTGCATTATCCCCTTTTCCTTATCCTTAATTGTTTGCAACTCCTTCCCACTTCAGAAGATTGCCGCTGCAGGTGCTCATTTCTGCCCGGATTTATTTCTGTATCACTCGGGAGCGTTCCTAGTGGACGGGTATTCAATGCATGTGCTATTTGCCCCAATTGATTTTCCAGATTCTTTAACGATGCCCCATGACTTTGCAAAGTAAGATCTAATTGATTCAATTTCTTATCTTGTTCCTCGTTCTTTTTGTCAGAGGCTCTAATGAATTTTTCCAAGGCTGCTTCCCAACTTGATATCCTCTCTGGTTGTTGAGGTTGATTTTGGAATCCGGAGGTGTGTTGTTGTCTAGGTGGTTAAGCTACAGCTTGATTGTTACTCCATGAGAACCCTGGATGATTCTTCCAACCTGGATTATAAGCATTTTGAGTCGGATACGGTTGGGTTGAGCGATTATAATTTCCTACGAACTGTGCTGATTCTAAATTTATGGCACATTGATCCGTAGCATGACCCCCAGTACACAACTCACAAACCATCGCTACCTGCTGTGTGGCTTGTGGACGCCATATTTCTATATGCTTAGCTATTGCGATCACTTGTCTTTATTAATCTTTATTAAGCGCATCCACTTCATACTTTCCTGATGCTTTTGGATGGTTGGTCCTCGTCATGGGCCACTGATAGTTGTTTGTGGGCATTGTTTCTAACAATTGATACGCCTCATCAAAATTTTTGGACATGATCGCTCCTCCTGCTGTTGCATCAATACTAGACCTCGTGGATGCGTGCAAACCATCACAAAATATCCCTAATTGCATCCACTGCGGGATTCCATGATGAGGGCACTTACGGAGCATATCCTTAAACCTTTCCCACGCCTCATATAACAATTCTGACTCAAGTTGTGCGAAAGTATGAATGTCATTCAAGTAGTTTTGCCTGAGCTTATTTGGTGGGAAGAACTTAGCTAAAATTTTTGAGCTAAGTAATCCCATTTGGTGATTGAACCAGAGGCAAGGAGTGTAACCAGCTTCGTGCTTTTCTTTTAAAGTAAACGGGAACATCCTCAACCTTATAGCGTCTTCCGATACATTGTTAAATTTGAAGGTATCGCAAACTTCCAAGAAACTCAAGATATGTTCATTAGGACCGATTCATCGAATTACCCCCAAACCGGCATATATTCTCAGAGCATCTGAATTGATCCGGTTTTTTATCTCAAACTGCTCTAGATTGATTCACGGTCTCTTAATACTTGATGTAGAATCCGTGACATTTGGCGAGTATGTAATCCCTAATTGATTACATTGGATCTCCGCCATGTTCATTTAGTATTTCTTGGGTTGCCAGTTCTTCTTCCAAATGTATAACCTCTCACTATTCAATCGCAGATATGTCGGAACTTCTTCTCAAGGTTGTGCAGATATCGTAAGAAGTTCCTTTCTAGCTTTTTCGATCTAGTGTGCATACACGAATTCCTCGCCAATCCAAGAAGAAAGATTGAGTAGCGTTCAAATTAAAACCGAATTGATTATAACTAATATGAAATTAATCTTAATAAAAGTCCCCGTGAATCAGCGCGCCAAAAACTTGTTGATCGATTTGCAATCAATGAAAAACACGCAAGTATATCTGTGATCAACAAGTAATAAAGTGATAAGTTGAGTATCGTTCCCACGGAATTCTAATTAATAAATCCCAACTACTAATACTATATCAATTCAATTTTATTCAAACAATGATAAATTATGATTTTCTGAATTATTAACTCAAAATTAAACACTTAAAAGATATTGTACTAAGATAAGCGAATAACTAAGCTAATACTTGAGTGAATGACTTCCGATAGGTAAATATTAAGACTTCAATATCCCCAATTATGAACTATAAATCAATTATCTAATCATCAAGAATTATTATGTCTCAATGAATTGTTAATGTGAATTCTCAAATGCCAAAAGCCCTCTTCCAAGTGATCAATTGACTTCTATTTAATCCAGATTAATCTTGCTATATTCCTATGCAAAACAATTGAATTAAACTCTTTCCAATCCCAATTCCTTATATGTTACATGCGGTGAACAGATATTTCCATTCAATTCACAAACCTAATTATTTACTAGTGCAAATAACTAAGTCACATGTTATCATGTCAGCTTCTAACCCTAGAATTCCTTTCCCAATTCCTTCTAGAGTAACACGGTAATTATTGGCCAAATAATTAATCAATAGAATCAAAACATGATAAACAATCCACTTCAACATAAATAATTAGAATGAGTGAATAACTAATTTATAGTCATAAAAAGTTCAATTGAAATCTTAATTAAAGAATTAGTTCATCACTAAATAAAACCATTAATTGTTGACAAATCATCCTTAAAGAATTACAAATTGAAAATAAGGAGAGAAAGAAGAAACTCTGTAGCCAATCCTTAATCTCCAAGTAATCTTGTGTAGCCTTCAATGGAAGAACTCGTTGAATCCTCCTAAGAATAAAAAATCCTCCCTTTTATTTCAGCACTTAGTTTCTTTTTATAGCCTCCCGCAATCCTCATCCAATTAGGTTTTACATTAGCTCCCAATAGCCAAGTCAAGTCCAACCAAAAGTCAAACGCGCTAATCCAGTCAAGGTCGGTTGGGGCTTAGCGTACCTTTGCCATTAGAGGTAGTAGAATTTCAATACCCGGCCATTGGACTTCTAAAATTATCAGTTGCCATTAAATGCTTGAATTTCCCATAATTGCCCCTCCAGCTTCCAAATCTGCAAAACAAGATATAAACACAATAAAAATGCTACTAAATAACTTAAGAATGCAATAATTTAAGTCTAAATATATCCAATTTATGGGTATACTACCCATTCATCAACTATTGAGTCACATTCATTTACTATTAGGGGAGTTGGTGCAAGATTGATAATACTTGCATGACTAAGTTAAAGATGGAGGTATAGATGGAGGTACTATATTGTAATTAATTTTTTCACATGTTTAGAACTATTGAGTCACATGATTTACTATTGAATCACATGATTTTATTATTGATTCACATGATTTACTATTAAGGGAGTTGGTGCAAGATTGATAATACTTGCAGGACTAAATTAAAAATGAAAGAAAAGTTGGAGGTATTGTACTTAATATTTCGAGCCCCAAAACATACAATTATCGAAACTATGTTTTCCTATAAATAGAAGCTTATTCTTCCTTCATTTTTCACCAATTCACTAAAGCTTTAGAGCCATTATTATAGAGAGAAATCTATAGAGAAAAAGAAGAAGAGAAATCTGCTACCTCACTATTCCAGTATCCAGTCTTCTTTTGAGGTAAGGGGTATTATTTCTTTTGTATTCATGAAGAGAAGTTCTGTTATTCCACTCTTTATTATTCTGTTGGAATAACCTGTATATGCTGGCTACCCTATACTTGGTGCAATTCTTTTGTTATTCCATTATTTATTATTCTGCTGGAATAACATGTCTATGCAAAGTACCGTATACATGGTGAAATCATGTTGTTATTCCATTCTTTATTATTCTATTGGAATATCATGTCTCATGCTTTTTTCCTTGGGACTGGTTCCGATTATTTATTATTCTACATTGGAATAACATGTCTATAATGGGCACCGCATGCATGGTGATTTTTTGTTATTCTATTCTTTATTATTCATTTGAATATCCTGCCCGGCATGTACACGCTTGAATTCGTGTCGTTATTTATTATTCTGTTGGGATAACATGTTTATACGAAGTACCGCATGCCTGGTGATTTATTTTGTTATTCCATTCTTTATTATACTCAGTTGGTTAAAGTTTTGATTTCTATGCTCGTCATGAAATATCATTTTATTTGGTATTTTATGTTACGAGTTACTATTCATGAGTTACTATTCACCCAGTTACTATTCACTCAGGTATTCGGGACACTTTTCATGCCAGAATACTATTCACGAGTTACTATTCACGGGTTACTATTCACCAGAATATTATTCACTCGGGTATTTGGAGTACTTTTCATGTTAGGGTACTATTCACGAGGTACTATTCTCAAAGTACTATTCACGGGGGTACTATTCACGACGAAAAATTGATTCTTTTCTGTCTAAATTATTTTTGGTGCATGGATATTATTCTTGAATTTTACTCTACAAGGAAGTATCATGTTGACAATTTGGATGTTATAAGTTCCTGGATAATTTAATTCTTGAACTTATTTTATTGAATTCTTATATCATTTTCATCATCCTCATGTTTATATTATGTTGAAAGTCATCTGTGACCTGTATTGCATATATAGACTTGGTATGATTATGACCAGGGATTATTCGGTATAATCATGACCGTAATATTACAAATGATTCGAAAAAAGTCCTCATTGGCCCGTAGTGCATTGATAGACAATTTTTGGTATGATTATGGCTATGGATTCTCGTCGGCCAATGGAGCAAAGATGAATTGTTTTATGGCATGATCAGGACCGTTAATGAAAACACGATTATCTTTTGCCTGTAGTGCATGGATAATTCGTGGCGGTGATACTAAATAATATCCTTGGCCTGTAATGCAAGGATGATTTGATGATGTGGATTATTTATTAAGCTGAGTCTCAGCGATTAAGTTGATGAAAAACTTTTTAAATCATAGAAGATAGTAGATTTTATTCTCTACTTGACTCTTCTAATGGATTGCTTGTTCCGCTGAAGTTAAACTTGATGTCTATTGTATTTTATCAGTTTAACATTGTTGAAGACTAATGATAATTTATTCTGCATTATCTTAGTCATAATATTTCTTACTGGGCTAGTTAAGCTCACACTTTCTTTCACTGTTCTCTTGAAATGAGAATATAACTGGGGACGAAGTCGGAAATGGAGTGTGTTCGAGATGATAGCATTAGTAGTCCTCACTATTCTGTTAAATAGTGTGATAATAAATGTAATGAGAATTGAATTTGAGTTTGTATACTGTATATGAGGACTCTATTGAGAGTGGATATTGTCTGGAAGGCAATATTCTTGATTAAACGCTCAGTTTATGTTTTGTAGTATTTTACACGACAGTTGTATAATTATGTTGTATTTGATTTATGTACCATATATTTGGCGACTCAAGATGGGTAATGTATACCTGTTTTGGGGGCGTCACAGAAACCTTAATCAGCAGTCAAGGGGAAATACATAGGAGAGAGATAGAATTTACATTAAAGAAAAATTAGAGAAGACGAGGTACGTAGACCTCATTTTAATAAAACTCATATATTCATGCATCCAACTAAAATAAAATCCAATCACATTGGTCAATAGTCCATAATCAATCCCATTTATTATCATACACATCACCATATGTATCAATAAATAATATTCATCTCATGAATAATAAACATTCAATATATATTGATATTATTTAATGGGCAAATTTAGTTAGTATAAAATCTAATTTTGAATTAAAATAAACTCCATTATTTTAATCCAAATTTAAATCAAAATAAACTTCTTTTATTTTAATTTATCCAATTTTGAATAAAATAAACTATTTTATTTTACTCAAAATCTTTAATTAAAATAAATTCCTTTATTTTAATTAATTATGGAATCCAATTCCAAGTAAAAAAAACTTCTTTAATAAAAGAAACACATATTCTTTTTCCTATTCACAAATAAACTCTTTTATTTTGAATAATATGAAATCTTATTTCATATCTAAATAAACTCTTTTATTTAAGGAAGTTAGGATTCTCTTTCCTATTCACAAATAAACTCTTTTATTTTGAATAATATGAAATCTTATTTCATATCTAAATAAACTCTTTTATTTAAGGAAAAATGGAATCCAATTTTAATTCCAATTAGTTATCATGGAATCCAATTCCAACTCTAATTAGTTAGCATTAAATCTAATTGTAAAATTAAAATAAACTCTTTATTTTAATTATAAAATTATTAAAAGTATAATATATATATATATATATATATATATATATATATATATATATATATAGAGAGAGAGAGAGAGAGAATCAAATGACATCCACGAAATCATATATATATAAATATCACTAGATCCTGTACCTTTTCAAAAAAAATATTATATATATCACTTAACAGGAGATCTTTGTAAACTATTATGATATATATAACTATTATATATATATATAATATCAACTAACCACGTTAAATAACAAAAATTAGCTTTTGAAAAAACTAATCAACCACGTTCTCATCAAATAACCGATTTTCAAAACAGTTTCGTGATTTTTTATTTTTTTTTTAAATTGTATACAAAAAATTATGTCCAATTAAATTGTTCTAAACATATATCAATATACATATCAAATTAAAGCAATTAATAATTTACATAAAGATTTGGCTCTGATACCACTGTTAGGTTTGTAATATTCATGAACGTAATCAAATTACACAAATAAGAGGAAGCGTGTAAAATCAGAATTTTAAAATTTTACAAACCATGTACCCGGATCACCCTTTATGCACAATTATTAATTAAACGAAAAAGAAAGAACAAGAATCATACCGTTGAAGATTCGAGCTTCCTCAGGTACAAGTTCACCTCCAATCCTTTTCGCGTTCAACTTAAATCCATCGGGTTTGGTTCCTTTCTTTAATCAACGTTAGCCACTCAAGTGTCTGGCCTCTAGAGGTGATCCACCAAAAAAGAATAAAGATGTAAGAAGATGGGTATTTGGCAAAACCCTAATTTTTCTATCTCTCATAGAAAATGGTGTACTCTCCCAACTATTAGAATTACGTATGTTGTAAAAAATTCAACAACCACTCTACACCCATAATAAGACTCCTATTATATATATATATGTGGGCAACCCTCTTTAACAATTAAGGAATTGAGTTTTATTTTAATTAATTAAACTCCTTTAATTAATTAGGCTCCCAATCTTATTAGGAATACTCTTTTAATTAATTTACCTCCTAATCTTATTAGGAATAAATGAGAGTATTTTTATTAATTAATTTTCAAACTCATTTAGGAATTAAATAATAATAATAGTAATAATAATAATAAGACTCCTCTTATTAATTTATATTTAATATTTCTAAAATATTAAATAATAAATATTAAGTTATTTAATTTATTCTATCACAATAGATTAAATTAAATATACTTAATTTATTATTACGATTATGCAATTAACTTCTTAAATAATTATTCTTCCTTTTATGGTGTGACCCTTTAGGTTCTCCATATTAAACCAGGTTGTGAATAAATCAATTAGAACAATTCTAATCTTATTTAAATAAATAAATTAAACTATTAATTTATTTAAATAAATAATATTTATTAAATAATAGGATAAGCCTCCCTAGCGATAAACGACTTTTTCGGATAATATAGATTTCAACATTAATCATAAAAGAACCTTTGAGTAAATAGTTGAAATTACAATTCAATCCTTCCACCATACAATGTCCCAATTAAATATAAGACACCGAATTACTGTCAAGTCTTATTTTATTTAATTATATGTATTTCGACTTTTAAATGCACAATTCCAAATAATACAAATTAGAAACTCCTTTCTACTTTCATTCTGCCTTGGCCAAGGACTACTGGGTTGTCATTTATCGAATCACATAGGACATTTCTCTTCTTTTACTAGAAGCGATAGATTCTTTATTGATCATACATTATCTCCATGTAAAACTTATTATACCCAAGCATACCCTTTGATATACCCTAAGTGTGATGCCCCCAAATCCGGGTACTTTTTACCTCAGATCTGGTATATAATTTCTATAACTATTGTGGAAGATATAAACATAAATTATTTATACATTAAACTTTTACGCATCATTCCCAAGGTCTACAACCTTTACTTAATACACACCTTCAATATCTAAAAGGTTTACAATGCTAATTTCGTCAAAAAATTTAATAGATCTAACTGCAACATAATTTAATCTTGCACTTTAACTTTGCTTCTGCCCTTACGCGAGTTTTCATCTTAATCTGAAAATTTTTATCATGATATAGCAAGGGTGAGCAATAATTTTGCCCAACAAGTTTTAAATATAATGGAGATATATCATGATTGAAAAGAATGAATAAGCTTTCAAGTTTTCAACAATATAATAATTGTGAAATAACATGAATCAAATTTCAATAATTGCATGACTGAATCAATAATGTTTGAAGGTCAACAATGACCATGAACAATTTAACTGAACCTTATGGTAATGAAGGTGATCAGCCTTTCATACCTGATGAACATATGCAACATGAACTAAGTGTGAATCAATAATCAGTATAGACGTGAATAATCAACAACACTTATTCACCAACATGATTTGAACATACAACTCAAGTTTGAGTTATGGAAACTTGCCTGATTCGTTGACTACTGCTACGCAATTTAAGTTAACTTCTTTTGTAAGACCTATCATTAATAAGATTGGTCTTTTAATCAGCATATCCTACTTTGTATCATAACACAATTATTTTATCAATCAATTATCTAACACTTAATCACATAATTAAATAATTGATAAAATCTTAAAACATTAGCATTATTATCACCATTTGATAATTCCTCAATCACTGTCTCATATACATTATGATTTAACACTCGCTTTTTCATTTCATAAGTTATTCTTTAACATCTAAGAAGTCAAATACTAATCCAGCAACCTAGATTCTAAATCTAGCAAACAAATTTCCAATCCAGCAGACTGGATTCCAAATCCAGCAAACTGGATTTGAAATCCAGCGACCTGGATTCAACATATATCCAATCCAGCAAGCCCGAATTCTTAATTTCTTCAATCCTGCAAGCTGGATTCTAAATCCTTCAATTCAGTAAGCTTCTGTTCAATCCAGCAAGCTAGATTCATCAGATTTTCTAATCCAGCAAACTGGATTCACAAATTACACAATCCAGCAAGCTGGATTCCATATCCTCTTCACGAAAATACCAAATCAGTTTATTATTTTTCTATCCTTTTTCCAAACACATATACATATATTTCATACACAAAAATTATTTTTCCATAATTTTCCAACTTCTTTTGGTATTTTTCAAAAATCAATTTCTAGTTAATTCCTTAAGAAATTAGCTACCTCGTGCTTAAATCCAGAAATTCCCATCTCTTGACACAATCTTGTATGTGTTAACGTGAGCCTCCAGTTTAAATTTTGTGGCAATCAGAGTTATAGAACTCCGGTTATAGCTATTTTTGTCAGAAAATCACAAAAATTGAAATGGTCATAACTTGGTCGTTTGAAGTCGGAATGAGCTCATTTTTGGATAGCATGTACTTTATACCATATATTTTCATGTCCCAAAAGGCCGGAATTTATCTCACAAACTAAGTGGCTGAAACAGCCCCTTTAAAATTTTGGATAGTTTACTTTTGTCCTTTAGCAGTTTTGGAGTCCTTTACTAAAACTTAAATAAAATGAGATCTATAACTCCAATTAACGATCCATCAATTTTGTTGGATTCGTATCTATCCGATCTACAATTTTCATCTATCACAATCCATATTTGGACATGTTAAGCTCCCGAAAATTAGCCCGGAAATGGCTGGTCAAAACTGTTATCCTAACAGTTTTCTTAGCTTTGAGTAATTTAGGATAAATTCCATAACTTGCTCATTTTTCAACCTAATTGAGTGATTCCAAAGTGGTTTTATCCTTCATACATAGATCTAGCATCCCAAGAACATAAATCACAAATATCCATCATAGATTTCAAAAATCAAAAGCTAGATCACACTTTTAAGTTTAAACTTTCCGAAAAATTCTATTTTTTTATTCTTTTTGATTCCAACCAAATCAACAGCCAATATAGGTATATCTAAACATAAAACACTCATAAAACATGTATATTCATGGTTTTTGAGTTTAGAAACATAAATACAAACTTTGATTTGGAAAAACTAAAATCAATTGCATAAACTAATTTTAGGATTTACCTTTTTCTTAAGCCTTGCTTCTTCTTCTTCTTCTTCTTCTTCCTTCTTCCATGGAGAATCTTCTCTCTCCTCTTCTTCTTCATCAAGGGCTGTCGCCCCTCTTCCCCTTTTTCTCTCTCAATTTCTCTTTCTCGTTCCTCTCTTTCTCCTCTTTCTTTCTTTTTCTTTTCCTCTTTCTCTTTCTTCTCTTTTCTTTTTATCTTATCTTTCTTTCTTATCTTCCAAATTCTTATCTTATCTCCAACAAAATAAATCCAATCTCTTTTCCCACTTATCTAATCTTGCCACTTGGTCCATGATATCTTCCAAATCTTTATTTTATTTTAATTGTTAATTTACTTAAGAAATAACTAAATAGCCCCTCCTTAAGTGGGTCAAAAATTGGGCCACTTATTAATTAAATTCAATTGGGCTTCTACTATTATTATTTTGCTTACTAACAAAATAAATTTAGGCTTCCACGAAAATTTTAATCGGGCCATTATAATACTTGTCCCATACAAAATATATTGGGCTAGGTTAAATAATTTAATTGCCCTTAATCACTTTATCTATAAGTCCCATGCTTAATTAATTAATTGGGCTTGTTTAAATAATATAACTTCCTTAGTCCATTAATTCCAATTCTCTTGGACTCTATTTAAATTCTTGGGCTATGACCTTATTATAGTCCATTACTTTTAATTCAATTTATTCTAATCATTTAATTAGAGTTTTTATTTCTCGCACTAGAAAAATAAATTCCTTACTTAAGCCTTTTTAATTTCATAACCCAATTAGACTTGATTATAAAATTAATTATTTGAGATATATAAAATAAATATCTTAATGTTAGTATATATATTTATATACTAATATTCTCCCATTATTATAACCTCTTAGGTTATTTAATTCTTCATTCTAATATATGATTAGGATTACACTAGTTTATTTTATTTGTTTATATAATTAAATAATATAAATTATCACATAATTTTCATATTCCTTTACTCACATATTCAAACAAAATAATTAATAAATTGTGACATGTTCCACAATTCTCTTAGATTAGGTCACTAGTATAAATAAAATATTAGGACCACTAAATAACGATAACCATTTAGGTTATTTAATTATCACACCTATATATATATATATATATATATATATATATATATATATATATATATATATATATATTAGGTTACATAACTTAATTATTAATTCACCTTTATATACAAAAAAAGCTCAGTATTCACATTATATAATGTATATTTATTTAATCATATCCATAATTCACATAATCATAACATATTTCACTTCTCACATTAATTTTGACTTTACTCCATAAAAAGTCAACTGTTGACTTTGACCAAAAGTCAACCTTTATACATTTTGTGTTTACTGTCCATTCTTGACTAAACTTGACGTTTCGGACGCAACCGAGCAGTCCGTGCTTCAAAATTCTATTTTTAACTCAAATTTTGAGTTTTAAATTACTCCATTCTTATTGTTAATCGTATTAACTAACGACTTTATACTTATTCAAATTCTTATTTGCGATCAAAATAACGCTTCAAGCTATGTTAATTACTAACATAGTTTTATCTTGATCCTTATGTCATTAACTTAATTCATCACTCCTCTTGCTAATATATATATATATATATATATATATATATATATATATATAGCACCTTACTAAGTATATATATTTCTATACATATACTCATCTTCGTTTAACCTCATAGCATCTCTTCATGTGAAATCTTATCTCCAATAATAAAATTTCCATATGTACTTGTATAACATTTCTTAGACTATTTACATTCACATCGAATTTGGTGTATCGTAATACCTTATTCTTGATATTCCTTCAAGTACATATTAATCCATTTCTAGGGTTTTGAAATTTTGTAACCCATATTTTCTTTATTCTCATTCGAATAGCAAACCATATAGGTTTTACCTGAAAATTTTAAATAAATCCTCAAATTCTCATCTAGGTTTTATTCTTTAACCTTTAATCTAATCATTCAAGATTTTATGAATTTTCGGGTTATCACACTAAAGGTCTTAAGGAATAAGTCAAAGTATAACTCATCAAATACAAGATACTATGATGATCTCAAGTCCAAGGATCATTTGTACTACTATCACTACAGGAATTCCTATTGACAGACAAGTAAAACTCCATTAGGTATTCCTTAGTGAGCCACGTTCAGTGTACTTATTCTCTAATAAGCACCTACATACTTGCTTTAGTGTCTCCACACAAATGATCATGAGATCAATCATCCTCATCTAATGAGCAAGCAACGTATGTACCAATCTATCCGAATTCACTAATCCCCAATTTAGTAATCCAACGACTGGGAACTATTTTAGTTTTAAGCTTTCTAAGAATTTAGATCTCATTAGAATGATCATCATCATTATTCTAAAAGCATTGCTTAAAACTATGGGTTATCACATATTAAAAACAACATCATGTAGATAATTAAAAGCCTTTAATAAATTAATACTTTTTATTAATAAATGAATAAGATTGTTACAAAGTATATGCTTTATCATCAAACATGATTGGCTTGTGTGCATACTACTTTCAATCTCCCACTTGCACTAAAGTAAATCGCCATGGTATCTCATACCCTTCTTCTCTAAGTGACGATTATCCTGCTGTTGGATAAGCTTTAGTTAATGGATATGTAATGTTGTTCTTGAGAGTCCACTATCTCTATAGTGATTTCCATCTTTCAATGATTCTTATAATCAAATGAAAGTGCCACAACACATGTTTAGATCCAAGATGAGACTTGGGAACTATTCCTAGTTCTGTAATGAACTTTTCATCCAAACAATCAACTTGCAGCTTCATTTACAGCTATATACTTTGTCTTTATCACTAAACCAGCAACTCTTTCCTGTTTGGAACCTTTCCAATTCACTGCACCACCGTTCAAGGTAACACTTTACCTTAAAGTGGATTTTCTATCATCTTGGACTGTCTGAAAACTTAATTCTGTTAAGCCCTCTAGTTTTAATTTAGACTCACCATAAATTTTAATCACATCCTTAGTGTCGGTTAAGTACTTTAAGATATCTTCACTGTCTTACAATGATCTTCTCCAGAATATGACCGATCAACATCAGGTCTCATATATTTTATTGCATACATGATAGTTACTCATGGGATCTCTCTTTCATGAGTCTATGGGGACTATTAAGAGAGGTACACTCCAAGGCTCATCAACATGAGACATCCCATGGAGTTTGCCATGCTAAACGTCTTTAGCATCAAATGAATATACGTTTCTTTAAGTCGAGCATCCTCTTAAATCTATCTATATAGATTTTATCCCCAATTACGATACTCTTCCCAAATCATTCGTGGAGGAATGTTTAGACAACTTTATCTTTACTAATTGTAGCATCGGTATGTCATTCCTTATCCGTAGTATATCAACATATAATACTAGGAATGTCACGACGCTCCCACTGACCCTTTTGAACACACTAGGTTCATTCTTGTTTTTGATAAAATCAAACTCTTTTGATTATTTTATCTAAACGAATGTTCCATTTTTGAGAAACTTGCTTCAATTCATTTCTCTGAGTGTCTACAACTCTTACCTCATCGTAGTTGGTTCATCATCTTCTATGATACGTACCTCATCATCATCATCTATGATGAATCTATACCTCCTAGGTATCTTCGGTATTATTCCAGATTTATGATTCAGTTGTGGTACAATAGGTCTATCTACAGGTTCCTCTTATTTGACTTATAGTGCTTTGTGGTTCTTGAACTCTTTAAGATCTATTATCCTCTAACTAGCCCCTTTAATGATAAACACCTTTATCTTAGAAGGTAGCATGTTTCGCAACAAACACCTTTTGCTAAGTAGGATTATAGAACATATACCCTAAACTTACTTTAGAATATCCCACAAATCTATACTTGTCAAATCTTATCCCAAGCTTATCCTTTGAAACCTTTTCACATAAGTTGGATAACCCCTTATCTTAACATACTTAAGATTAAGAATCCTCCATGTCCATAACTTTTATGGAGTCTTGGGGCTGGATTTTGAGGTTACCTTTTTCGTAGATAAATGCAGCCATTTCTAGGATATGACCCCAGAGGGATACTGGAATGTCGGTAAAATCATTATGGACCGCACCATGTCCAATAAGGCATGATTTTTCCTTTCAGATACATCAATCAATTATTGCGTATCAGGAGGCGTCCATTGTGAGAAAACCATTTGAGATAATTTAGAAACTCATTGCACAAGTATTCCTTCCTTGATCCGATCAAAGAATCCTAATACTTTGCCAATTCGTTTCACTTTTGAATTCTTTGAACCTTTCAAATAATTCATACTTGTATTTCAGCAAATACACACATTCAACTCTTTGAATGATCATCTCCTTTTCTTATATTAGTTTGTTCAATTTATAAAATAATTTTTCATGTAAGTCAAGTATAGAAAATCTATTAAGTAATATTCCAGTTCTATACAAAATATTATTATTATAAATAGAACAACAATTATTCTTAAATATAATACCAAAGATTTCATTGTCCAACAACAAAATAGAAATAATGTTTCTAACAAGTACTGGAATACAATAACATCTTATTGACTTAATAGATTTGTTTGTAGGCATTGCTAAACTATAAGTTCCTATGGCTAATGCAGCAACCTTTGCTTCATTTTCCACACATAGAATTACTTATCTTTGTTTAGCTTTCTACTTCTGCTTGGTCCCTTCATAAATCTATATTTATGATAACCAAAGCTTGTATCCAATACCCAAGTAGAACCTTGACCTAAAGAAAAATTTATTTAAAATCTTGAACAAAATTATATTTGTAACCGAAACTTCACTAAGCTGTTTTTTTGGTTAGCCTCTGCAAGATGCTTCTTGTAGTTTCTTTTCAGTGTCCAGGCTTATTATAGTGGAAGCAAACTCCTTTGCTATCTATATCAGTTTTGTTCTTATTATCCTTTGTTTTTGCCTTTCTGTTTACCTTCTTTGAATCGTTCTTCTTTTCAGAATATCCTTTGGCCCCTACCAGTAAGACATGGTCTTTCTTGGTTGAAAAGTGACTCTCAACATTTTTCAACATGTTAAGCAAATCGTTGAGGTGATATCTAGCTTGTTCATATATGAAAATTCACATAATAATTGTGAAAGAAGTCAAGGGAGTGAGTGCAAGATCAAATATTGGCTCAACTCTCCATCCATGAAAAGACCTGTTGTCCTAATTGATCAATCAAATTGATAATGTTAAGGACTTTTATCTGTACTGTAGTGTCATCGGTCATTCTAGATTAGAAGAGTTCCTTAGATATCTGATATCCATCAGTCATACTTTCCTCGTCATCAACTACTTGATGTGCAGGAATATAGTAAGAGCACCCATAGTTCCATGTTGAAGCTGAAGCTCGTTACTCATGGATGCGAGCATGATGCATTGAACCAACTGTGCATCATCTTGCCACTTTCTAAAAGTAGCAATCTCTTCCTCAAAGGCATTGTCTGCAACCATTGCAAGGATAGGCGTATTAAGGACATAAGATAGCTTTTCAGCCGTGAGAACTATTCTCAAATTCCTTAACCAATCCGTTTAATTCGGTCCGATTAAATATCATCTAATATGCTTCGCAGTGATAGTAATTTAGACATTAAAAAATTTTGTAAATGAATTTGTAATTAACAACATTTTAGCATACATTCTTTTATTAATTACCAAAATAAATTAGGTCTTGTTTTAAATTGGTATTTCCCACTATTTTTCTTCAAACTATATTACCCTCAATATATATAGTTCAGCAATATCTAATTAAAGATATGTTAGTGAGAATAAGGATCCCATTTCAAATGTATATAGCCTGATGGTGACACAACAAACTATATATAAATAAATAGGTAGACAACTCTTGTCAATTACATCAACAATGCAACTCCTTGTATTTTGCCTCTTAGATTATTTTGATCAAGTGGTGGCACATCTGGATCAAAATTATCCAAGTTAAGTCCAACATAGCATTCCATATATTCAAAAAAGAAAAACATTGTCCTTGTGGTGACACAACAAAATAACATTATTCAATTTTCTTTATAACCATCAAATGTGATAAAATTAGCATCTCAAAGAATTAAGATAAGCCTTGTGGTGACACAACAAACTTATAATAATTAATTGATACTCTATTATTTTTATCATGCTAGAAGGCAATGTTCGATATTCCAAATATCTTTGAACACTTAGGACTTAATATAAAATATTTGAGGGGTCTGTTATTAATTTGTCTCATCTTGTTTATTGCGCATGCACACACACACACACACACACACACACACACACACACACACACACACACACATATATATATATATATATATATATATATATATATAAAATACATGTCATATTAATTAAAATGCGAAGTATGTTTGCATAATATATAATATATATAATATAAGCATGTATATATAGAATACTATATTTTACCTGGATTGATTGTGGACTTTTATTCTAGTTTGGTTCACTAGAGCCACCAAATGAACCAAAAGGTCAAACCCTAGGGGTGCAAGAATTAATATTTAAATATAACTATTACATTTAAACCCGGGCTCCATTACAAACGGGTCTTCAAGCGCTCCTTGCTCCTTGATCTCCAATTCTTCAAAATTAACTCTAACTATTCCTATTACAAAACTATTTAAAATAAATAGAAACCTTGATCAGCAGTCAAGGGGAAGTACATATGAGAGAGATAGAATTTACATTAAGAAAAAATTAGAGAAGACGAGGTACGCATACCCCATTTTATTAAAACTCATACATTCATGCATCCAACTAAAATAAAATTCAATCACATTGGTCAATAGTCTATAATCAATCCCATTTATTATCATACACATCACTATATGTATCAATAATTAATATTCATCTCATGAATAATATTGATATCATTTAATGGACAAATTTAGTTAGTATAAAATCTAATTTTGAATTAAAATAAACTCCTTTATTTTAATCCAAATTTAAATCAAAATAAACTTCTTTTATTTTAATTTATCCAATTTTGAATAAAATAAACTATTTTATTTTACTCAAAATCTTTAATTAAAATAAATTCTTTTATTTTAATTAATTATGGAATCCAATTCCAAGTAAAAAAAAACTCCTTTAATAAAGGAAACACAAATTTTTTTTCCTATTCACAAATAAACTCTTTTATTTTGAATAATATGAAATCTTATTTCATATCTAAATAAACTCCTTTATTTAAGAAAATTAGGATACTCTTTCCTATTCACAAATAAACTCTTTTATTTTGAATAATATGAAATTTTATTTCATATATAAATAAACTCATTTATTTAAGGAAAAATAAAATCCAATTTCAACTCCAATTAGTTATCATGGAATCTAATTTCAACTCTAATTAGTTAGCATTAAATCTAATTTAAAATTAAAATAAACTCTTTATTTTAATTATAAAATTATTAAAAGTATAAACTCTCTATATAAAATTATAAACTATATATATATATATATATATATATATATATACTCTATATATATATATATATATATATATATATATATATATATATATATATATATATATATATAGAGAGAGAGAGAGAGAGAGAGAGAGAGAGAGAGAGAGAGAATCAAGTGACATCCATTTAAATCATATATATATATATATATATATATATATATAAATATCACTAGATCACATTACCTTATAAAAAACAATATCCCATGTAACTTTTTTAAAAAAAATAATCACTAGTAACTTTTCAAAATTAACAAGATCCAAATGATTCACGTGAAAGGTAATAGGAACTTTTATGTGATATATATATTATAGTATATATATATATATATATATATATATATATATATATATATATATATAATATCAACTAACCACGTTAAATAACAAAATTAACTTTTGAAAAAACTAATCAACCAAGTTTTATTTTTTTAAATTTTATACAACAAATTATGCCCAATTAAATTGTTATAAACACATATTAATATATATATCAAATTAAAACAATTAATAATTTACATAAAGGTTTGGCTCTGATACCACTGTTAGGTTTTTAATATTCATGAACGTAATCAAATTGCACAAAATAAGCGGAAGCATGTAAAATCAGAGCTTTAAAATTTTACAAACCATATACCCGGATCACCCTTTATGCACAATTATTAATTAAACGAAAAAGAAAAAACAAGAATCATACCCTTGAAGATTCGAGCTTCCTCAGGTACAAGTTCACCTCCAATCCTTTTCGCGTTCAACTTGAATCCACCGGATTTGGTTCCTTTCTTTGATCAACGTTAGCCACTCAAGTGTCTGGCCTCTAGAGGTGATCCACCAAAAAAGAATAAAGATGTAAGAAGATGGGTATTTGGCAAAACCCTAATTTTTCTATCTCTCATAGAAAATGGTGTACTCTCCCAACTATTAGAAATACGTATGTTGTAAAAAATTCAACAACCACTCTACACCCATAATAAGACTCCTATTATATATATATATGTGGGCAACCCTCTTTAACAATTAAGGAATTGAGTTTTATTTTAATTAATTAAACTCCTTTAATTAATTAGGCTCCCAATCTTATTAGGAATAATCTTTTAATTAATTTACCTCCTAATCTTATTAGGAATAAATGAGAGTATTTTTATTAATTAATTTTCAAACTCATTTAGGAATTAAATAATAATAATAGTAATAATAATAATAATAATAAGACTCCTCTTATTAATTTATATTTAATATTTCTAAAATATTAAATAATAAATATTAAGTTATTTAATTTATTCTATAACCATAGATTAAATTAAATATACTTAATTTATTATTACTATTATGCAGTAACTTCTTAAATAATTATTCTTCCTTTTATGGTGTGACCCTTTAGGTTCTCCATATTAAATCGTTTGTGAATAAATCAATTAAAATAATTCTAATCTTATTTAAATAAATAAATTAAACTATTAATTTATTTAAATAAATAATATTTATTCTACAATAGGGATAAGCCTCCCTAGCGATCAACGACTTTCTAGATAATATAGATTTCAACATTAATCATAAAAGAACCTTTGAGTAATTAGTTACCGTACAATTCAATCCTTCCACCATACAATATCCCAATTAAATATAAGACATGGAATTACTGTCAAGTCTTATTTTATTTAATTATATGTATTTCGACTCTTAAATGCACAATTCCAAATAATACAAATTAGAAACTCCTTTCTAATTTCATTATGCCTTGGCCAAGGACTACTGGGTTGTCATTTATCGAATCACATAGGACATTTCTCTTCTTTTACTAGAAGCGGTAGATTCTTTATTGATCATACATTATCTTCATGTACAACTTATTATACCCAAGCATACCGTTTGATATACCCTAAGGGTCTTAAGGAATAAGTCAAAGTATAACTCATCATACACAAGATACTATGATGATCTCAAGTCCAAGGATCATTTGTACTACCATCACTACAGAAATTCCTATTGACAGGCAAGTAAAACTCCATTAGGTATTCCTTAGCGAGCCCGTTCGATTTGTACTTATTCTCTAATAAGCACCTACATACTTGCTTTAGTGTCTCCACACAAATGATCATGAGATCAATCATCCTCATCCAATCAGCAAGCAACGTATGTACCAATCTATCCGGATTCACTAATCCCCAATTTACTAATCCAACGACTGGGAACTATTTTAGTTTTAAGCTTTCTAAGAATTTAGATCTCATTAGAATGATCATCATCATTATTCTAAAAGCATTGTTAGAAATATGGGTTTATCACATATTAAAAATAGCATCATGTAGATAATTAAAAGCCTTTAATAAATTAATACTTTTATTAATAAATGAATAAGATTGTTAAAAGTATATGCTTTATCATCAAACATGATTGACTTGTGTGCATACTACTTTCACTTTTATATAAAGGGAATATTTTATTGGTCGTATATTCGGCCTTTGCGCGCGATTAAGTATTATGCATAATATAGGGTATACTAAAACTGATCACTTTATATACTTGCAGAGGGGTATGATTTAATCTTTATGGTTATTTGATACACCTGGGTATATCAAAGTATATCTTTGATAGTTACTCGAGAAGAGAAGTTCAAGATCCAATGGATCACTCAACATAAATCTGGAAAATATTCCATTTTGCTATTTTGTAGAATTAATTCTTGATTAATCGTTTGAATATCATAGAAACCTTGAAAGCGTTATACTCTTTCATTATCAAATTATTATTGCGTAGAATGTGAGAAGGTTTGATATTGATTTCTATATCTTTATTGTATCTCTTAACTTGCGGAGCAAACTTGTTGCTCACCCATGCTATAAATAAAAATTTTCAGCTAGGGACGAAGTTGCAGAAGGTGTTGAGAAGAAGAACAAAGGAAAAGGAATAGTTATGAATTAGTTATGATGAACAATATTATTATTATTATGTTGTATTGTATTGTAAACCCTTTTTGTATATCTAAAGGGGTATATCTGTAATGTTAATGTTAGTAGACATGGGAATTATGTATTAACAATCTATGTTAATGAGTTATTGTAGTAGTCCCAAATCCAGGTCCCAAATCACCACGGATTCGGTTCAATCATTCTATAACTATTTGCGGAAGATATAAACATAAATTGTTTATACAATACACTTTACACACTATTCCCCAAAATCGAGTAACCTTAACTTATACACAATTCATCAACTATCTAGCACATAACAATATTATCAAACTATACTATTACAAATTAGCCGCATATTCTATCCCCAAGCTAAACTTGGCTTTAACCTTTTCCTGCATCCGAACGCATTTGCCTTATCTGCAATGTTTATCATGATATAGTAAGGGTGAGCATGAAAGTTGCCCAGCAAGTTTAAATATAATTTAAGGATATATCATGATTGAAAGAGTCTGAATAATAGGCTGGCTATAATTCATCAATATAATTGAGAACTAGCATGAACAAACTTTTGACTGAACAAGTATTGAACATGAACAAATATATCTGGACCAACT
Source organism: Panax ginseng (assembly GCA_020205605.1). Taxonomy (NCBI): domain Eukaryota; kingdom Viridiplantae; phylum Streptophyta; class Magnoliopsida; order Apiales; family Araliaceae; genus Panax; species Panax ginseng. The sequence goes on along the minus strand of CM035129.1, from coordinate 49,465,661 downwards.
GGTAATGAAGGTGATCAACATTTCATACCTGACTTATAAATGCAATATGTACAGAGTACAATTATCCATGGCAATCAGCAATGATTAACCATAAGCATATCTGAATGAAACAACTCTTAGTAGAGTTAAGTAAAACTTGCCTGAGCCGTTGATTACATCTACGCAATTTATATCGCTTAATCCGAAGACCTATTATTAGTAATATAGATCTCCAATATTAAAATAATATCATCATAGTATAATACTATTATATATATACATATAGAATAACCTAAACACATAATACATAACCCTATTAGTCTATACAGCACATAAGACATAGCATCAAGTCAAACTATTTAAGTCTGAGTTGAAACCGACACAATTCTATCATCCCGACGGTCTAGTCGGACAATACTCGAGTTTAAGTTCAATTAAACTCTGTCTAAACACTTAATAATTATCTTAGATAATTTATTATCAGTCAAAACAATTTTCATAGGCTCATAATAATTTTCAAATAAATATTACCATTTATCATGATTTTTCAATCATTAATATTGTATTTAAGTGAATTAAATACCACATAATTCCTTAATCATTAATATTTATTTAATACCAAATATTAAAAAAAATCATAACATAATATTATAATATAATTATAATATATCAAAGTATTTTAATACCTTAAAATCATATTTATATGATTTTTAAAGCAATTAAATTCATTATCGATAATTGCTATTAATATTAAAATATTAATATTTTCATGTCAAAATATCAAAAGTTATATTTTATAACTTAAAATATTTTTATAACACTTAAATCATTTTATATGATTTTTAAAACCTTAATTCTATTTTTCCATAATTTATTTAATATATTTATTAAATAAATTAATTACCATTAATAATAAATTATTAATTAAATTCATCCCAAAATATTAAAATTCATCAAAAATAACTTAAAATATTTTCTAGCACCATAATATAATTTTTCATGATTTTCATAAATTAAAACTATTTTTAAATAATTTATTTAATATTATAATTAAATAAATAAATACCTTTTATATTCCAAAAATATTAAATGTTTTTGAAATATACTCAAAATAATTAAAAACGATTTTCAAGCTTTAAAATAATTTTTCATAATTTATTATATATTTTTAATAATTAAAACCATTTTTATCTATTTATTAATTAAAATAAATAAATTTCCGAAGGGGCTTGGTTTGACCATGATTAAAACCGTGTTCTTGTTAATATTTGGGCAGATAAAACTGTTGATGTTGTAGTATTAATGTCCCACTACAACCCCAACTAATTGTTATAGTCAAAACATATCACAATAACGAGATTGAGGCATCAAAGTCTTGTGGGAGATCGTTTTTCATTTTACAGGTTACCCGAAATGAAGAAACGACTCTCGATCTCTATTTTGAATCCTTGTAGTTTGCATCACGGTCTACTTTGTATGATCTATCGGTTCATATATATAGACCACATGTCGAGTACAACAACAAATCATCAAATCAATCTTAACAACATCAAAACCGTAAGATCTAAAAGCTAGGCCAAAAGCTCGGATATGTGTTCTTGAAACTGGGTTTCCAGATTTCTTCCTGAGCAGTGGTCAACGATAGTTTGACCTTGATTAATTTTGATTCTATAATAGATCTAGGTGTTCTACTGACTTCTATGTGTAGATCACATACCCGTTTACAACATTCGACCAACAAAACAAACAAAAACATAACCTACAAGCAAGATCAAGGCCTGCAAAATTTGTCAGAAGCCACCTGGGCAAATCTGGGCTGCCCAGATTCTCACTTTCGTGATCGGTCAACGATGTTTGACCAACTATAACTCTCGATATTCACTTGATCTGGACTTAATTCAAGTTCCAGATCCAAGACCTTATAACATACAACAAACACAAACTCTTAAAGCACATAAACAATTAACAAGAAAGGATCTATGAGCCCTGACATTTGGCTATCAGGCCATGATTTCAACTTTTTCCAGATTTCTTAAAATTCTAGATTCGTGCATCTAAGTGTTATAAATCTATGATCTATCAACCCAGATCACTTAAAGACACCTTAATACACAAATTTAACCAATCAACAACAACATTTAACATCAAATATAAAAATTTCAAGATTTAGGGTTCTTATACCTTTGAGCTTTGATTTTTGATTTCTGACTTTGTGATCTGATCTTGGCTTGCTAATTCTTGATCATGGCTCATCTTTTTTCTCTCTCTCTCTCTCACTCCAAATTTCTAAATTTTAGAGAGAGAAGGCTTTGGGAGAATAAAGTGACCTCTTTTCTCTCTCTTTAATCCATATAATAGATATGGTTCAATGTATTTGCTAGATATAAAAGTCACATGCTATGCTAGGGTTAGGGCTAGGGTTGGTGAACAACCAAAGATAAAGCAAGATTTGCAAGCTACCTTATTAAAGAAACAAAAAGGGTATTTTAGTCATTTCCAAACCATTTTTATTCTAGAATGGTCATTTGATGCAAATCCTTAGGGTTTAGGGTTTAACACTTTAGGGTTTAGGATTTAACCCTAAAGATTTTAGCAAATTAAAATTCTAAGATTTTCTAATTAGATTTTAAAATAGAAAATCATGATTTCTAAGTTATAATTAGGGCTTCCTAATTATATTATAATTTCCTAATTACATTAGGACTTAAACAAATTAGGATTAATATTTTCCTAATTAATATTGCTAATTTAGTAATTAAATCCACAATTGTGCATTAGGGTTTCTAACAGAACAATTAGGGTTTAAAATTTGAAATTAGGGTTTGCTAATTAATTAAGCTTTACCCTAATTAATATCATAATTAGTAGCACTTAAGCATTATAATTATCCTTGAAATTCCCTGATTAGGGTTTCAAATTCCCATAATCTGAAATTAGGGTTTCCAGATCTGGTATTAGGGTTTTCTAAGAATCAATTAGTGTGTCAAGTGAATCATTAGGGTTTTAAATTCCCGGAACTGAACTTAGGGTTTCAAGAACCGGTTTCTAGTGTTTCTTATCAATCATTAGGATTTTCTAATTTAACGTTGACGTTCTTAATATATATACATAGGGTTTGACACTGATAAAATTTATCTAGTCAACCCTTGACCCTTAACCACATTCTGAACACATACATAACAATAAACACAGAACATACTCCCATATACACTTAATCTTGAAAAATTTACAGAATTTTGAAATCTTCATAGAATTTTGAAATCTTCAAAATTCCTTCCCAAAAATATCAAACGCATACACTTATTTTCTGTCTAGGTCTATTGTTTGACCTTAAATCATTCATTTAAGATTTTAATAAATTTTCTAAATTCTCCGGTAGTCACAGTTATGTATTCGTATTTATATTAAAATGAGTAGTTAGATGGTATTTTATCGTGGATCGTGAACACCAAATTCGGGGGTCAGGTAACCTGGATTTTGGGGTGCCACATGTTACATCACTTAGAATAATATATTCCATTGTCGGGAGCGCTATACTTGCGTATGTGCTTGCTCGACACTCTCTGATCACCTCCAAATACGTAAAAGTCACAAAGATGATTATTTTGACCCTTCCTAACGACCTCAAATTAAAATACGTAAAGCACAAAAGTTGTAGGTCTATTCGTCATCGTTCCGGATCATCTTGAATCACCTCAATCGGAGTTCGTATGAAAAATTTATGCTTAATTTATCGCAGCAGTGGTCGAGGCGGTCCAATCTATTCTCGATGCCCGACGCAGTGCTACCCCAATTGGCCTTGGGGGAAGTGCAGCTGCGCCCCAAGTCGCAGAACAGGTCCTCAGGCTCAGCTCTTCGCGATTACATAGACGATTACTCCTTCCAATGATCATAACATGAGTTATACTCATCCAATTCAGTTCATTTTCAATTCTATAGGTTTGTAACTCATAAAACTTCAACATACCAAATACCCATCAACTAACATAAACATTAACTAACCTAAATATGAATTTACAACTCATGTTCATTCTAATTGTTCATGTTTTGACAATTTAGCGAATTCGTTCACTACGAATTCGTTTCTCAACCATTTCGATTCATTCAACTTTCGTTATTTTTGTAATTCAGCATACTAACAACATATATCATCAATTTAATATTATATCATGACTTCATCATAAATTATGATTCCAAAACAAGCCCTAATGTATATATATCAATAAAACTCAATTTCTTCATTCTAAAACATGTTTTCATGGATTTGATTTCTGAAAAATCATTTCTAGATAACAACTAAACGATTATAAAAATCTAACAACACATATATATATAACATATTTAGCAATTCATCCAACTAAATTTCCAAATTTAAAGGATAACTCAAGAACACCCAAACTAAGAAGAAACTAGGTTATTTACCTCTTAACTCTTGTTTAGCTTTGTTAGCAGATGTTAGAGAATTGCTACTTCCTTCTTGTTTTCAAGGATTTCTCTTCCAATTGCCTCCCAATTCCTCTCTAGAGCTCTTTCTTCCTTTATATTTTCTCTTCTAGCTTTAGCCTTAGGTTTTAGGAACAAAACACGTAACCTTCATATAACTGATATAAACATAATGCGTATACATTATGGCCTATTAGTTACAAGAACAAAGGGTCACTAGGCCATGCTTGGCTAGCACCCAAAATATCCTTTTTAATTTAATTTTTTTTAACAATCCTTCTTATCATATGATACCCTTGTCACACCCATTAACTATTTGAATTGAATTAATCTCAATTCATTAATAAATCCAATTAAACCTTACTAATAAAATTATAGCTTCTATTTAGCCAATATAATTATAATTTTATTTAACAATCATTAATCCTCTAATTTAATTACTTAATTAAATTAGAAAATCACCAACACATTAACGTAATAAATATGCTCAAATTATAAAATTATTTATCATCAATTTATTTAATATCATCATAGTTAAATAAATTATTCCATAATAATTTCCATTGAATATTTATTTTAATCCATAAATATTTCAACTAAAATACTTATTTTACTTGATAAATATTTTAATTATTTACGATCTCACAATCATAACATATTAACATATACATTTATATGTAACATAAATTACTCTCTCATATCATAATAAGAATTTTATTTATAAAATTCTTATTTTAATAATTTTCAAAAATTCGGGTTGTCACATTCTTCCCTCCTTATAAGGATTCTGTCCTCGGAATCACCGAAACCCTACCTTACTCAGGTTTTCATCAAATCTCTTCGTTGAATAACTTCAACAAATTACCCTAATATATGTTTTATATTTCCTACTCCCACCATTATTCATAATAAATTCTTGTAAGTTTTATTTCATAACTTTCACTTGAACTCAATTATATTTTGATTATTATATATTATTTAACCCATTCATTTCCTTTTCTAAGGATCATTATCATAAAAACTCGGGATATTACATTCACCCATTCTTCTAAGAATTTCGTCCTCGAAATTTTATTTATTAATCATTCATTCAATCTATCAAAATAGATTTTATGTTAATACTTTATTCATTCATTGGATTCTATAACCACTTCTTTCCACAAAGATCTTTCTACAATTATTAAACTTTTCTATTAAAAGTTTTACATTATTCTTTGATAACTCATCTCCTTCTCATTTCAAAATTTCTTTTCTCACTTATTCAATATATTCATCATTCAATGTCGCATTCTACGACTCACTTCTTTCTAAGGAATATCATCCTGACCACATTCATCTTTTAGAGTAGCAAGAATCTTCCACAATTGCTCGATAATTGGGAAGTAGTATGAATAACTCAGGAATTTAAAAGATTCCAAATCATGCTGAGGGTCATAAGACCTTGAACTACGTCCACGGTTATAAGTACTCTTTCAACTTAAACCTTAACAGTATTTAGACTATAATGACTCCCGTACTTAGGGTGTTAAGCCCTTCGTACGATTTATTGTGCACAAACATTTAAATGCTATGCGTATGTCCATAGTTATAAGTAATCTTTCAACTTAAACTTTAACAGTCATAAGACTATAGGGACCCCTCGTACTTAGGGCGATCAGCCATTCGTACAATGTATTGTGCACAAACATCTCAACGCCTCCGCGTAATCCCCTATAAAAGGGTTGTTCATCTCAGCTTTTCAACATCTGAATTCGCACCAAAATAATTTGGTTTGGCATAACTTCTCAAGAAATGCTTGAATTTCATGAAAATCTTTCAATAATCGTCTAGCTGAATCAAATAGCACAGACTTCTATAATAATTCGGACATCAATCGAAATACACACACACACACACACACACACACACACACACATATATATATATATATATATATATATATATTCTCATATCTTAAAGAAATCTCAAAAATATTTTTATGACGTCATGAAACCGCACTGTATTTACAGTCCGTTGAGGATTCTGTCATTTAGTGATTTTATCATACTACATCATACCATAGTGGGTTGACGATCCTTAGATCACATCCAACACTAAGTAATACTGCATTGATGACTCCATCGCTTTTATCATCTCTGCACCAGGTTCCATGATGCATTGATGATATATAAAAAAATATATTTTGATATATTTCAAATCATTTTTGTCTAGCCAAAGTAATTAGCATAGACATACGAATAACGGTATTATTTTTAAAACTCATTTGTTTCATCATTTGATCCAATGTTTTTTAAGAAAATAGAAGTGCAAACATCAGCACGAAGTCAATAAATTTCAAAAATCTAGCAAAGCTAGAAGATTTGGAAAACCTATATCTCCACTTTCTTTACTGATCCATTGTTTAATAATTCTATATATCCCCATAATTCTCAATTCTTCATTCATAACTTATCTATACCCCAGTATAGTTCATCAAACTTACCGCACATTGGAAATTCAGGAACTTGCAACAATAATATGAGTTTAAGAACTTGTCCTAGTCAGACCATAGGCATCCATTCGCTGAGGGGTTCAAAACATACCATATTATTGTGAGTCACGAACTTACCATATGCAATAGTTTTAAGAACCGCACCTAATCCTAATAATATCTGACTAATCTTAATAGTTTCTAACTATCAAATATACACATAAGAAAAGAATTACCTTTTCGTCACATATACATTCATAACGCGACACCAACATTCCAATGATTATCAATGTGACAAACTGAGTGCAAGCACAAAACCCTCACCCATACAAAGGTTTGTACAACTCAGCCATCACATGAGTCCTCAATTGAAATTCCAGCTAACTCTATCTTACTCTTAACTTGCTCTTTGCTTAATACAAATTCCTCGTATCACATCATCTATAACTCCTCGTGAGTTATCTCATACTATTTCATAGTACATCATCTTATAGCATCAAGCTATAATTATTCAAACATTACAGACCATCTTTCCTTTATAACTTAAACAGATCACATCGTGATTTTATTATATAATCATCTCCCTTAAAATTATTTTCTTAACTCGTGATTGTTTTGTTTTACGATCCTCTTTCTTTCCTTTTTCATCACACGACTCCATTTTCTATACTTGATACACATCGAGTCTCTAACAGTTTTAATATGGTACGTTGAGTGGTTTCCCATAAACAACCAACAAACTAGGTTCCGAGTTGCTAGTTCGTATATACCTCCGCTCTATGGAGGAATCGTTTAGCCCAGATACCATACATCAACCATTAAAGAGTACAAATGTACCATACTTAACTATAACTTTTTATTCTTCACTTCTTTATCATTCTCTTCTTATAAACATTGTCTATTTATTATGACCTTACATCCTTATTATTGGAGTTGGGTAACCCCGCATTCATACTCCTTATAACTCTACGAGATTCGTCTTTGAATCCTCTCATGCATGTTTTTAATCCCTTATTTATAAATTTCTTAAATTACTTCTTATTATACAAACTCTATCTGAGCTTATTCTCGACTTCGGTCATTAATAATACATTCAACCTCTAATTTTACATTATTAAACGATAATACAACCATTGAAATTTGCGGAATAGTTAAATTTTTTATACATTTCCTTCTTTATTTCCCTAAATCACAACCTTTACATTACATCTCTTCGATTCAAATTTATATCGTGAATCGTTACAACAAAATGACTATACAAAGTCTTACATCATAAATAGGTATCCATATACACCGGATAACTCAACTTACAATTCAACAAAATGTTACATTCAAAATATTAAATACATTTCCCATAAAACATAAACAATCTTCGTGAATATGGATCTCTATAATTCACGTAGCACATATCCCTACCTTAAATCTTTAACCTGCAAAAGTGGTTATTTGCAAGGTTGAGCTTGATAGCCCAGCAAAATCTAACAGTTTTTATGCATCACATAGCACATAATAACATGCTCAACATATAACATACATGCTACAATTCATTAAACAAGTATAAAGATTGAGTCCTTGCTCAATCAGCATGCTTTACTAAATCTATGTAGTCATAAGTTGACTTTAACATTTCATACATTAGACATATATATAAGACAGATCATGCTCTTTGCAATAAAGATTTAAAACAGTTAATCACCAATTCACATAGCAAATAGGAACTGAAAGACTTGCCTGATTCGTAGTTTATGAAATACGACTTAACTGCTTAACGCGTATCTACACTTCGTGTATTCCTACACAGTTATATAATCATAAATTCACATTCATTAGTCATATATTTCATACATTCTTAATATAATAGTAAAGTTACATTGTTTCCTAACTAGGTTTATAAAACCTACCTTTCAATTTCTCATCATGCTCTTAGAATAGCTAAGTATATATAGGTATACCTTAACAACTCATACTTTACATCAACATTCATATATATCATTCACACACTTGATTCGCTATGTGTTCGACACATATTTAAAGTTCATAGATACGCGATCTACATCGTTCTTACATTTTACAAACTTTAATAAAATTTAACAACTTTGTGTTTTATATATCCATTACATGATCTTATGCTTAAACATCATCTATGTTAAGTATTATAGCTTTAGACAATCATTACACATATACTTTAAGGTTCAGATCAAAGTTAAAAAATCAGGCATCATTGCCCTGCAAGTATAAATTTCTACGCTAGAATTAGGTTCAGGATGGGCGCATTTGCTACCAGTCCCCTCGCCGCACTAAAGTTGAGTATTTTCTGGTTTCATCTTGGTTCTTAGCATGTATAACTGTTAACACGTATCTTACCCACACGTTATGAGGTCTTAGCCCAAGTATGGTGCCTCTTGTATTTACCTTAAGTTGTTTTACACTTTATAGCTTTATTGCTATTTATTTCATGGCTAAGTAAGTTCATACAACAAGGTCCTAACTATATGACCACCAACGAGGTTAAACAAATTTTAATATACATGCTTACATATAATCATATGACTAGCATGGTTTATGACTTGAAATCTTACTTTAAGACATGCATAGTTCATAGTATGTATATCTAATAGTGTGCACGTACCCATCATGTCTAAAGGCATAAAAGTCTTATCATGTTTGCACATATAGGTCATGTTTAAAGACCCAAAAGTTACTAGTATGTCATCCTACAAATTCAGAAGTTTAGACAACACAATGCTCATGAATAATGTTTTCAAAACGTCCAAGTCTCTTTTCAAAACACATACTAAGTCATGCTAATGCTTTCTATTATGAGCAAGGAAATCTTATAATTCATGTATAATATCATGCATTTTTATGTTACATCACTTAGGATAACATATTCTATCGTCGGGAGCGCTATACTTGCGTATGTGCTCGCTCGACGCTCTCTGATCGCTTCCAAATACGTAATAGTCACAAAGATGACTATTTTTACCCTTCCTAACCACCTCAAATTGAAAGATGTAAAGCACAAAAGTTGTAGGTCTATTAGTCATCGTTCCAAATCATCTTGAATCAACCCAATCGGAGTTCGTATGAAAACGTTATGCGTAATTTATCGCAGCAGTCGAAAGAAATCCAACCATTATCGATGCCCAACGAAAAGCGCCCTAATTGGCCTTGGGGCATAGCATGGCCCCAACTCAGAAATGTGCCCTCGTGCTATGCTCTTTGCGATTACACAAACCCTTACTCCTTCTAATGATCATAACATGAGTTATACTCATCCAATTCAGTCCATTTTTGATTTTATAGGTTTGTAACTCATAAAACTATAACATACCAAATACCCATCAACTAACATAAACATTAACTAACCTTAATATGAATTTACAACTCATGTTCATTCTAATTGTTCATGTTTTGATAATTTAGCGAATTCATTCACTATTCGTTTCTTAACCATTTCGATTCATTCAACTTTCGTTATTTTCGTAATTCAATATACTAACAACATATATCATCAATTTAATATTATATCATGACTTCATCATAAATTTTGATTCCAAAACAAGCCCTAATGTATATATATCAATAAAACTCAATTTCTTCATTCTAAAACATGTTTTCATGGATTTGATTTCTGAAAAATCATTTCTAGATAACAACAAAACGATTATAAAAATCTAACAACACATATATATATAACATATTTAGCAATTCATCCAACTAAATTTTCAAATTTAAAGGATAACTCAAGAACACCCAAACTAATAAGAAAATAGGATATTTACCTCTTAACTCTTGTTTAGCTTTGTTAGGAGATGTTAGAGAATTGCTACTTCCTTCTTGTTTTCAAGGATTTCTCTTCCAATTGGCTCCCAATTCCTATCTAGAGCTCTCTCTTCCTCTATATTTTCTCTTCTAGCTTTAGCCTCAGGCTTTAAGAACAAAACACGTAACCTTCATATAACTGATATAAACATAATGCGTATACATTATGGCCTATCAGTTACAATAACAAAGGGTCACTATGCCATGTTTGGCTAGCATCCAAAATATCCTTTTTAATTTAATTTTTTTAACAATCCTTCTTATCATATGATACCCTTGTCACACCCATTAACTATTTGAATTGAATTAATCTCAATTCATTAATAAATCCAATTAAACATTACTAATAAAATTATAGCTTCTATTTAGCCAATATAATTATAATTTTATTTAACAATCATTAATCCTCTAATTTAATTACTTAATTAAATTAGAAAATCACCAACACGTTTACGTAATAAATATGCACAAATTATAAAATTATTTATCATCAATTTATTTAATATCATCATAGTTAAATAAATTATTCCATAATAATTTCCATTGAATATTTATTTTAATCCATAAATATTTCAACTAAAATACTTATTTTACTTGATAAATATTTTAATTATTTACGATCTCACAATCATAACATATTAACATATACATTTATATGTAACATAAATTACTCTATCATATCATAATAAGAATTTTATTTATTAAATTCTTATTTTAATAATTTTCAAAAATTCGGGTTGTCACTGGCATTTCCTTAATGAACTGGATTTTGGTGGGATCCAGCTCAATCCCTTTGTGGCTGACTAGGAAACCTAGCAACTTGCCCGATTTAACGCCAAAGGCGCACTTGTCTGGATTCAACTTCAAGTTATACTTACGCAACCTGTTGAAAAGCTTTTTGAGATGGTCTAAATGGTCTTCTTCCCTTCAGGACTTGACAATGATGTCATACTCGTAGATCTCTATCTCTTTATGCATTAAATCATGGAAAATAGCCATCATGGCTTGCTGATAGGTTGCCCCGGCATTGATGAGGCCAAATGACAACCGTCTGTAGCAGAAGGTGCCCCGGCAGTTTTCTCACGATCTTCCTCAGCGACCATAATTTGATGGCACCCCGCGAAGCAATCAGCAAATGAGTACATGTCGTATTGAGCAGTATTGTCAATAAGAATGTGGATAAAGGGCACATGAAAGTTATCTTTAAGGCAAGCTTTGTTCAAATCCAGATAATCCACGCAATCTCACACCTTTCCTCCTGGTTTAGGCACGGGAACAATGTTGGATATCCATTCCGGATAAGTAGACACCATGATAATGCCAGCTTAAAATTGTTTCATAATTTCTTCCTTCACCTTTAAACTCCACTCATGTTTCAATCTCTTGAGCTTCTACCTGACTGGCTTGAATCCCTCCTTAATAGGAAGGCGATGAAAGACAATATCAGTGGACAAACCCACCATGTCTTTGTGAGACCATGCAAACACATCCCGAAATTGGGTTAATAGCACAACCATGTCATTCCATTGGTTTGGGGTTAGGTCTGAACCAATCTGGATTAGCTTAGGGCTTTCTAAGGTTCCAAGATTGAAAGAAGTGGTTTGGTCAAGGTTGGGTTTAGGTTTATCTTTGACCTATTCCTTAATCTCCTGAGGTGTCTCAATGTCCTCTTGGATTTCCATCAAGTTTGAGTCCAACTTTTCATCAAAGTTACAGTCCTTGTGGAGAAAAGGCACCTTATCAGCAAGTACATGCACATCTAAATTTAGAGTCCTGAAACAAAATATGCTTTCACTTAATATATAAAACTGTTTAATCATACAAAAGTGTTGGCATGTACTAATAAAATAAATCGCTAATCTTTATGCGAGAAAAGTAAGCAATTAAAGTTATCTACAGGCGGAGGATTTACTTGCGTTTTACCTAAATCGACTAATGCATGGAGTGCTGCTCCAATTGTCGAGGGTAATGTCCTGATGGACTACAGTGATGGAGGGGCTGTCATCGTCTTCCTTTTCCCGAATGATCACCATAACATCTAGGCAATCATCGTCTAGGGTGTATCTATTTGTATGTTCATCATGGACAATGATGCGTATGCCTGACATCATCAGGGTGATGTCATGTTTACATTTTTGTTCCCTTTCTTCTACTTTGGGATGAGGAATCAAGACCTCTTTTTCTTTGAATGGTACTAATTTGGGAAACATCATAGCCATAACATGGGCTGGCACCTTTACCGGAGACTGTATCAGCTCATGAGGTGCAGGTGGAGAAAATCGTCGTGTGGAAAAAATTTGAGGAACCAGCTTGTGCTTATGAGGATTCCTTTGACTGGAATTGGCAGAATAGCCTAGTCCGGTTGTCCCAGTTTTACTGGACACTTGAATTGGGTGTTTAATACCCTGCTTATCTTTACCAAGCCCTTGTCCAGGCTGATGACCCAATGACATCATTTCTTGAGTGGCCGACATAACCTCGACAGAAATCTTGGGTACAGGAAGTGGTGCTCCAATAGGATGGTATTGCGTGTTACTCACTTCCAAAGTATGAATACTGGCTGGCTCAACTTCTGAATTGAAGCTGATGATTGGTAGATTTCCTTGTTTAGGACATTCCGGCTTAGCGTTGATAGTGACTAGGCTATTGTTGACAATGTATTTGAGTTGTTGATGTAGTGTAGAAGGAACGGCTCCAGCCATGTGGATCCATGGTCTCCCCAATAGTAGGTTGTATCCTGAATCTATCTCGAGGACGTGGAAGGATACATTGAATGTGTTGTGACCAATCTCAATATGCAGCTCAATCTCTCCTATAGAATTTCATCGGGATCCATCAAAAGCTTTGATAACCATATGGCTACTTCAGATCCGTTTGAGATTGATGTTCATCTTCACTAAGGTAGCATAAGGATAGATATTCAGAGACAAACCTCCATCTATCAGAACTCCAGCTAACATGTACCCGGAGGACAAAACTGTAATGTAAAATAGCTTACAATGACCGGTCCCTTCGGGCAGTATGTCGTCATCAGTGAAGGATATCACATTGTTGTTAAAAATGTGATCAACCAGATGTTAAAATTTTTCTACATCCACTGATTTTGTCAAGTAGGCTTCTTCCAAAACCTTCAATAAGATCTTCCTATGATCCTCAGAAGAGAAAACCAAGTCCAGTATTGAGATCTGATGTGGAGCTTCTCTTAAGCTTAGAACCACCTTTGCTTCATTATGGCCAATAGTGCGGAGGAATTTCTCAATTTTCTCCATGGGAATCTTCCCCTTTGCTTTCATGGAGGGCTTCATCACCCTCTGAGGAAAATACTGTGGATTTTTCTTCGACACTGTAGCAGTAGTATGAGACGTGGATCCTTCAGCTTCTCCATAATTCCATGGGACTTTGTGTAAGCTGATAACAGGATATTATGGTTTGAAGGGTAAAGAAATTGGCTCTGGTGCAGCCACTTTCAAAGGATTGTTAGCTCCTTTAAGTTGAATTGCTTGAATGGGAAATGGTTTGATAGGCTCATCAGAGTCGGTGGATATAACTGCTACTAATCCCTTCCATTGAGTAGGACAGGTATTCCAACTCTCGAGTAACACAGTGTCACTGTCTGCCAATTGCAGGACACCGCTATCTATTAGATTCTGAATAAGGTGGCGGAGTGCCAAACATTCTTCTGTGCTGTGACCGCGAGATTGTGAATGATATTGACATACTCCATCGAAGTTGAACTGTCTTGAACATGAATTAATTTGAGGTATAAGGGAGGTGATTCTTCTTTTGTTGATTAGCATCTGAAATATCTTCTCCATAGGTTGGTCCTGGTATGTAAATTCCCTTTAATTGGCAAAATCCTGTTGGGCCTTAACATTTGCTCTCTTCACAACCTTATCCTCCATAGCTTCACTTTCTGAAGGTGATAGTGGAACATTCATAACAAAAGGAAGGAGATAGGCATGCCCTGGCTGATTAATTGGTGTGTGACTTGATGCTGATAGGTCACCAGTTCTGCCAATTGTTCAATTTGGTTACAAAGAGCTTTTATCTTTTGTTCTATAGCAAATTGGAACTTTGCGTAATCCCATCTGTCAACACTGTCTTTGATGGTCTAGGATGATTCACCATTAAAATTGGAACTCTGTCCAACGCTCCAACTAATCATGTTGACCTCTTCTTCTTTGTATTGAGGAAGAGGGTTGTCTTGCACATGAGGTTGATCTGGTGTGGTAACCATGATCTCACTGTTGTCTATTAAATCTTGGATCTTGTGTTTCAAGGCCAAACAATCTTGAGTATCATGTCTAGATGTTCTGGCATGATAAGCACACTTTCGAGTAGCATTGAAACCCCTCCCATTAGGGTTGGCTGGTGGAAGAAGATACGTGATTTTCTTCTGAGTAGTCAGAAGAGCAAGAATATTCTCTAGCGAGTCCCTTAAGGGTGTGAACATTCGAGAGTGCTTTGCATCTCCAACTTTAGGCAATGGAGGGTTTGAAGGCTGTGCTTGGAAAGCGGAGTAGTTTCTCCTCTGTATAGGCATGTTCTGACTACCTTTTTGACCTTGTAGTGTCAAGGAAACATCCTCCTCTTTCTTTTTATGGACCCTTTGGGGGTTGTTTCCATAAGATCCGGATTGGATGTGCTCAACAACTGCTTTAAGGGAAGCTAGGTCTTGAATCTTTCTTGACTTCAACCCCATCTCAGCCATCTCTTCATGCTTGATTATTTTAGAAAATGGTTTGCCAATATCAACTAAGACTCTCTTATAGAAAGGAGCTTCTTGTATGTCTATGAAAGTCATGACCATTTCTCACTCTGTCATGGAAGAATAACTTGAGCAGCAAGGCGCCTCCACATTTGAGCATACTCTCTAAAAGACTCATTGGACTGTTTCTTGACCTTGGTAATCTGGTACTGGTTAGGAGCCATCTGAGATTGAAAACTGTATTGAGTGAGGAAGGCGTGAGCTAGCTCTTCCCAACTATAGATCTTTGAGTTGTCTAATCTGGTATACCATGAACGGGCTTCTCCAGTCAGACTCTTTTAGAACAGCTGCATTCTGAGCTTCTCGTTTTCCGCATAAGATCCAAGTTCTCTAATGAACACCTTCAAATGTGTGTAAGGATCCCCCAATCCGTCATACTTTTCAAAGTCAGGGGTTTTTAATTTCTCTGGATAATGAACACCAGGGAATATGTAAAGATCAACATATGAAACACTCTCGTGCGTTCCAATCCCTTTAAGAGAACGGATAGTTTCTTCCATTTGAATAACCTTTTTCCTGATATCACCGGTGTCTAGATCTCCTTTGAGATGGGTGTTTTCAGGGTCTTTGTTGGTCGTATCCAACTGAGGTTCTGGATTTGTTTTATCCAAACCTTGTGTTCCTCCTTGTGTAGAGGATTCTGTATGTATAGGCATTTTTGTACCCTGAGTAGACTGATGCAATTCCTTAAGCAGGACATCCAAATCTTTAATTTGCTTACTTAATCCGTCGAACTCTTCTCAAGAAACGAGATTAGACTGGTCAGAAGAAGACATGACTGGTTGTAGGCTCGAGGCCTTTTTGGATTTTGAGCGGGTAACAGGCCCAATTGTTTCCTTATAAAAAACTTATGTAGTTTAGTCTTAGGGATAGTGTAAATGTTTACATGCTATGTGATATACCCGTGTTAGGAATATTATCTTGCAAAACGGATGTTAATTGATAACATGTCATGTATGAGCAAATATTCTTCATATTTTTCATTACATAAAGATGATCATGGAATAAAATTACAAGTAAATGCTTTTACAAGTAATAGAAAATGGAAAGCATGAAGAGACTTTCCTCTGCGTTTGGTTTATCAGAGGCTAACCTATCTTAGGGTTACTCTCGCGGCTTTTTGGTATGAAGGACCCCAGATCATCGCAATCTACTTGATGGGAAATAATCCTTTCTTTCAACTGGAGCGAATCTGGGTGGTGCCTTTCCTGAGCCTCGTTGGAATTAGTCTCCCTACGAGTCCAGTAATCAAACACCGATAGGATAGCCTCCTGGTGGAGGAACCACACAACATACATTCACATACAACGTGTCTCATCGTTTATGAAAATGATGACATGTGCGAAGCACTAATATCACAGATAGATATATTGTAGTGCAGTAAGTAAAATACATTCATACACATTCATCATAAATGTAAATGCTACATTCATACACACGCATATAACGGTTTTGAAAAGCTTGTAGTAGCAGCTTAAGCCCTCTTACTGGTATCCCTAGCGGAGTCACTGCCTGTCGACGTCGGGATTTTTATTTGTCCCTTTTCGTTTCTTATTTTTTGGTGTTCTCATGTTATGTGAGATTTGTTTGAAAAAATAAGTGAAAAAGGTCTGACATGTATCATGTCGACGATTTGATTGTAAGAGTCGCCAGTTAGTGTTTTTAACTGGTTGCACCAACACAATTGAGAAAAGGTTTGCACATTGACCCAGTGATGTGACACTGCTAAATGGGTCTGTGAAACCGAGATTCATTTAGATTCGGGGCTTGGTTATGTGGAGGGAAGGTGTTATGCACCCCCTGACATCCGTGTTGCCACAGTGACCGCCACTTTTCCAGAAACTATTATATAAATGTGTGTGTGTGTGTGGATTAATGTGCAATTTATTTGGGAAGTAATTCGAGTCCTCGTTCGCACCTATATACAAAGGGTTTGAATTTATATAAAAATTCAGTTTTAAACATGATATAGCAGTGCATTTTTGTAAAAGAGATTTTTTAAACCCTGTGGTTAATAGTAATGAAACCTTTTCATACTTCCGTTTTATTATTAAATGTTCGGCTTGTTTTCTTTTATTTTCGAGATGTGAGGCATATTAAGAGAATAATATATACAGCGATGCCGAACTCCTCATGGGCATGAAAGCCATCTAAGGAAATTGGACACCAGTAAATAATGTACAAGTCGCATAAATTTGAAAATGTCCATCACGGGAACCGAATCTAGATTCAGTAGACTGAATCTGTGATCACATGATTCCTAGGCTCACATGATACTACAGTTTATATGAAAAGCAGTAAGCAGTTATATATATAAAAGTTATAAATATATATATATATATATATATATATATATATATATATATAGACATGATCAACCACCACGAAGCACCTCCGTGGGGGATCGAAAATGTAAATATATAAAAGCGGTAAATATATATATAGAGACATGATCGACCACCACGAAGCACCTCCATGGGGGATCAGAAATGTAAATAAAGCAATAAATGCGATCAACCACCATGAAGTAAACTCCAGGCAGGACTGAATGTAAAGAAAGCAGTAAAAATGATCAATCGCCACGAAGTAAACTCCAAGCGGGAAAGAATGTAACTAAAGCAGTAAAAGGTCACGAAGTAAACTTCAGGCCTGATATAAATGTAAATATATGTATATATATATAAAAGTAAGTAAACGTTTCAGATGTAAAATCCAGGTTCATCAGACAGAGTCTAACAATAGTTTATATATATAAGTATATATATATATATATATATATATATATATATATATATAAAAGCAAGTAAACGCTCCAGACATAAGTCTAAGCTCAATCGAGGCATAACTCTATAATGTTAGTCCATATATAAATATATACGTATATAAGTATATATATACAGACAGAAATGGAAACCACGGACCGAAGTCCAGGCATACACACACTACACGACTCTCAATGTGAAGAATAGTGTGTGCCAAGATGAAGAGAAAGGCTTTATAGAGTGTGAGAAAGCTTACAGTGGGCTGCCAAGGCAGGCTTCTATGACTCTAGATGGTAAACACTCAGCTCTCGCCGGTAAAATATAGTTATATGTGAGATAACATGTGTTTAAAATGAGAAAGCACTCGATATGGGGTGTGTACAAAGCAAATTGGATAGGGCTTCCTCGCCTTTTTTTCTTTTAAATGGCCACCTCAAGCTCTATATTTATAAAGCTGGTGGCCGCAGGTGTACCTGCGACAGCCGCAAATGCACATGCGGCTTTCCGGGGTGCCCCGGGCTCTGTTGGTCCCATCATCTCGAAGTACGTGCACTCGTGCACTGTAATGTCCACTCGAACTTGCAGAACTTCAATCCGAGCATCCAAATGAGGTGTACAAGACCTTCTTCGGACTGCTTTTGTTGAGAGTTACTCAATGACATGGGATTAGAGGTTGTACGAAGTCAGGAAGAGGGGACCATGCCCATGGTCTTCAAGCTTCAAATTCTATCTAGTGTGCTGCCACGCGTAATAGTCACTCGGGATTGGAACTCCTTGGCTCTTGTGGGACATTATTGTGTAGAAATGTATGTATGACATGTTGAGACGGCACGCTGGGGTTGAGGTGGTAAGATGATGATTTTGCCCTTCACCGGGGTAATCTCCGGTTTGGGCTTATAACAGACGTTGCTCAGGGTTACATCTGAGATTGGACTAATGTAAGTGTTTGAATTCCGCAGGGTCATCTGTAAGTGTGCCTGTCTTCCCGATGTTATCTCTGGATCTTTGGAATGAGTGCCTCAACAGGAGGTCTGAGATTGAAGCTGATTGCATGCATTTGAAACAAGCATTTCCGGAGTTATCGCCGGAACTACAACGGCATTCCTTGGGGTTATCTCTAAGGACGAAACTCGGGGTTATCTCTGAAGTTGGAATTGATACTCCCGTTATATGTTCCGGGGTTGAGACTGAACTTCCGGTAGTATCCGGAATGGATGTGAGCTGTCTTCCAAGGTTATCTCCGAAAGACGAATCTGCCCTCCTACAATGTTAGTAACAGGTGTGCAGAAAATTTTGAGTGTCTACATACATGCCGCTATATATGGATCATCTGGACATTAGCTTGATTATAGTAGTCCATGCTCTCTGTAGCATCTCCAAATTCGGGTCCCAGATCACCACAGATCTGGTATATTATTTCTACAACTATTGCGGATGATATAAATATAAATTGTTTATACATTAAACATTAAACATTAACTCCAAAGTCGAGAAACTTCAAATACTACCTGAATCAATATTCTATCTAACAAACAAACTTATTATCATACATTACAATTATAAATCTAACTGCACACATAATTCCCAAGCTATACTTGTCTTTGACCTTTCCTTGTATCAGAAGTATTCGCCTAATCTGCAAGTGTTTATCATGATATAGCAAGGGTGAGCAACCAATTTTCCCAGCAAGTTTAGGTTCAATAAATTAAGGATATATCATGATAGAAAGAATTGAACAATAAGTTGGCTAAAATTCTACAATATAATTGAGAACTAGAACGAACAATCTTTCATAGCTGAATGAACATTGAACATAAACATATCAATTATATCTAGACCGAATGGTATGAAGGTGATCAGCCTTTCATACCTGATGAATACATGCAATATGCACAGAGTACAATTCAACAATTCATAGAATCAGTAATCAACAATGATTAACCACAAGTTAAAAGAATAGTTCAAGAAAAACTTGCATGTTCGGTTGATTACTGTTACGCGATCTATCTAGCTCTGACTGAAAAGCTAATATAAATAATATCGATCTCCAAATAATAGAATAATATCGTCACAGTATAATACTATTATATATCATCATAGAATAACCTAAAGACGTAACACATAACCCTATCAGTCTATACAGTACATAAGACTTAGTATGAAGTCAAACAATTTTAGTCTAACTTGAGTCCGACAAAATTCTAACATCCCGACAGTCTAGTCGGATAAATCTCGGGCCTAATATTACTAAGACTCGGTCCAAACACTTAATAATTATCTTAGATAATTTTCTATTCGGTCAAAATATTTTTCAATGGCTTGTACAATTTTTTAGATAATTATTACCATTTATGGCTATGCTATTTCCCAAACCAGTACCGGTTACAGCAAAAGAAGTGCTGATTCTTGATCCCGAAGTGGAAGAGAGGGAACGAAAACGTAAACAAGACATCGCCCTGATGATGTCAGGCATACACATCATTGTCTATGATGAGCATACAAACAGATACACCCCAGATGATGATTGGCCAAATGTTATGGTCATCATTCGGGAGAAGGACGACGATGATAACCCCTACATCACTACAGTCCATCAGGACTTTACCCTCGACAATTGGAGCAGCACTCCGTGCATTGGTTGACGAGGGTAAAACGGGCAGAAAATCCCTCTGCCCTGTAGATAACTTTAACTGCTTACTTTTCTGTACAATATTATCAGTTATTTTATCAGTACATGCTAACACTTTGTATGATTAAGTAGTTTCATATATTAAGTGAAAGCATATTTTGTTTCAGGACTCTAAATTTAGATGTGCATGTACTTGCTGATGAGATGCCTTTTCTCCACAAGGACTATAACTTTGATGAAAAGTTGGACTCAGACTTGATGGAAGTACAAGAGGGCATTGAGATACCTCAGGAGATGAAGGAATGGGTCGAAGACAAACCTACGCCTAATCTTGATCAAACCACTTCTTTCAATCTTAGAACCTTAGAAAGCCCTAAGCTAATCCAGATTGGCTCAGACCTTTCCCCAAACCAACGAAATGACATGGTTGCATTACTAACTCAATTCCAAGACGTGTTTACTTGGTCTCATGAAGACATGGTGGGTTTATCTACTGGCATTGTCCTTCATCACTTTCCTATTAAAGAGGGATTTAAACCAGTCAGGAAGAAGCTCAGGCGATTGAAACCTTAGTGGAGTTTAAAGGTGAAAGAAGAAATTGTGAAACAATTTCAAGCTGGCATTATCATGGTGTCTACATATCCTGAATGGATATCCAACATAGTTCCCGTGCCTAAACCGGGAGGAAAGGTCCGATTTGCGTGGATTATCGGGATCTGAACAAATCTTGCCTTAAAGATAGCTTTCACGTGCCCTTTATCCACATTCTTATTGACAATACTGCTTAATACGGCATGTACTCCTTTGTGGATTGCTTCGTGGGGTATCATCAGATTATGGTCATTGAGGAGGATCGTGAGAAAACTGCTTTCATCACGCCTTGGGGAACCTTCTGCTATATACGGTTGTCATTCGGCCTCATCAATGTCGGAGCAACCTATCAGCGAGCTATAATAGCTCATTTCTGTGACTTAATTCATAGAGAGATAGAGATCTACGTGGATGACATCATTGTTATATTTTGAAGGGAAGAAGTCCACCTAAACCATCTCAAAAATCTCTTTAACAGGTTGTGTAACTACAACTTGAAGTTGAATCCAGCCAAATGCGCCTTTGGCGTGAAATTAGTCAAGTTGCTAGGATTTCTATTTAGCCACAAAGGGATTGAGCTGGATCCCACCAAAATCCAGCCCATCACTAAAATGCCCATTCCTCAGACAGAGAAGGAAATACGGGGAATTTTGGGAAGAATCAACTTCATTAGCAGGTTTATTTCTCAACTCACAGCAACCTATGAACCCATCTTCAAGCTGTTCAGGAAGAACTCCTCCATGAAATGGAATGATGAGTGTTAGAAAGCCTTCTTTACAATAAAAGAGAAGTTGGTTAATGCTCATGTTTTGGTACCTCCCAGGGATGATGTTCCCCTGTTCATGTATCTGTCCATTAATGACAATGCTATGGGCTGCATGCTGGGACAGAAAGATGATAGAGGCCAAGAACGAGCTATCTATTACCTCAACAAAAGATTCAGCAACAGTGAACACAAGTACACTCTGATTAAGAAGACTTGTTGTGCTTTAGCATGGGCCTCCATGAGTTTACAACATTACCTCCATGGTCACACAACCCATCTCATATCCCGTGTGGATCCTCTCAAGTATGTGTTCAGTAAACCCATGTTAAATTGTTGGTTGTCCAAATGGCAGTTGATCCTACAGCAATTTGACATCGTCTACGTGACACAATAGTCTATCAATGGTCAAGGAATTGCGGATCAACTGGACGCCGTACCTGCAGGGGACTTCAAACCATTGGAAACATACTTCCCCGATGAAGGGGTAATGGAAATTCATCAATACCATCAGTACGATACATGTCGTACATGGAAAATGTATTTTGATGGAACGGTTAACACAGAAGGCTCTGGAGCTGGAGCAGTTCTAGTGTCCGGTACGGGGGAGCAGTATCCAGTCGCCGTCAAATTACAGTTTGTCAGCACCAACAACACAACCCAGTAAGAAGGCTGTATCATGGGGCTAAAACTTGGTCACTCAATATGCATTAGAGGATTAACTGTCTTTGGGGATTCAGAGTTGGTAATCAAACAAACCACGAGAATCTATCAAACCAAAGAACTACATTTGCTTCCTTACCATCGGTAAGTTTTACAGATGACTTTGGAGTTCAAAGAAATCTCTTTTCTACATATTCCTCGTAAAATAAATGATTTTGTGGATGTACTAGCAACATTGGCCTCCTTGATTCACATACCTGACAAGGAAAACATGCCAAACATCACATTTTCCCTGCAAAAGGACCCAGTCTATGGGAACTATATTGGAGAAGTATCGGATGAGCTACCTCCCATCCATAACCCTTGGTATCATCACATCAAGGAGTACTTACGAGATGGATCTACACCCGTTGAGACGAGGCCAATTGAAAGAATGTGGATCCATCGACTTGCTATGAAATTTTACCTGAGCGGAGATGCACTGTACAAGAGAGATGCATGATTAGGTCTCCTCAGATGTCTGGACAATGACCAAGCTCAAAGGCTCATGGATGAGATCCATGGTGGAGTATGTGGCCCACACATGAGTGGACCCCTACTTGTTAAGAAAATCCTTAGAACATGGCATTACTAGCTTACGCTCAAAGTTGATTGTGATGATCACGTCAAGAGGCGCTATCAATGCCAAATTCATGGAAATGCCATCCACCCCCTCCAAAGGAACTCCACAACATGAGTTCGCCTTAGCCCTTCTCAATGTGGGGAATGGACGTGATCGGGCCCATCGAGCCCAAAGCCAGTAATGGACATTAGTTCATATTCACCATGATCGACTACTTCAATAAATGGGTAGAAGTAGCCTCCTTCCCCATGGTTACTAAAGAAGTTATCATTTCTTTCATCAGAAATAATGTCATTTGTCGATACGGACAACCAGATGTAATGGTGTCAGACAATGCTAAGAACCTCAATAACAAAATGATGGAGGAGTTATGCAGTAAATTCCACATCAAACACCTTAACTCTGTCATCTACCGTCAAAAGATGAATGGTGCTGTTGAAGCGACTAATAAAAACATCAAGAAGATCATGCAGAAGATGTCCACCAATCACAAAGGTTGGCCTGACCACTTGCCTCTAACTTTATTAGCCTACAGAACTTCAATGCGTACTTCCACTAGGGCAACCCCCTACTCATTAGCCTATGGGATGGAAGCAGTGCTCCCCATAGATGTGGAAATGGAATCCCTCAGAGTGTTGATGGACGCTCAACTAGATGAAGACCAATGGGTACCAGACGGATATCACCAATTTTCTATAATAGAGGAAAGGCGAATCGCGACTATCTTCCATGGTCAGTTATATCAGCAAAGGATCGCCAGATCCTACAACAGGAAAGTTCGGCTACGGTAGTTTAAACAACATGAATTGGTTTTGAAGAAGATCATTGACAACCAAGATCAATCTAAGGAAAAATGTTCTCCAAACTGGGAAGGCCCGTTAGTTGTCAAGGAGATATTGACAAGAGGTGCTCTCAGATTGTAGGAAATATATGGTGATGAATTTCCACATTTTATCAACTCGGACACCGTGAAACGGTACTATGTCTGAGGTTATCATCAAGCAAACATCTTGGTTTTGGATCATCAGATCACAAGTCATTCCGGTTTTCTAACTCTTTTTACATACTCTTCTTCCCCTCAAGGAAACATACACTTCAAACCAGCAGCTTGGTTTCACCTCATTTCAAACCTTTCATACAATTTCGGTTATCCCACCAGGGATTTAACCTTTCACACCTGCAGTTTGTCCTGAACAAAGGATCAAACTTTTTCACACTTGCAGTTTGTCCTGAACTCAGGATCAAACTTTTTCACACCTACAGTTTGTCCCAAACATGGGATCAAACTTTCTTTTCCCCGCAGTATAGCCTGCACATGAGATTCAGACTACTTTCCGATTGCAAATCGATCGACACGGGCTTAACTCGTCGACTGATCTCCCCGATACCGGAGTACATAGGCAACCATATTCTATACTACCAGAAAGCAATAAAAAACATAAAAAAACACTTCTACCCTTTCTCTACAGAAACAAAAACAAAAAACACTTCTACCTTTTCTCTACATAAACAAAAATAACAAAAAAATTCCTACACCCTTTTTACATTCAACGTTGAACCTCTTACACCAGGTTCGAACTACGCAGACCTGATCTTCTCTTCAATAGGAGTACGTAGGCAGCCATTTATGGTTCGGTCTAACACCCTACCAAAATACAAAAACTTGTCATCTGATACTGGATCAAACTTCAATCCACCACATTTCATCGACTTTAGACCAAAGGGATGGAACTACCTAACCTCTCCTCATAAATTTGAGATTCGGCAACCATCTAAGCTGCGGTAATGCCTCAAAGAGCAACACCAATCCATAAGAGATGGAACTAACTGAACTCCTCCTAAATAGGAGTTTTGGTGACCATCTTTGGTGAAGTCAATCTCAAAGAGGAAAAGCCACACTCCTCTCCACATCTACATACAGAAACCAGTCCCAAGACACCAAAGATGGTAGGGATACACATAGAACAATGATCCATTTTGAAATATCCTGCGACGTCTCAATGTCCACACATCAAGGATGAGTTCAGAATGCATCAAGATCACAAGCTCTGAAGAAATAGGCAAATATCAAGCAAGTATCAATGCAGAACTGAAAGGGAAGTGAATTAAAATATATTTTCCTGCAATATATAATACTGTTTGATATATACAATATGTGTTGTACATGACAAAATGGCTAAGCTAGTCTGTGCAGGAAAATACAAGTCTATCTACGGATCTGTGTGTATACGAACTATCAGATCTAACATAGCATCCCTCTCCGAAGAAGGAGGTAACGCTGCAAGCTCCTACCCAATGGTATCTACACGAGCTAGCAGATCCGAGGCTAACTGCATGGTGGTATGATGCTCATCAATGTATAAACACATATTGACTAGGATGTTAGTCGTAAGGGATCTCACTGAAGTACTATCTGTGATGGCCACATCCCGGGAAGATAGGACAGCATCCTGCTCTACAGTCAATACATCTCTAGCTGATCTGGCCTCATCTCTCTCTAATATAGCTGTATCTCTCCTATCAAGAGTTATCAACATTAAGGCCCTAGCCTGATCTCTCTCAAAGGTCATCAGATGTAGACTTTGCTCCAGATATTGTGCTAAATGTTGAATCACAGTAGCACTCATAGTGGGAGAATCCATCACAACTGCTGGCAACCCAGTAGACAGATCCTCCTCGATTGGAATATCAGTCTCCTCTTTAGGCTCCCCATCATTGAAATCAATCCCCTGCACTGTGGATACTGTCATAGTCAATGTCGTCTCTGTCTCCATCTAGGTGGAATACTCTGCAGAACAACCTGGATGGCTGTGACGCCCCCGAATCCGGGTGCTCTGACCCCGGTTCGGTCATCACGATAAAATACAAACATCTACGTCTAAACAACATACGATAACTAACATGCAAAATATAATAAACGTACGTCGTTCATTCAAAAGGTGTTACTAGTCCCAAGATACGATAACCTTAATATCATCTTACAATCATACCCTAAAATAAATATTAGGGTTCATATATAATCGTAATTTAAACTAAGCATAAGATAAATTCTGCTTCTCATAATAATCCTACATCTTCCCTTTACAAGTTTGCTCAACAAGTTTAAATACAATAATAAGGATATATCATGATGAATGGAAAAATGTCTGGCAATGGGTTTAACAGTATAATATCTGAAGGATTCAACAATATGAATATCATAAGCAAAACAATGATTGCTTTTAGAATAACTGCTAGTCGAGTAGACTTTGAACTATAACACTCCAATGGAATCAATAGCTAATTGAGCCTTTGGTTACTGGCTACAAAATAAGTACTTGAGGGGATCAGGCTCACGTACTCTATGTATATGCATAACATTTATATCTGTTCATTGTATCTTTATTAGATACCTACAATCCCCTATCATAGAAAGGGATGTTCTTTCAGTCTAAGAATCCTTACTATCAATTGGTTTGGATAGCTTTTATAAAACTTCATAGGCTTGTCTGACCGGACAAAGGTTCAGACTCTATTACTTGCAACACAATAAATTTGGATACTTGCTCGATATAATTTAGAGTAAGTTTGGGGACTTTCTTAACAAAAGTAGGGTTCAAGGAACTTGCTTAACAAAAGTAGGGTTCAAGGAACTTGCTTATGGTATGCGTCGAATAAAGTAATGCAAGGGTTTAGGATACTTGCCTGCTTGCTCAGCTACAATATAATTCTAACTTTAATTAACTTACGTTGAAACGACCTAACATTAACAAGTCGGTCTTTCAATTAGCATGGGTAAAAAGCACTTTTTCACCACTGTGGTTATAGTATTTTAAGCAATTAGCCACTGTGCTTCTAAAATATTCAATTAGGCCACTGTAATTTTTAAAAATGTTCAATTAACCGATTCCGTCCAAAAAATTGGACGGACGTTAAAAAATTAGCTTGGATTGCTTACGTGGCTTTTTGAAAAAATAAAAATAAATTACGTGGCATATGCTTAATTATGTGGTATATCCTTATGTGGCAACAAAATAATTTTTTAATTCCAAATAATTCATTTTCTATATAATTTTTTTCTCTTTCCTCTTGTTCATTTTCTCTTTCATCTTATTCATCTTCAACCCATAAAATTCTGGATTCTTCATCTTCAACCCATAAAATCAATTCAAACAACTTATTAGATTCCATCAGAAAATATGGGTTGATTCACTTCTATGAAGTTAAGTACACGGGCTAAGTTTATAGTGTTAATTTCAAAACCCCTTCTAATTTTCTAAATCTCATCCGATTTTCAAAAACAAAAACCCACAAGTCCAAAAACTCTCAGATCTAGGTGTGGGTGTAGCGGCCACTGTTGAACACCAACGCCCGCCACGAATCATTCTTGAAGACTTTCCTGATTCAAGGCAAAAATGGCTATTAGGATGGGGTATGCTAGGTTAGCTCATGGCAGAGGATGACGCCTTGCGGTTGGGAAACGGATAAGAGAGTGGTAGCCATTTGTTTTTGTTTATGTGAAAGACGATTGAGTGTCATTCTTGCATATTCGCGGCGACCATATGTTTTCTGCATATTTCTTATTTTTGTTTAGGGAAGAAGATGAACAGTAGGGTTTATTTAGGGAAGAAGATGAACAGTAGAATTAATAATGTTTTATTTATTTATGTTTGTAATTTGTATTATTTTTTTTTGTCTAAAATTTTTTTAAAAAAATTTGGTCTTTTACTGTCAAATATAAAGTCAACATGTATTGTACATGGTAAAATTGTATTTTTATTTATTGTTTTATTTTAGGCTTATTTATTCATTTTGAAGGAGAAAGAAAATAGGAAATAAAAAACTTATTAAAAATGAATTAAAATATATATTTTAATTTTATTATTATTTTAATTATTTTTGTCACATTATCAATGATTGATTATTTATATTATTTAGAATTAAAATAATTAAAAGAATGGAAAAGAGATAAAGGAAAAGAATAAATTATAAAAAAATAATGTGGTTTTGATTTTATAAATAATTTTAATTTTTATGTCATTTGTTTAACTATTTTTTGCTAATTGTATCGAATTTCCTATTTTATGTTAATTATGTACTTGCCTTTTTCATATCATTAAAATATATATTTATTAATTTTTAAAATAAAAATAATTATTAAAAGAAAGGAAAAGAATACAAATAAAGAAAATAAATTAAAATATTTATTTTAATTTTATTATTATTATAATTATTATTATTTTTTGCCACATAATTAATGATTTTTATTTTTAATTTTTGTAGGAATTAATATAATGTTGTAATAGATCTCATTGATACAAAAATTTTGATATATTATTTGGAATTAATTTTTAAAATAGAAATAATTATTAAAAGAAAGGAAAAGAAAAAAAAGAAAAAAAAAATTATAAAAAAATAAATTAAAATATTAATTTTAATTTTATTATTATTTTAATTATTTTATTTACCACATAATGATTTAATCATTTTATTTTTTTGTTTTAGAAGAAAAAATTATAAAGAAAATCCATTAAAAAAATAAAAGAAAGGAGTAGATAGGAACATCTGTTGCCACATAATTACCAAGTAATCATTTATTTTTTTTTCAAAAAAGCCACGTCAGCAATTTAAGCTAATTTTTTAACGCCAATTACTCAATTTGGACGGAATCGGTTAATTGAATATTTTTAAAAAGTACAGTAGGCTAATTGAATATTTTAAAAGTACAGTGGCTAATCTCGGAAAGGTTTAGGTTATTCAAACCCCAACTCTTAGGTTTCGTCAGGTGAATAGTGCCTAACCCTTGCCTGCTTGTTCAGCTACAATATAATTCTAGCTTTAATTAACTTGCGTTGAAACGACCTAACATTAACAAGTCGGTCTTTTAATTAGCATGTGTAAACTAATACGAGTCTACACTTAAAAGAATCAAGTCATCACATAACATGCTTCTCAACACATTACATGACATATTGGTCACACATTACAAAGTAATGTAATCATATAAGCATGCCTTAAAACTTCAAGCCAAAAACAGATTCTATTTACGATTTGCGGGCCAGTGCAGAGATTGCGCTTAGTCTGAAGCTTAGGGGAATGGCATTGCTAGCTGTCCTCCTAGCTGAACCAGGATTAAGCTTCGCTCTCGACTTGATTCAACTCTAACACACTAATCACATATACATTTTAACATACATACATGCTAGAGTTTCACATATAACACATGATTCTACTTGGGTTCATTACCACAAGTTTAGCTTACACGTTATATGTTATTAAAACATAAAAAGTCACGTAATCATTGTGCTTTACAATCTTGGTCATTCAATACTCAATAGTCATGCTTGTATATATATACAACACATGTATACTTTACTCACATAATTCATATTCTAGAAATTTTCCTTTCTTTATGACTATGTGTGCATAAGTGAAAACCATACATTAATCAAATTATGATCATGTCAATATGTTTATAGGCATAATGAATCCTAATACACATGCTTGAATGGTCATAACATACTATGCTTATTACTTGATGACATTAGCTTCCTCATTCTAACTTTCTTTGAATTTTACACTAAGTCAACTTAGTACATACAAGGCATCTTAATATGTAACTCTCATGCATTTACAACATATATTCAAGCCACATATGCATGTTCAAATGGTCAGATCTTATAAGAGAAAGTCTTGGTCAAGTTCACTTTTGAAATCACAAATCTCATTGCAGTACCACAAGTGTTGTGTCCATTGTAGGTACTAACATGGTTATACTTGTTCATACTACATGCATGTGCCTACGTGTGCATGTTAAAAATAGTTTACAATCTTGCTCTACCATGTACTAACAAGTTAGCATGAATCAGAAACATAACAGAACATCTAAGAATCGATCGGATTTGGCAGTGAAATTGCTACCGCACCTAAGTACAATATAGTAGCAATTGCGCCATGCCTCGAGAAAAAAAGCGAGTTCGAGTTTACGACGTAGCTTACCGCACCTTAGTACAAACAGTAGCTAGCTGTGATTCTGCATCGGAGAGACGAGTGAGACTCATTTGTAGAGCCTTAACCAACATGGTTCCCAATAATTCAAGCATGCTCCAAATCAATATAAAAGTGTTCATACATGAAGACATATATTATAAACATATCATGGCATGATAATTCACATAAACTAATGAAGAATTTCAAGTAATTCTCAAGAATTTGATAAACCCAACTGAGAACAAAAGCTTAGGATTTATACCTTTTGAAGCTTAATAGTCTTCCTACACTTTGAATATGCTTCTATAATATGCTCAGTAACTTAAGACTCTCAAACTAAGACTTATCAAATAATATAAACTAAATTTGGAGCTTGCATTTATAGAAGAAACTATGAACTAGACATTGGCATTACACAAAATTGGAGCTCATGGTACAAAGGAAGAATACATTGGTTGTTAAGAAGTGGTTCAACAACTCCCCATAGGCCATTGGCCTTGAAATCATTGCCTAAGTTTTAGCCATATGAAAGTCACGTAAATCAAATGTAGGCTACTGTTCATGTACTAATGAGACACTCATTTTGGGACAAGGAAATAATTCTCAGCATACTTGATCAACTAGGGCTTGGTTTGGACACGATAATTACCATAATGTAATATAAATGTGTTACTACTACTACACAGTTTATTTATTATAACATAGGTTATAAATATTCAAAGAGCATACAATGTATTTCCTAATTACAATGTATCAAGTAGTGCACATACATATAATAATATTATTATGCAACTCACATGAATGCAAATAACTCTTACTATATTGTCTATATATATAATATATAGACATATTAATGTATCACCTTATACTATATAAAATATATAGTTAACTACCACATAATAAAGGTTTACTACATTGCACAAATAAATCAAATAAACATATAATCACATTATACTCCTTAATTATTATTTATTCATAATAATTATTAATTAACACGTTATCAATTAATTACTCATAATTGCAATTAATCAATATGTTCAAATCTTGCCACTATATTCAAATAACTTGAATATTTAATTATTAATAATCTTATCAATTCCTTGATATTTAAACCTTAGGGTTAGTCCACTAATTTAAATCAACTATTAGTGACTCCCTTTAATCATTTCGTAAATTCACATAACCACATAAGGTTTAAATAAGCTCACAAAACTAACTAATTAAAATTAAATCACATATTTTATTAATAAGGAGTTTTAAATTTTGTGGACGTTACACCCCCCCCCCCTTTATAAAAATTCCGTCCTCGGAATTGTAAAAATAATGTTACTCAAATAAAACGGATAATTTGCTCCCACCGTCTCTTCTAGCTCCCACATAGCTCCCACATTGTGGATCTCTATCTGATACAATAGATACTGGCACCCCATGTCTCGAGATAATTTCGTTGACATACAATTTGGCTAACTGGTCCAAACTATACTTAATCTTAATTGGAAAAAAGTGAGTTGACTTAGAAAGATGATCTATAATCACCCATATGGCGTCGTGCCCTCTCTGCGTTGTCGGAAGTCCCTCCATAAAGTTCATTGCGATGTGCTCCCATTTCCATTCTGGAATCTCTAAAGGTTGTAATAACCCACTTGGTCGTTGGTGCTCTGCCTTGACTTTCTAACAAGTTAGGCATCTACTCATGCATTCTACAACCTCTCTCTTCATGTTTGGCCACCAGAAGTGGTCACGTAAATCTTGGTACATCTTCGTGCTTCCTAGATGTATCGAATATCTCATACTGTGAGCTTCTTGCAAAATCTCTTCTCTGAGTTCTGGTACTAACGGTACCCAAATTCGTCCTTCAAATCTTAGTAGTCCAGTGCTATCAATCTTAAATTTCAATTC
Organism: Panax ginseng; assembly: GCA_020205605.1. NCBI lineage: Eukaryota > Viridiplantae > Streptophyta > Magnoliopsida > Apiales > Araliaceae > Panax > Panax ginseng. The sequence continues at coordinate 49,433,278 of CM035129.1, read as the reverse complement.
ATCACCTTCAGTCAATCGCTTCTTGATGTTATTGCAATCTTCATCTTTTTCTTGTGCTTCTTTAACCTTATCCAATAGAGTCGGACTCGCTGTTACTGTAAATAATTGTTCGTTGGTCTCCATCGGATACTTAATCTCCAAGTCTAGTCGTTCAAAATCTTTCACCAATTCATCTTGAATGGTCAATTTCAATAACTTCTCTCCGCCTTTTCTACTCAAGGCATCTGCTACTACATTTGCTTTGCCTGGATGGTATAGAATCTCAAAATCATAATCTTTGATCAATTCTAGCCATCGGCGCTGCCTCATGTTTAATTCTTTCTGCGTGAAGATATACTTCAGACTCTTGTGGTCCGTATATATCTCACACTTCTCACCATACAAATAATGCCTCCAAATCTTTAAGGCAAAAACTACCGCTGCTAACTCCAGATCATGAGTCGGATATCCCTTCTCATAGTCTTTTAGCTGACGTGAGGCGTACGCAATGACTCTACCGTGTTGCATCAATACACAACCAAGACCCTTGTGTGACGCATGACTATACACTACAAACCCTCCCGTGTTGTCTGGTAAGGCCAATACAGGTGCTTGACTAAGCCTCTTCTTCAATTCTAGAAAACATTCTTCACACTTCTCTGTCCAAACAAACTTAACTGTCTTCCTGGTAAGATTGGTCAATGGTGATGCTAATTTTAAAAAATCTCGGATAAATCTTCGATAGTATCCCACCAATCCTAAGAAACTCCTAATTTCTGTCGGCGTCTTCGGCTGCTCCCAATTGATAATCGCTTCTACCTTCGCTGGATCTACCGAAACACCATTCTTGTCGATAATGTGTCCTAAAAACTACACTCTTTGTAACCAAAGCTCACACTTGGAGAATTTTGCATACAACTTCTCCCTCCTTAATGTCTCTAGCACTATTCGAAGATGCTCGGCGTGCTCTTCCTTCGTCTCTGAATATACTAGAACGTCATCGGTGAACACGACAACAAACTTATCCAAATACTACTTGAACAGTCTGTTCATTAAATCCATAAAGGCTACTAGCGCGTTTGTCAAACAAAATGACATTACCAGAAACTCAAAGTGTCCATACCGAGTTCTGAATGCCGTCTTTGGAATATCCTCCGGCCTCACTTTCAGTTGGTGATAACCGGTCCTCAAGTCAATCTTTGAAAAGTACTTTGCCCCCTTCAACTGATCGAATAAATCATCTATCCCGGGCAACGGGTACATGTTCTTAATGGTGACCTTATTCAACTCTCGGTAATCGATACAAAGCCTTAGCGACCCATCCTTTTTCTTTACGAATAAGACAGGTGATCCCCACGGTGATACGCTCGGTCGAATGTATCCCTTATCTAACAACTCTTGTAATTGAGCCATCAGTTCTTTCATCTCTACCAATGCTATACGATATGGCGCTTTGTAAACTGGTGCTTTCCCGGGTGCCAAATCAATGACAAACTCAATCTCTCTATCCGGTGGCAATCCCAGAATCTCGTCTGAGAAGACATCAATGAAATCCCTTACAATAGGTATCTGACTCAGTTCACCCTCGACTCGTCGAGTATCAACCACGTGAGCCAAATAACCTATACAACCCTTCCTAAGCAACCTCTGTGCTTGCACCATCATCAGACAATGAGATTGTCTCGGTGATTTACTACCATAAAATACCACCTTTGACTTATTCTGAGTCTTAAGGTGTACACACTTTTTCTTACAATCTATAACTGCTCCGTGAATCGATAACCAATCCATTCTAAAGATTACATCGAACTCCCCAAAACAAATTGATATCAAATCCACTTTGAGCTTAAATCCTCGCAATTCAGTATAAAAATTCCTATGAATGTATTCTACGGGAATAATTTCCTTGTTCACTACTTCTACATTCATAGGGTGTTCTAATCTCTCATGGGGTAAGTCTAACAGTTTAGCAAATTCTTCGAAAAGAAAAGAGCAGGTAGGACCCGAATCAAATAACACGTATGCATCTATATCATTGATTGGAATGAAACCTGACACCACGTCCTTAGACTCCACCGCATCTTGTACGGTGATGTTGAATGTTCGTGCCGTTGGTCTATTGGCTTGACTAGTTGGCCCTCCAATTTTCAGCCCATTATTGTTGTTGTTGCAGTTGCCGCTAGCTGCATCGCTCTTTTTCTTCGGGCAATCCTTAATTTGATGGTCCGGTGCTCCACATGAGAAACATCCTCCCTTCTGCTTATTCGGACACTGAGGAGCCATGTGCCCCGGTTGTCCACAACGATAACAAACGTTCTTCCTCTCATGCACACCCCCGAGTGATTCCTCCCATAGTTGTTACACTTTATACTTTTCTTAGCTTCTCCCCCGGACTTATTACCTCCAGAGGATTGGCTCTCCATCCAGTTACGCTTGTTGGGGTTACTGCCTCCGTTGCTTCACCCTTTCTGACCTGTCTTTTTTTCTTGTTTGAATCGAGCGATCACTTCATTACCTCCTTCGGCTATGATAGACCTTTCCAAAAGATCAGAGTAAGTCTTGATCTTCAACATAGCTACTACCTTGTGCACCCATGGTTTTAGTCCTAATTCGAACCTTCTTGCTTTTCTAGCCTCTGTGTCAACCTGATGCAGAGCGAATCGGGCTAACTCGTTAAATCTTGTCGCGTACTCTGCAACAGACATACTACCTTGTTTTAGTTCCAGAAACTTAACTTCCATATCCTATTGTGTATTCTCCGAGAAGTAATTTTCGAGGAATAGCTCCTTAAATCTCTCCCAAGGAATAACTCCTTCGTCTGCTCGTCTCTTATTGGCTTTCCACCAATAGTTAGCTTCGCCCTTCATCATGAATGTGGCAAAACTCGTCTTCTGTGCTTCGACCACGCGTGCGACTTCAAACACCTTCTCCATTTCTTCTATCTATGTCTGGGCTTCAATTGGATCCAAGTTTCCCCGGTATTTTGGTGGTCCTACCAATTTGAAGTCCTTAAAGCTAGCCAAGTGTTATCCTGGTTGCCCTGCTGCTGGCGGGGGTCTGTTTTGCATTGCCTCAGTTAACAGGTTAACGAAGTTTTGCATTGGATCGAGATTTTCCACTCCACCATTGTTAACGGATCCTTCCTCCCTCTGATTCCGCTGAATTCTCCTAGGCGGCATGATATGAGGAAATGAAAAAAATTACTGGGCTTTATGTGATATGCTATTCATGTTAGCAATTAAAAAGTTTAAGACGTCTATAATTCATTTTTGATTTAAATAAACAACTTCATTATCACAATAAAACTCGATGGATTTCCTCAACCCATCACTTACATATCTACTTGAGATTTCTACTAAGGTTATAACCTAGGTTTTGTCTTCCTAAAATTTATAACCTACAGCTTTGATACCAACCTATGACGCCCCAGAATTCGGGTCCTCTGACCCCGGTTCTGTGACACCCTCAAATCCGATACTTCCATTTCCACAGGATTTGGTGTCACTGTACAAACATCATCTATCTATCTACCCATAAATAAATGTAAACCATACAATAGATAGAAATAATAATAAAATCTCTCCCCTTATGGGGTTACATCAACTGAATAATAATAAATCCCAGGTTACTCTAACCTTAAAACATCTGTGTGGAAAACATAAACAATAAGTCTTAGTAACATCAATTCTAATTACATCACATAACCACAATAATAAAACTTTCTTCATTACTTGCTAAGCTTGCCCTTGCCCTTACTAGTGGAAGGTTCGTCTGCTCTTTCGTTCTTAACTGCAATGTTATTATTACGCAAGAGTGAACACGATTTCCCACAAGTATAACAATATAACAATGAATAATAATATACGAGAGAATAATAAATTCGGATATAAAAGCTCAACTTTTGAATCAAGAATGAATAACAAGAATCAAAGAATTTCTGAGGGTCATAAGACCTTGAACTATGTCCTAGGTTGTCAAGTGTTTTTACTTGAAACCTTTAATAGTCATGAGACTGTGGACTCTTCTTCTCGTACTTAGGGGGATCAGCCCTTAGTACCATACTGTGCACAATATCTTAACGCTAAAGAGTAAATAATCCCCTATAGAGGGTTATTCATCTCAGTTTGACATTCGAGTCCGCACCAAAGGAAGTTTGATTTGGATAATTCATCAAGGGGTTCTGAAATTTAGAACGCTCATCAACTATGGACTAGTCGAATCAATAAGGGTTCGCTAGTCTAACAAGGTTTAATAGTGAATGAATATTTAACTTGAATAACATCTAAAAAGGTATACGATAGAATAATTATTATATAACAACATCATGCTTAAAGATTAATAAACTTTAATATACAAGATAGGCTTGATCAATAATAATGAGAACTTGCTTAACGAAAGTTTAGGATAAGAAACTTGCTCAATGTAACAAGATAAGGTTTAGAAACTTGCCTCGTGCGTAGATTACACTTAAACAAACTCGTTCTTTGAATTAAATCCTATATACCAATTACGTTCACAATACCAGTCAATAATAACGTACTAACTTCATAACTTTACTCTTTGTTTAACTCGAATTCATGACTATACTTAGTCAATTATTACACTTAGTGTAAAATTAAGACTTCACACAAATAAACTAATTATGCATTCGATCATTCAATCCAAACGTAATTGTGTTATGGACATGTTAAGAATTTATTTTAACATCTCATTTTATGTCTAACAAATTTATATTCATTAGACTAGGTTACTATCACATTTCTATACTTGAACACTTAAAAAAAAATTATTTTACGGACATTCGCTTAGGTATTGCTGTATTTCAATTTTATCTTGACTCTTGGCGTTGCGGTCTTGGTGGCCATGGCGGTCGGAACACTGGCGGCTATGGGAGAAAAGAACTAGGAGTTGGCTCCACGGCGCGAGACTCCAGTTCCAGTTTCTGCAGTTCCCCGAAAATTGCACAACACGACTAAAATTTTCCAATCAACTTATTCTTACACGAATTTAGACATACCCACATGCTAGAATTCATAAATAATCAATACCCAACATATATAGAGTGATTTTAACCCATAAAAACTTATAATTACAGAATTAAAGCATGCAAATTGGACTGTTCTTGATGTTCTTGAACAAAAACATGGATTTTAATGCTATGGATTCGTTATAAAGCCAAATCCAACCATTCAAGTTACATTTTGTTCATTTTAACATCCATAATCATATCAATGTGTGAATTTTGTAAAATAAACTATATTTGACATACTAAAAACACGTATAAGGCCATATGGCCATATCACGTACTCTACAGATTTTTGAAATAACCAGTCATAATATATATTATGAAAATCTATATAATATATAAAACATGCTAACATACTCGAATCATTACATATATCCCTAACATCTTAACCCAATTTACAGAAATTATAGAACGTAAGGAAGCCAATTTTCATGAAACTTATAACACATAAAAATATAATATTTGGGTTGAAGAGATTACCTAAGCGTAGAGTGAAATAGGAGATGAATTCCTTCTGATTCTTCCCGACTCTCACAAACCTCTTAACTACTTCTCTAAATTCTCAAACTCCCTCTCTTTTCCCTCTCTGTTTTACCAGACTTAGCCAAATAATGAAAAAGGAAGAAAAAGAAGACGTCGATATAATAGGAGAAGAATCGACGATAAGTGGTGGATTACTCCCCAACATGTGTAAACTTCCCTTAACTTCCACCAAGGCCATGTTTGGCTAATTAGAATAGGTTTTAAAAATCATTTAATTTAATAAACTTTTATAATATAGTTTAAATAATGTCACATCCATTATAAAATAAATCAATATCTTATTTAATTTATTTAAATAAAATATAATAATTTCTCAATAATACACATAGTCACATAATTAAATTTCTCATTAAATAATAATATCAATTAATAAATCTCTAATTAATAATTAAATTAATTAAAATAACATAGGCTTATTAAATACTTCTTTTAATTCAATAAGCTCACATAATCACATACTTCGAATAATAAAAATTCTCCACATTAATTTAATAAATATAACACATAATTAAATTAATCTACCACAATTTCATCAATTAATTATTTAATCTAATAATTAATTCATCAAAAAAAAATATTTATTCAGTCAAATAAATATTTAAAATTAATTTACAAAATCTCGGTTGTCACATCTTTCCCCTCTTAAAAGGATTATGTCCTCAGAATCACAACTCAATAATTCATCCCATTACATTCTCCCCCTTTACAAAGATTCTGTCCCCAGAATCGCTTATAACAATTTAAGTAAACAAATGAGGATAATTCTTCATTATATTCTCTTCGAGTTCCCACGTAGCTTCTTCAGCATTGTGGTTCCTCCAAATTACCTTAACAGAAGGTATTACTTTATTTCTCAGAACTTGTTCTCTTCGGTCGACAATTTGAACATGAATTTCTTCGTAAGACAAGTCTTTGTCGAAATGTAGGGGTTCATATTCAATCATGTGCTTGTAATCGGGGTTGTAGGGTCGTAGGACTGAGACATGGAAAACATTGTGGACATTCTCTAGAGATAGAGGTAAGGCTACCTCATAAGCAACTTCTCCTACCCTTCTCAGAACTTCAAAGGGTCCGATGAATCTTGGGCTCAATTTTCCTTTCTTTCCGAACCTGATCTTCCCCTTCCAAGGAGAGACCTTTAAAAATACATAACTACCTAGTTTGAACTCAACATTCTTACGGTGTGGATCGGCGTATTTATTCTGTCTATCTTGAGCTGCTGTCAATCTTGCTCGAATCACTTTGACTATCTCTGTTGTTTGTTGTACCAATTCTGGGCCTAGTAGTTGTCTTTCGCCAACTTCATCCCAATATAGTGGAGTTCTGCACATTCTGCCGTATAACGATTCATAGGGTGGCATGCCAATACTAGCGTGGTAACTGTTGTTGTAATCGAACTCTACAAGTGGTAAATGATCATCCCAATTTCCTTTGAAATCCATTATACAAGCTCTAAACCTATTTTCTAATGTCTGAATTATTCTCTCACTCTGTCCATCTGTTTGAAGGTGATATGCCGTACTCATTCGTAACTGTGTACCCATGCATTCCTGTAGACGTTTCCAGAAGTTCGACGTAAAACGCGGATCTCTATCAGAAACAATTGACACCAGAACTCCGTGCCTTGAAACAATCTCTTTCACATATAACCTTGCCAACTGATCTAGGTTGAATCTGATTTTGATTGGAAGGAAGTGTGTGGATTTCGTCATTCGGTCAATAATAACCCATACTGCGTCATAGCCTTTTTGAGTCGTCGGTAGGCCAACCACGAAATCCATCGTAATATGTTCCCATTTCCATTCTGGAATCTCTAAAGGTTGTAGCAACCCACTCGGTCTCTGATGTCCTGCTTTCACTTTCTGACATGTCAAGCATTTGGAAACACATTCTGCAACCTTTCATTTTAAATTTGGCCACCAAAAGTGTTGTCGAAGATCTTGATACATCTTGGTTCTACTAGGGTGAATTGAATATGTTGAGTTGTGAGCCTCGTTTAAAATTTCTTCCCTAATCTCTGGTACTGGCGGTACCCAAATTCTGCTCTCAAATCTTAGTAGTCCCTCACTGTCTATTTTGAATCTCGGTTCAGTCCCTTCAGATATCTTCTTCTTCACTTTCTCACATTTTTCATCCTGAAGTTGAGCCTCCTTAACTTTATCCAGTAAGGTTGTACCATCTTGCATCTGAAATAGCTTCTCGTCAATTTCCATAGGATACTTCACTTCCAATTCCAGCTTTTCTATTGCTAAAATTAGCTCCTCCTGAGCGATCAACATCATCAATTTCTCCCGACCTTTTCTACTTAGGGCGTCGGCTACCACATTTGCCTTACCCAGATGATATAGAATCTCACAATCGTAGTCCTTAATTAACTCCAACACCCTCCTTTGACGCATGTTCAAGTCTTTTTGTGTAAAAATATATTTCACTCTTGTGGTCTGTATATATTTCACCCTTCTCCCCATAGAGATAGTGCCTCCAGATTTTCAAAGCAAAAACCACTGCAGCTAACTCCAAGTCATGGGTCGGATACCCCTTCTCATAATCTTTCAGTTGTCGCGATGCATACCAAATGACTCTGCCATTTTGCATAAGCTCGCAGCCAAGTCCTTTATGCGATGCATCACTATATACCACAAAATTTCCTGTGTCATTCGGAAGAGATAACACAGGTGTTGTACTCAACCTCTTCTTTAATTCTCGAAAACATTCCTCACACTTCTCCGTCCAAACGAATTTCACCGATTTCCTAGTCAAATTCGTCAGTGGAGTTGTGATCTTGGAAAAATCCTGAATGAATCTTCTGTAATAACCTTCCAATCCAAGAAAACTTCTTACTTCCGACGGCGTCTTCGGCTGATCCCAGTTAATTACAGCTTCGACTTTGGAGGGATCCAACGAAATTCTGTCTCTATCAATTACATGTCCAAGAAATTGTACTCTTTCAATCAAGAATTCACATTTCGAAAACTTAGCATACAACTTCTCTCTTCTCAATGTCTCTAATGTCAACCTCAAATGCTCTTCGTGTTCTTCTTTGGTTTTTGAATATACCAAAATGTCATCTATAAATACCACTACGAATTTGTCCAAAAACGGCTTGAACACTCCATTCATTAAGCCCATAAATGCTATAGGAGCATTCGTTAGACCAAATGACATTACCAGAAATTCAGAGTGACCGTATCGTGTTCTAAACGTTGTCTTCGGTACATCCTCTGGTCTCACCTTTAGTTGATGATAACCACTTCTCAAATCTATTTTTGAAAAATATCTTGCTCCCTTTAACTGATCGAACATGTCATCGATTCGTGGTAATGGATACCTATTCTTAATCGTGACCTTATTCAGTTCTCTATAGTCTATGTAGAGCCACATTGTCCCATCCTTCTTCTTCACAAATAAAACCGGCGCTCCCCACGGTGATACGCTTGGTTGAATATACTTCTTGTCCAGTAATTCTTGTAGTTAGACCATCAGTTCTTTCATCTCTACTAGTGCCATTCGGTACGGTGCCTTCGATATTGGAGCCGTTTCTGGAGCCAAATCAATCACAAATTCAACTGCTCTGTCGGGAGGAAGTCCCGAAAAATCGTCCAGAAATACGTCTGCGAAATCTCTCACTACCAGGATCTCATCTATTTTCGGATTCTCTTTACGACTATCGACTATGTAAGCTAGATATCCTACACAGCCTTGCCTTAACAATCTTCTGGCCTGCATCAACGTTAGACAACTCGCTTGTCTAGGCGACTTGCTACCATAAAACATAACCTTTGACGGACATAAGGTTAATACGCTTCTTCTGGCAGTCAATTACCGCCCCATAATTGGATAACCAATCCATACCTAAAATAACATCAAATTCTCCAAGTCGAATAGGGATAAGATCTACGTTCATGATATTACCCTTAATATCTACTCTACAGTTCTTGTTCACATACTTAACAGGGATAATTTCTCTATTCACAATTTCTATGTTCATGGGGTATTCTAACTCGTCCTTAAACAATTCTAAGTTCTTAGCGAAGTCATCGGATATAAATGAGTAAGTAGCACCCGAATCAAATAACACATAAGCATAAACTTTATTGATCGGAATGATACCTGACACCACATCGCGAGACTGTACCGCGTCCTGCACTGTCATGTTGAACGTTCTAGCTATTGGTCTATTGGTTGCGGTTGGTCCAGCAATGGTTAGAGTGCTTCCACCAATATTTCCTCTGTTTCCTCCTGAACTCATCCCTCCCGATCCCTTCTTAGGATAATCTCTTGCAAGATGGTCCTTTGATCCACATGTGAAGCATGCATCCTTCTTTGGGTTCAGACAGTTTGGTGTTATGTGGCCTTCCTGACCACAATTGTAGCACACTCGCTTCCCTTTCAGACAAACTCCCAAATGCGTTTTTCCGCAGGTTGGGCACGGTTCGATCTTCTTCTTCTGCCCTCCTTGTTGACTTCCAATTGATTTAACTATCGAACCACTTCCTCTTTTTGTTGTGATTACCCCAGGCTGCTCCCACCAGTCTTGTTATTACCTTCCTTCTCACTCTTCTTCTTCTTCTGCTCCTGATTATACTTCGTTACTGCATCACTTCCACCCTCAGCAAGTATGGCCTTCTCCAACACTCCCGCAAAAGTGTTCAATTGGAACATTGACACTTTGCTATACAACCAGGGCTTCAGTCCCTGCTCAAATCATCTTGTCTTCCTCTCATCAGTGTGCACTTGGTATTTGGCGAACCTAGCCAACTCGTTAAACCTTCTTTGAGTAATCACTCTTGACATACTTCCTGCTTCAACTCTACTCTGGCGGACTTCCATCGATTTTGTGAACTTTGGAAAGTACATCTCGAAGAACATTTCTTTGAATCTTTCCCAGGATATAACACCTTCACCTCCTCTCACCTTGTTTGCCTGCCACCAATAGCTGGATTCGGACTTCAGCATAAACGTTGCATAAGCAGTCTTCTGATCTTCCCTTACCCTAGCAACATCAAACACCTTCTCCATCTCCATCACCCATGTCTGAGCTTCAATTAGGTTTATGAAACTTTGGCGGTCCCACCGCCTTGAAGTCCTTAAATGAAGTATTTGGTGGAGCTTGGGGTTGATTATTAAGTGCTTCAGCTAAAAGGTTTACCAATTTCTGAACAGAGTTAGCATTGGCGTCGTTGTTATTGTTTGTTGACCCTTCCATGGTTTGCTAACAATTTTGTCTTCTAGGCGGCATATTTCTATTAAGAATATACGCTTATTAGATCTTTACTCAATCTCTAAAACATTTAAGACTTAACTAAACATTTAATCATAACTCACTTAACACATTACTTCAAGTAAACTTTGACATTTCATTTAATTCAAAAGTCTTTACATCATAAGATAGCATCACTGCTATTGACATCAACTATCCCGAGATAAAGAATCTACGATTTAAAACATCACAATATTCCTTTATTTATGAACATATCGAATTTACATCATTAACTATCAAATAGTTTTCACATATTTAGACTAATACTATCACTGTCTGTTAAGGCGCTGGATAGCCTTACTACGTTCCTCCTCCATGATGCGGCACATCGTTCTGCGATCTAGCATATATGAAGGTAGATCCTCAAAGCTGGATTGGATACTTCTAACTTTCGATCTTGGACCGCATCCATTACATTTTGTAGTGTAAAGTACGTCTCCTCAAGTTTAGTCTTCGCGACGGCGATCATCTTCTTACCACGATCAAAGACAGGCGTGACTCTTATACCCAGCCCTCCTCTGCTATGGTAAGCCTCTCTGAGGTCTCCTTCAGATCCTTCTTTAACTTCTCTATTTCTGCGGACTTATCCTCGGTCTAACCCTTCTCGTGAACCAGATCCCATTCCACGTTTCCTAAACATATGTGAAGAGTCACAATCTCTCTATCCTTATGCTCCATAGTAATCTGCTGAATAATCGCCTGCTTAGTCAGGTCCCGAACAGTATCCTGCAACTCTACGTTACGATCATAGAGTGCGTCATACATCTCTGCATCAATGGAGTTCGGTAGGAACTCCTCTTCTTCCTCTTCTTCTTCCTCCTCCTCAGGATCCTCTTACGGATCGGGTCTCAAACTCATGCTCTCGACCAGCAGCGGTGATCAACGGAGATGGCTCTCTCTATATCAGCTGCTCCCTGACGACATGAATGTCTCGGGGCTCCTCCTCTATAGGTAATTGGGGTTCCTCCTCCCTAGCTTGACTAGCTCCTCTATCATCCGACATCCTGATAACAAAATTTTAAATTTTAGTTACTAATCCGTGCTAGTGAACACATAGATTAACACATACGCACATAAAGTCTTTTATTATCTTCAATGAATTTAGAAATTCATTTCTTAGAACTCGATAAGAGTTTACCACTACTATGTTCTCGATCTCCTACAAGGCTACTACCTAAGGTTGTTCCCCTCACCTAAGGTTCATAACCTTACAGCTTTGATACCAACCTGTGACACCCCCAAATCCGGTGATTCCATTTCCACAGGATTTGGTGTTCACTGTACAAACATCATCTATCTATCTACCCATAAATAAATGTAAACCATACAATAGATAGAAATAATAATAAAATCTCTCCCCTTCTGGGGTTACATCAACTGAATAATAATAAATCCCAGGTTACTCTAACCTTAAAACATCTGTACGAAAAACATAAACAATAAGTCTTAGTAACATCAATTCTAATTACATCACATAACCACAATAATAAAACATTCTTCATTACTTTCTAAGCTTGCCCTTTCCCTTACTAGTGGAAGGTTCGTCTGCTCTTTCGTTCTTAACTGCAATGTTATTATTACGCAAGAGTGAGCACGATTGCCCATAAGTATAACAATATAACAATGAATAATAACATGCGAGAGAATAATAACTTCGGATATAAAAGCTCAACTTTTGAATCAAGAATGAATAACAAGAATCAAAGAATTTCTGAGGGTCATAAGACCTTGAACTTTGTCCTAGGTTGTCAAGTGTTTTTACTTGAAACCTTTAATAGTCATGAGAGGCGTGGACTCTTCTTCTCGTACTTAGGGGATCATTACAGGTACCATCACATGCACAATATCTTAACGCTAAAGCGTAAATAATCCCCTATCTGAGGTTGTTCATCTCGGTTTGACATTCGAGTCCGCACCAAAGGAAGTTTGGTTTGGATAATTCATCAAGGGGTTCTGAAATTTAGAACGCTCATCAACTATGGACTAGTCGAATCAATAAGGGTTCGCTAGTCTAACAAGGTTTAACAGTGAATGAATATTTAACTTGAATAACATCTAAAAAGGTATACGATAGAATAATTATTGTATAACAACATCATGCTTAAAGATTAATAAACTTTAATATACTAGACAGGCTTGATCAATAATAATGAGAACTTGCTTAACGAAAGTTTAGGATAAGAAACTTGCTCAATGTAACAAGATAATGTTTAGAAACTTGCCTCGTGCATATATTACACTTAAACAAACTCGTTCTTTGAATTAAATCCTACATACCAATTACGTTCACAATACCAGTCAATAATAACGTACTAAGTTCATAACTTTACTCTTTGTTTAACTCGAATTCATGACTATACTTAGTGAATTATTACACTTAGTTTAAAATTAAGACTTCACAAAAATAAACTAATTATGCATTCGATCATTTAATCCACACGTAATTGTGTTATGGACATGTTAAGAATTTATTTTAACATCTCATTATATGTCTAACAAATTTTATATTCATTAGACTAGGTTACTATCACATTTCTATACTTGAACACTTAAAAACAATTATTTTACGGACATTACGCTAAGTGGTAAATGTATTTCACTTTTATATCGACTCTTGGTGTTATTGTGGGCAGGTATAGCTTTACTTATTACATTGACTGACATGACACAGGGAAAAGAACTAGGAGTCTGGCGTCATGGTGTGAGACTCAGATTCAATTTCTATAGTTCGCGAAAATTGTAGAACACGACTAAAATTTTCCAATCAACTTATTCTTACACGAATTTAGACATACCCACATGCTAGAATTCATAAATAATCAATACCCAACATATATAGAGTGATTTTAACCCATAAAAACATATAATTACAGAATTAAAGCATGCAAATTGGACTGTTCTTGATGTTCTTGAAGTTCTTGAACAAAAACATGGATTTTAATGCTACGGATTCGTTATAAAGCCAAATCCAACAATTCAAGTTACATTTTGTTCATTTTAACATGTATAATCATATCAATGTGTGAATTTTACAAAATAAACTATATTTGACATACTAAAAACACGTATAAGGCCATATGGCCATATCACGTACTCTGCAGATTTTTGAAATAACCAGTCATAATATATATTATGAAAATCTATATAATATGTAAAACATGCTAACATACTCGAATCATTACATATATCCCTAACATCTTACCCCAATTTACAGAAATTACAGAACGTAAGGAAGCCAATTTTCATGAAACTTATAACACATAAAAATATAATATTTGGGTTGAAGAGATTACCTAAGCGTAGAGTGAAATAGGAGATGAATTCCTTCTGATTCTTCCTGACTCTCACAAACCTCTTAACAACTTCTCTAAATTCTCAAACTCCCTCTCTTTTCCCTCTCTGTTTTACCAGACTTAGCCAAATAATGAAAAAGGAAGAAAAAGAAGACATCTGATATAATAGGAGAAGAACTGACGCATAAGTGGTCAGTTACTCTCCAACATGGGTAAACTACCAGTAACTTCCACCAAGGCCATGTTTGGCTAATTAAAATAGGTTTTAAAAATCATTTAATTTAATAAAACTTTTATAATATAGTTTAAATAATGTCACATCCATTATAAAATAAATCAATACCTTATTTAATTTATTTAAATAAAATATAATAATTTCTCAATAATGCATATAGTCACATAATTAAATTTCTCATTAAATAATAATATCGAATTAATAAATCTCTAATTAATAATTAAATTAATTAAAATAACATAGGCTTATTAAATACTTCTTTTAATTCAATAAGCTCACATAATCACATACTTGAATAATAAAAATGTCCACATTAATTTAATAAATATAACATATATAATTAAATTAATCTACCACAATTTCATCAATTAATTATTTAATCTAATAATTAATTCATCAAAAAAAAATATTTATTCAATCAAATAAATATTTAAAATTAATTTACAAAATCTCGATTGTCACATCTTTCCCCTCTTAAAAGGATTTTGTCCTCAGAATCACAACTCAATAATTCGTCCCGTTACTGGTTCGGTCATTACGATGAAATACAAACATCCACCTCTAAACAAGATACGATAACTAACATGCATAATATAATAAACGTACGTCGTTCATTCAAAAGGTGTTACTAGTCCCAAGATACGATAACCTTAATATCATCTTACAATCATACCCTAAAATAAATATTAGGGTTCACATTACATAATCGTAATTTAAACTAAGCATAAGATAAATTCTGCTTCTCGTAATAATCATACATCTTCCCTTTACCCTTGTCCGTTCTTGAGGTCTCGGGCTTAGCTGCAATATATTCATGATATAGCAAGGATGAGCAACAAGTTTGCTCAACAAGTTTAAATACAACAATAAGGATATATCATGATGAATGGAAAAATGTCTAACAATGGGTTCAACAGTATAATATCTGAAGGATTCAACAATATGAATATCATAAGCAAAGACAATGATTGCTTTTAGAATAACTGCTAGTCGAGTAGACTTTGAACTATAACACTCCAATGGAATCAATAGCTAATTAATGGTTTGGTTATTGGCTCTGAGAATAAGTACTTGAGGGATCGACCTCACGCACTCTATGTATATGCATAACATTTAAATCATTCATTGTATCTTTATTAGATACTGCAATCCCTATCATAGAAATGGGTGTTCTTCGGTCTAAGAATCCTTACCATCAATTGGTTTGGATAGCTTTTATAAAACTTCATAGAAACATCGTAGGAGAAAGGTTCGAGACTACATTACTTGCAACACAATAAATTTGGATACTTGCTCGATATAATTTAGAGTAAGTTAAGGGAAACTTGCTTAACAAAAGTAGGGTTCAAGGAACTTGCTTAACAAAAGTAGGGTTCAAGGAACTTGCTTACGGTATGCGTCGAATAAAGTAATGTAAGGGTTTAGGATACTTGCCTGCTTGCTCAGATACAATATAATTCTAGCTTTAATTAACTTGCATTGAAACGACCTAACATTAACAAGTCGGTTTTTCAATTAGCATGTGCAAACTAATACGAGTCTACACTTAAAAGAATCAAGTCATCACATAGCATGCTTCTCAACACATTACATGACATATTGGTCACACATTACAAAGTAAAGTAATCATATAAGCATGCCTTGAAACTTCAAGCCAAAAACAGATTCTATTTGTGAATGAAGGATGCATAAATGCGCTGGTCTAGAAGCTTAGGGACGGTGCAATTGCTTATGGCCATCCTCGCCGAACCGAGATTGAGTTTACGCTTCCCGACTTCAAGATCAACTCTAACACACTAATCACACATATATTTTAACATACATACATGCTAGAGTTTCACATATAACACATGATTCTACTTGGGTTCATTACAACAAGTTTAGCTTACACATTATTTGTCATTAAAACATAAAAAGTCACGTAATCATCATGCTTTACAATCTTGGTCATTCAATACTCAGTAGTCATGCTTGTATAGATATACAACACATGTATACTTTACTCACATAATTCATATTCTAGAAATTTCCCTTTCTTTATGACTGCGTGTGCATAAGTGAAAACCATACATTAATCAAACTATGATCATGTCAATATGTCTATAGGCATAATTAATCCTAATACACATGCTTGAATGGTCATGAAATACTATGCTTTTTACTTGATGACATTATCTTCCTCATTCTAACTTTCTTTGAATTTTACACTAAGTCAACTTAGTACATACAAGGCATCTTAACATGTAACTCTCATGCATTTACAACTTGTATTCAAGCCACATATGCATGTTCAAATGATCAGATCTTATAAGACAAAGTCTTGGTCAAGTTCACTTTTGAAATCACAAATCTCATTTCAATACCACAAGTGTTGTGTCCATTGTTGATACTAACATGGTTATACTTGTTCATACTACATGCATGTGCCTACGTTTGCATGTTAAAAATAGTTTACAAGCTTGCTCTACCATGTACTAACAAGTTAGCATAAATCAGAAACATAACATAACATCTTAGTGCGGTGAAGGATTTGTAGAAGACTGCTACACCACCCTAGTACAAATAGGCTTATGCTGTGCCATGCACGAGAAAAAAATCGAAGTTAAAGTTACGATTCTGGTAGCATCCGCTTCTGCACCCTAGTACAAAAGAAGGGCAATTTGCTAGCAGGTACTGCATCAAAGATGATAAGCAGACTCTGCTTTGCGAGCCTTAACCAACATGGTTTCCAACAATTCAAGCATGCTCCAAATCAATATTAAATTGATCATACATTTAGACATATATTATAAACATATCATGGCATGATAATTCACATAAACTAACGAAGAATTTCAAGTAATTCTCAAGAATTTAATAAACCCAACTAAGAACAAAAGCTTAGGATTTATACCTTTTGAAGCTTAATAGTCTTCCTACACTTTGAATATGCTTCTATGATATGCTCAGCAACTTAAGACTCTCAAACTAAGACTTATCAAACAACACAAACTAAATTTGGAGCTTGCATTTATAGAAGAAACTATGAACTAGACATTGGCGTTACACAAAATTGGAGCTCATGGTGCAAAGGAAGAATACATTGGTTGTTAAGAAGTGGTTCAACAACTCCCCATAGGCCATTGGCCTTGAAATCATTGCCTAAGTTTTAGCCATATGAAAGTCACGTAAATCAAATGTAGGCTACTGTTCATGTACTAATGAGACACTCATTTTGGGATAAGGAAATAATTCTCAGCATACTTGATCAACTAGGGCTTGGTTTGGACACTATAATTCCCATAATGTAATATAAATGTGTTACTACTACTACACAATTTATTTATTATAACATAGGTTATAAAGATTCAAAGAGCATACAATGTATTTCCTAATTATAATGTATCAAGTAGTGCACATACATATAATAATATTATTATGCAACTCACATGAATGCAAATAACTCTTACTATATAGTCTATATATATAATATATAGACATATTAATGTATCACCTTGTACTATATAAAATATATAGTTAACTACCATATAATAAATGTTTACTACATTGCACAAATAAATCAAGTAAACATATAATCACATTATACTCCTTAATTATTATTTATTCTTAATAATTATTAATTAACACATTATCAATTAATTACTCATAATTGCAATTAATCAATATGTTCAAATCTTTCCACTATATTCAAATAACTTGAATATTTAATTATTAATAATCTTATCAATTCTTTGATATTAAAACCTTAGGGTTAGTCCACTAATTTAAATCAACTATTAATGACTCTCTTTAATCATTTCGTAAATTCACACAACCACATAAGGTTTAAATAAGCTCACAAAACTAACTCATTAAAATAAAATCACATATTTAATTAATAAGGAGTTTAAACATTTGTGGATATTACAATGGCTGCCGAAAAACTCAGCTAGCTCACGCTGATCCCAACAGGCATACAAATTGGATCTATCCTCTGCTGATATGTGGTGAGAAGCTAAGCGCCGACTCAGTGCCCCCTCAAAAGGATGAAAATCCTAGAATTGGTCAAACTGACACATCACGGCCAGTGGGTGGTAAGTAATCATGCCCCTCAAGCCAGCCAGAGGAAGATAGTCCATGCCCGGAACATGAGTGATGAAGCTGTAGGGTGAGTTAAGCCCTGTACACGACAATATATTAAACGGATCCCCGATCCCTACCAGGAAAGCTGGCCAAGATACAACATCTATACACTCCGCAGGCTGAAAGGAGAATGACGTGGCTATATCATAGGTGAAACAATACACATGCCGTCTGAAAGTGCCAATTAGTCTCAAGTGTGACATAAACCACACATACAGCATGATTGAGCTGCCTGTAAACACTCTCGTCGAATAAGTGCAGGAGTATGTGGCCGACCTCAGAGTCTCTGCTATAATCATCGGTACGATGGTGTGACCCTCTGTGAGAGCTCTCACTGCCATGATAACTTCTATATCCAACTCATCCATGTACCGTGGCATTAAGACATACGATAATATTCACAATCGCAGTACATCCACTTTGGCCAAACGCCAATGATCCTCCGGTGTGGTGAAATCCACAGAATGTCGTGTATAACTATCCTCTAAACCAAGTCTATCAAATAGAAAACGTTGGGATATCACATGGCCAGATGTGAGCTCATCCTGCACCACCCTACGCCTCAATCCAGTGAGAGTCATGACCTACCGACTCATGTCTCCAATCGCCATATAAATGCAAGGTCTGTCCAGTGGTAGCATCGTCAAACATGCATACTCCAACAGAGTAGGAATCAACGCCAGGGTCCCAAATCAAAAAACCTGGCTCGCCGAAACCTAGTGCTCCAGCATGCCCTCTACGAATCCTACAGGAACCTAAAACATCAAGAGGGTCATAGTATGCTACAACAGCTGATCTATAGTCACCCTGTCTGATGGTAACATACTATCATACCACGATCGCATACTAGATGCCACCAATACTGGTGGGGTATGTTCAATGCGGCTAACTGTCAAAGAAGACATTTATGTGGGCCGTATCATAAGATCATCCAGGGGTCAATGCTGAATATCTCTGGATATACATACATATGCATAACATAATAACATGCATTATACAATCAATGGAAATATTATATAGGGAATGGAAAACTTTACATACATTCTTAAGTATATCATCTTCTAATAAATCATCTCTGTACAGTTAAAAATACAGGGAAATGGGGCATTGTCGCCCAACAACTAACATCAGCCTACCAAAAGAGATATCAAGAATGGGGCAGAGATACCCAATGTCTAACAGAGGCCTATCAAAAGAAATAATGAGAATGCACATCAGAAGAAGACAATGGTGTTAATATCTACATCATCAATCTTGTCCACCTGATGTAACTCCTCCTGATTCACTGGATCTCTATCCACAGGGATGCCAGGCCTATACAAGAGAGGATCTGCAACGGCAAAGCCATATGGGTCACCTGAGGGGCCAGCGCCAGAGCTGGAAGGATCAAAAGTATATGCCTCTGAAGGATCTCTGCCCAAGTGCCGGATAAAGAAATGTGCCCGGTCCAACTGCCGGGTCAAATTGTCAATCTGTGTCAAATGACTCGGATCCAATCCGTTATCATCATGAATTTTGGAACCATATCCCCCATGAACTGAGTGGCGCGGGTCTGTGCTCTAATGGTATGAGGAAACCACCAATGTTGGAATATCTCCTAAGTGCAGGGACCCTCTGATAATGTAAAACTGTCAAGACCCAACAATGGGAAATCAATGACGGGTGACTGCAAAATAGGCCAGTAACGCCTGGTAGGAGGCAAGATCGGTATGCGAATCTCTCATGTGATTTTTCTGATAGCGTGCTCTCCTAAGTAAAGCTCCCATCCTCCATCTGTGAAGAGAGGAATCCTACGGGTGGAAATCACGTGCTCAACTCCAGTCGGGTACCCATCCTTAAATCCAATGCTCAAGTGCTCCCTAGAGTAAGGAACCCATGTGATGACATCCACTATAAATAACTCCAGTTGTAGGCGGCAATGAGTGAAACCCTCTACAACAAGGACCTCTGCCAGTATGGAATGATGCCATCTTCGTCCTCGTGGATAGGTATCTAAGCCTAACACACTCACAGAACGCAAACATGGAAGCCTCTCATAGGCCTAGAACAGCCAACACAAAGGCACACATCTGTTGTCAGTCAATACTCTTAACCTATACATGGGAAATTATAAGCCATCAGAAATGGGTAAAATCCTAGCCAAGCCTCCGTCAAGCCCTGCGAACGCATGTGCATACCCATGAGGAAATAAGCGAAGGTGTAGGAATCCTAGTTACACTCTCACTGATACAGTCCACATGTCGTGTGGTACTCACCAAAACGAATGACATTGTAGAAGATTTATCAGCTATGAAGCAGTCTCTAATGATCATCAGGAACAATCGCCGAAGAATGCGATCCCTGACTCTCACATCATCAGGTATGGGCTCACTCAATAGCCCGCTTATAGCATCTACACTCAATGGACCTGTACAAATGGTCCTGCCCTTGAGCGCCTCAATCAGAACTCCTAGCAAGGATCGAATGACAGTCGGGGTAATATCTGCCGTACATGGCATGGGATCCCCTCCAAACTCTATACTGGTGATAAATCACTAATCCATCGGTGTCATCATCACCTCACAGTCCAACAAATAGAGGGACTGAGTCTGGTGAAACCAGCGCTCAGACAATGCCGTGAGGTAACACCAGGGACAATGACGGGGAAGGATGGAAAAGAAAGCTCTGAGGCCCTAGTCATGCATAATAACTCTATAATCAGGATGCAGAGCCTGGTATGTGGAGTGAATTCTGAACCAGTTCCCTCTAGGCTGTGTAAAGTCGGGAACCTACATCATAAAGCATATCAACATCACAAACATCTGCTGTCAATTAACATTCTTAACCTGTACATGGGAAAAGACAAGAGAAATACTCACCAGCAGAAATGGGTAGAATCTTAGCCAAGCCTCGGTCAAGCCCTGCGAACGTATGCGCATTCCCTGAGGAAATAGGCAAAGGTGTAGGAACCCCAATCATACTCTCCAATATGGTCCAAGTGTCGAGTGGCGTTGATCAAAGCGAAGGACACCGTAAAAGAGTTATCTGCTATGAAACAGCCCCTAATGATCATCAAGAACAATGGCCGAAGAATGAAATCCTTGACTCTCATATCATTGGGTATGGGCTCACTCAATAGCCCACTCACAACATCTACGCTCAAAGGACCTGTACGAACAGTCATGCCCTTGAGCGCCTTTGACAGAACTCCTAACAAGGATCAGATGGTAGTCGGGGTAATATCCACCGTACAAGGCACTGGTGCCTCTCCAAACTCCATACCTGTGATAAACTGCCAATCCATCGGCGCCATCATCACCTCACAATCTAGCAAATGGAGTGACTGAGTCTGGTGAAATTAGTGCTCAGACAATGCCCTGATGTAACCCCAGGGACAACGGCAGGGAAGGATGGAAAAGAACGTCCCGAATCCCCAGCCATGTATAATCGCTCAATAGTAATCATGCAGAGCCTGATACATGGAGTGGATGCTGAACCAGTTCCCTCGAGGCTTTGTAAAGCTGGGAACCTACATCAAATGCATATCAACATCAGAATCCTTTATTCCTCATCAATAGGAAAGAAGGAATATTAAGATCTAACTGTATACCTCATTTGCGTGCAGGTAAACTGAAGGGTGTCAACTCAAATCGTCCAAAAGCTCTGGGTTCGCCACCTGAATGCCTAGAAAATTCCTACGGGGAACAGATGCAGCAGGAACGGGGTCCGCAACCAGAACATCATCCTCCTCATCCTCAACATCTAGCACATCAACCTGGACTAGACGTATCATCGCCTCCACCAAACGACGAGGCTGTCTAACAGAACGGGGTCGAGGCACTTTAAAAGCCCTTCTCCGTACACCAGAAGTGGTCTTGCGGGAACTACTCGGCTGATCCAGATCCATAATATATGAACAGATGTCTCCAAATCACCTCAGAAGGGGTGTGGTATTTTTTATCATGGAGCTTTTCAAAATGCAATTTATGGCAACATGCATGCATGCATTATTTTAACATACATCTATAGTAGAGTTAAAAATGCATGACTACCCAATGCCTACGTTTTGAAAAACATTTATCGTAGTCCCCTTTGTAAATAGGACTATCCACATGCACATAGGCATGACTAGGTGGCCATTTAGTAGCACACCTACCCACAATCATATACATCCTACATGCATTAATACATCATAGTAAAAAAATCCGTAAGTGTAGTCTAATTATCAGGATTATTTTTCTTTTCTGTCTTTACTCATTTGTCCTTAAATAGGATAAGAAATGACAGTAAAAGGTGCCAATTTGATTGTTTTAAAAGTCATATTTTTTCACATCATTATGTTCAGCAAGGTTTAATACTAACATTTACTATGTTGAATATTTTTTATAAAGTCATATCAGCATGCATATTCACTACTATTGTGATGCCCCCAAATTTAGGTATCTTCCAACCCGACATATGGTGCTACACGGTACTCAAAACAATTAAATCATTCCATTGAAATACAACATAATGAATGTAATTACTATCTTCTTATTACAATCAAAGTATAATCCTTCCTAGGTTCATAAACCAATTACATTGCTCGTTGTTCATAATGTATAATACATACAAACATACTAATCTATTACACGATGGCTAAGTATCCATCTTCGCTTTGCCCTTATCTCTCTTAGCTTTCTCAGTACGTTCATCCTTAACTGTTGTCATATAATTCACGCAAGAAGTGAGCATAACAAGCTCAGCAAGTTTTAACAAAGGATAACATTAATACCACATTCGTGAATTATTTAACAATTCATACATAAATGAACAAATAGTTATGAAGTATTATGAAACAATAATACTTTAACATTTCATAACATCAATTCCTGAAGTATAGAATAGATTAGGAATTCTGAACCGGTCGATAGACCATGAACAGTAACTTTCTATTTTCATACTTGAAAAGGATATCACAGCACTAAGGTTGTACATCCGCATTACTTATGAGAACTTCTAGGTGATCAGCCTATAGTACTCTATGTTGATCAACACTCATTTGTTATACGTATTTACGTTTAACATTTGGCAAACCCGCGTGCCCATCGAATAATCGATGAAAAATACTTTTGTTTGTTCATAGACAAACCTTACCTTCACATCCATACCAATTATTTGGCATAGGATATCATTAACATTTCTATATAGAAAGATATGAATATCAATCAATCTACATCTTACAAGTAGTCTAGCCGAGTTAAATCGGGCATTGGCCATTTCTTTAAAATCAGTCGTGCAATTCAGTACAATGAATCACATAAAACTTGACTAACTTGAAGGTTAGACAAGCGTTAAGAAAACTTTCCTTTCAGCGTCTTCAAATAACTTAATTGACTGACCACAACCTTTATAGAATCTACATGATATATTCACATAGCACACTGTAATTAGCTATTAAACAATTATTCACATTGTTCCTACCAACTTCTTTCTCTTCTATGTCTTTGTTAACTTAATATCATTAATAAAGTCAACTCAACTTATTATCCTTCATCCTGTCTTATTAATCAACTTACGTCATTAACCGGACTCTATCATCAATGGTGAAGTACCAACGTTGTTTCCCGACTATGGTTCATTGACAACACATTGTGTTCTTCATTCATAACTTACTAACATGCATCCAATACATAAGTTTCAATATTGTATACCTTAGTATAGGTAGTATAGCAATAGTTTTAATACACTTATGAAGTGCATAAACTTTACTCTTCTAGGTCTTTGAACAATTGCAGTTCAAACATAAGTCATTCAACAATTACTCTGAACCCGCGCCGCGGCGTGACATTACTATGCAAGACTGGCGCTGCGACGCCAGTTAGTAGTACCCATGCTTCTTGGTCTCGGTACAAGCAAGATGAGACTCCCTTATACCGATTAATGCTGCGGTGCCACTTTCTAGTGCCAATTACATCAGGTTTCATTGCGCAGCAAACAATTTAAGCACTTTAAAGCGCCATAACGCCGGTCCTCGATGCGTAAATTTTTTAACAGATAAAATTTTTAGTGAGCTTCTCGAAGCCATAACTTCTTCGTTATAAGTCCGATTTGGTCCGTTCAAAAGCCTACACGTCATAAATGACATACTCTACGTGTTCATATAATAATTTGACACTTTTGAATCCAATAACTCAAAATTCACTATTAGGTTCATTTTTAAGCGTTTGTAAATGTTAATGAGCGTTCGATGCTCGTTTTCTTCGTTTTAAGTCGGAATCCGAAGATTCTTGAGTCCATGACTCTTAAACACCCTATCTCATGTGTTGACATTGAAAAACCATGTTTTCAAGTCTCATGGCAACTTTTGACTATCAATTCAGAATTTTAACGTTTTCGACGTTTAACGTCTAATTACTTAAAATTCGAAATAACTTTGTTACTAACATACTCAAAGCCAAATGACATGAAATACTCCATGGACTTTATATCTACATCCTAACCAAGCAAGATGCACATATTTACGTATTAATGGAGTTCAATTGTTTATAAACAATCAATCTCAACAATCAATATTTTCATGATTTTAAGCTATATCAAATCTTATAATTTCTATGATTTCATGACTTATAGAGATTGGATCTATAACAAGTCATCCTTATTTCACCATACTAGACACACACCACCCATTTATGATTCTCCATACCAAAAGAAAACCAAAAGAGATGGAACTATCAATAAGGAATATTACCTTAAGAACTCTTTAGAAATCATGAAAAACTCTAAGGCAAAGCTTCAATATAGATGATTTGGTTGAGTCTAGCTCTTTCTCTCTCTCAAAATATAGGTTGGCAATTTGAAAAACTCACAAAAGACCAATCCTAGCTTTCTATTTATAGGCAAATGAAATGGAGGGCAATTTAGACATTACATCACCACCTCCTTACTATTCAACACTTTGTCACCAAGTAAAATACTTGGTGACCAAGTGATTATCTTTCCTTACACACCAAGTGGCCGGCCAACCTTGCCCATGGGTTATCCCCATGGGTTGTCCCATGGGTTTTACCCATTCGGTGACCCACCGGTTCGATCCATGGTTCAGTTTTCTTGTATTGGGCTTAACCAATCTAATATTGGGCCTTAACTTGGGCTTAACACATTAATTCATTGGGCTTGCCTATACAATTGATTGGACTTAGCATAATGCAAAACAATTGAATTCAAATTAAGTCTTAATTTAATTCCATAATACGAATCGTATTCTATACGTATAATTCACGTATTCTCTCCGTATAATACTTGTACGATAATCGTATTATACTCCGTATTAACTCATCGTATTATACATAGATACTAAATAGTTTCATCCTAGTATAACACACACACTAACAATAAGGAAATTCCTTCTACGCATGTTATTTCCTTCTCGAAAATTAATATACTCAACCCTTAGGTTTTAAGTCCACAAGCGAAAACTATGTTTACCTTAAATGAAATATTATTAGATATTTCATCTTATCTCGATATTCTATCATTACGCGTTTCTCGGAATTTCAAAATAATTCCCCGAACAAAAATGGATGAATAGTATTTTTACGGGAATTTCTCGGAAAATATTTATTTTCATCTTGGAAATTCTAAACAATTAACTGTAGCACGTAGCCAGATTACTAACCACATAAACACATCCTAGGTCACAGAACGACCTTCATATAGCTTACTCACAAAATAAATCAATTAAATTCATTTAATTCACATAATAAAATAAAATTTTAACTATCATAAAAATCTGATTTTCTCGGGCGTTACATTTTCTCCCCCTTATAAGGATTCTATCCCCAGAATCTAGCTAATAATTACATAAACAAATGAGGAAAATCTTCCTTCATTTTACTCTCGAGTTCCCACGTTACTTCTTAAGCATTGTGGTTTCTCCATAACACTTTCAGTGAAGGTATGACCTTATTTCTTAATACTTGCTACTTCCTATCAATAATTTGAATCGGGAGTTCTTCATATGATAAATCTTTCTCTATCTTAATAGATTCATACTCTATTATGTGTTTGTAGTCCAGTTTATAAGGACGTAATACAGACACATGAAACACATTATGAATGTGTTCCATCCCTGGAGGTAAGGCTACTTCATAAGCTACCTCTCCTACCCTTCTTAAAATCTCAAAAGGTCCTACAAACCTTGGACTTAACTTCCCTTTCTTTTCGAAATGTATCTTCCCCTTCCAAGGCGATACTTTCAGAAAGACAAAAGATCCTACATCGAATTCTCTCTTCTCTTTGTGAGGATCTGCATACTTCTTCTGCCTATCTTGAGCAGCAACTAATCGAGCACGTATTATCTTCACCATGTTTGCCGTTTGCTGTACCATCTTAGGTCCCAACATCTGATGTTCACTCACCTCATCCCAACACAATGGAGTTCGGAACTTCCTTCTATACAACGCTTCGTAAGGTGGCATGCCTATACTAGCATGAAAACTATTATTGTACTAAAATTCCACCAACGGTAAATATTCGTCCCAGCTCCCTTTGAATCCATAACGCAAGATCTTAACGTATCTTCTAGCGTTTGAATTGTCCGTTCACTCTGACCATCCGTCTGAGCATGATACGCCGTACTCAATCTTAACTGCATACCCATTTGCTCTTGCAAACTCCTCCAAAAGTTCGATGTGAATCATGGATCATGATCTGACACAATCGAAACAGGTACTCGATGTCTGGAAATAATTTCCTTGACATACAGTTTAGCTAACTGATCTAGGTTATACCTAACTCCTATTGGTAGAAAATGAGCCGATTTCGTCAATCGATCCACTATCACCCAAATATCATTGTATCATTTTCTTGTTGTTGGAAGTCCCACCACAAAGTCCATTGTGATGTGCTCCCATTTCCACTCTGGAATTTCTAACGGTTGCAACAACCCACTAGGTCGTTGGTGTTCAGCCTTAACTTTTTGATAAGCTAAGTACTTACTAACGTATTCTGTTATCTCCCTTCTCATGTTCGACCATAAAAAGTTATGACGAAGGTGTTGATACATCTTCGTACTACCGGGATATATCGAGTACCTCGAACTATGAGCCTCCATCATTATTTCTTCCTTGAATTCAGAATCTTTTGGAACCCAAATTCTTCCTTCAAAATGAAGTAATCCCTCTTTATCGAGGTTATACCTAGTCTTTTCTTCATCTTCTATCCTCTTCTTCATCTGCTTGCATTCCTCGTTACTCAATTGTACTCCCCTAACCTGTTCCACTATGGTCGGTTGGGTTTCCATGGAAAATAACATTTCCACCGCTTCCTCTAGTAACTTAACTTCCAGCTCCATTCTTGACATCGCTGTTATCAACTCATTCCGAGTTGTTAACATTGACAGTTTCTCTCTACCCTTTCTACTTAGCGCATCGGCTACTACATTTGCCTTTCCCGGATGATATAAAATATCACAGTCATAATCTTTTATTAACTCTAACCACCTTCTCTGTCTCATGTTCAACTCCTTCTGTGTTAAGATATATTTCAGACTTTTGTGGTCCGTGTATATCTCACACTTCTCACCATATAGATAATGCCTCCATATTTTTAAGGCAAAAACCACAGCTGCCAATTCTAGATCATGAGTAGGATAAGCCTTCTCATTATCCTTTAATTGACATGACGCATACGCAATGACTTTGCCAAACTGCATGAGCAAGCAACCTAGTCCTTTATGCGAAGCATCGCTATACACTACAAAGTTTCCTATATCATCTGGTAAAGACAATACAGGTGCCTCACTTAATCTCTTCTTTAGTTCCTGAAAACTGTTCTCACATTTTTCAGTCCATACATACTTCACTGACTTTCTTGTCAGATTCGTCAACGGAGTAGCTATTTTAGAAAAATCCAGAATGAACCTTCTATAGTATCCTGCTAACCCCAGAAAACTCCAAACCTCGGTTGGCATTTTCGGTTCCCCCACTAATTAACTACTTCTACTTTTGCTGGATCCACGAAAATGCCATCTTTATCAATAACATGTCCTAGAAACTGCACTCTCTTGAGCCAAAATTCAAATTTTGTGAATTTCGCATACAACCTTTCCTTCCTTAGTGTTTCCAACACTATCCTTAAATGTTCGGCATGATCTTCTGACATCTTTGAATAGACTAGAATATCATCGATTAACACTACGACAAACTTGTCCAAATACTGTTTGAACACTCTATTCATCATATCCATAAATGCGGCTGACGCATTAGTCAACCCAAACGACATCACCAGGAACTCATAATGACCATAACGAGTTCTAAACGCTGTCTTAGGTACATCTTCCTTCCTCACTTTTAACTAATGATACCCCGTACGTAAATCTATCTTAGAAAAATACTTTGCCCCTTTCAATTGATCAAACAGATCATCGATCCTGGCCAACGGGTATTTATTCTTAATCGTTAACTTGTTCAACTCTTGATAGTCGATACAAAGTCTTAACGACCCATCCTTTTTCTTTACAAACAATATCGGTGCTCCCCAAGGAGACACACTCGGTTGAATGTACTTTCTATATAATAGTTCTTGCATTTGAACCATTAACTCCTTCATTTCTACTGGTGCCATTCGATATGGTGCCCTTGAAACTGGTGCCATTCCCGATAGTAGATTAATTTCAAATTCAACCTCCCTATCCGGTGGAATACCCGGTAACTCCTCCGGAAATACATTCGCGAACTCTTGTACTATAGGTATCTGGTCCAAAGATGTTCCCACTCTTTGGGTATCCACAACATGGCACAGAAAACCTATACACCCTTTTCTCAACATCTTCTTAGCTTGTGTCATCGACAGACAACAAGAGCGTCTAGGTGATTTACTACCGAAGAACAATACCTTGGTTTTCTTAGAAAGCCGAAGGTTCACACTTTTCCTATGATAATCTATTATCGCCTTATGGTTAATCAACCAATCCATACCAAGAATTACATCAATTTCTTTTAACCTCGGTACCAAATCTACCGATAACTTATTCCCTCTAATATCTATGCAACAATCCTTATGAATATGTTCAATGGGGATTATCTCGTCATTGGCTACCTTAACGTCTAAAGGTATTGGTAACTTTTCAGGGATTAAACCTAATCGCTTAGCAAATTCACATGCTATAAAAGAACAAGTAGCACCAGAGTCAAATAGCACATAAGCATTTATCTCATTGACAGGAATGATATCTGCTACCACATCCGTTGATGTAACCGCATCTTGGACAGTCATATTAAACGTACGGGCTGAGGGTCTACCCACTGATGGTGTTGGTCCAGTAATGGCTAATTTACCACTACCAGAACCCTTATATCCCTCTAAACCCTTCTTTGGGTAATTTCTTACCATATGTTCCAATGACCCACAGACAAAACACCCCTAGTTCTTCTTAGGGTTAAGACAGTTGGGTGACAAATGCCCCTCTTGCCCACAGTTGTAGCAGACTGATTTCTCCTTTAAACAGACTCCCATGTGAGTCTTCCCGCATGTCTTGCATGCCTCCATCATATGCTTAGGATCTCCCTGCTTTACCCCAGTATTCCCAGGGTTGAAACTCTTCCTCTTAGGCAAGTTGCCGCTTCTGTTGGCAACTTCAGCCTTACTACCTCATTTTAACTTACTCTTGTTCTTCCTTTCTTTATGGTACTGAGACAATGCCTCACCACCACCTTCAGCTATTATCGCCTTTTCCAGAATGGTCTCATAGGAAGCACTCTGAAAAACCGATATTCTACTGTAGAGCCAGGGTTTCAAGCCCTGCTCAAACCTACGTGCCTTTCTCGTTTCTGTGTCCACCTGATGTGGAGCAAATCTAACCAATTCATTGAATTTGGCTGCGTATGGGGGAACAATTATATCCCCTTGTTTAAGTTCCAAGAACTTAATCTCCATCCGACCCTGCATGCTAGTAGGGAAGTAGTTTTTGAAAAATACCTTCCTAAATTGTTCCCACGTAACAACTTTGTTCCTAGCCCCACCCTGGTGAGCCTCCCACCAGTAGTTGGCTTCCCCTTCATCATGTAAGTCGCAAAAGAAGTCTTTTGCGCCTCACTTACGTTTGTAATTACAAACGCCTTCTCAATCTCTTTTACCCATGTCTAGGCCTCTAGTGGGTCCGTCATTCCTCAGAACTCAAGAGGGCCCACACTCTTAAATTCCTTGAAGGTAGTTATTTTTACTACCCCAGGAGCTACATGAATCCCTCCCCCAACTTGGTTAAATGCAGCCGTTAATAAATTAACGAACTCTTGCATAGGGTTATTAGGACCCCCTTGATTCTCATTATGAGACTCGGCCTCTTGGTTACGTTGTCTCCTTCTCGACGGCATAATTCTGATTAAATAAATAAAGTTTCGTTATTATCTATTTAACTACTAGGTTATCATTCTCAAATAACAACAACTCATACCACAACAAGCACATTAAATAAAAACTTCATTATATTAATATACTTTCATAGTCAAAACTATTTACATCATGATCCCTTAGCTAAAAAGCTATTACATACTATCCCGCGATTGCCTTCTACAAAAATTGGGATTTCCAAAAAGACTACCCTTTAATTATACAGAAGAGGGTTTTACGTCACTACACATGTACAAAAAGATCTACCGATCTACTAACATTGCCTTACGGCATTCTCATGTTTCTGATTTGCTAGAATCGAAACAATATCTCGACTAATGGTATGTCGAGTCTGCCTTGACTCAATAGAATAACAAGAAATTTTCAGCTTGAAATCCTCATGAGCACATTCGTGGATGTAAGACAACCTAGCTATCTTCTGGTCTTTCTCAACCAGTTTCTTTCGAAGCTCAACGGCCTCTTCCTTATAGTCTCTCGCCTTATCCGTCATCAGCACTTTCTCATCGTGCTCTGACTCAAAATCCGCCTCTGTAGATTCCTTCACCTCATCTAGGGTGGTTATCTCCTCATTATGTGTCTGCACTATAGTGCGCAGATGCACATTCCAATCCAACACTTCCAGATACAATGATCTCATTGCATCCGGAGGTGTTGGCTCCTGAGTAGGTATCACCATATTAATCGATGTTACCTCCATCTCCTCCTCCAAATCTATCATCATATTCAAATATGATGCTATGCCCATTGTTTCCTCAGAGTAATCTTCCCCAGACATGTACTCTTCTGGATTAGAATCTTCTAGAACCACTAACGGTACCTCCGCCACTGGCATTGGTAATATCTCCACTTGGTTCACTGATTCCTCACTTATCACGTGAATGTCTCTATACATCAAGCTATCGTTTGACATCTACAAAAAACATAACACGTTGATTAGTACATAATACATAATAGTATAAGCACAAATCACATTTAATTTAGTTAAGATAAATTTCCATCTTTTAAATTCTGTCGGTACTGAGTTTTCTCAATACCTTATTAATTCATTTGACTTGAATTTCATTCTCCGGACTTTACCTTCCTTACGAGGTTATTAGCCTAAGGTTCTTCCCCCCTTAAGTTTTATAACCTAAGGCTTTGATACCAACCTGTGACGCCCCCAAATTCGGGTATCTTCCAACCTGACATATGGTGCTACATGGTACTCAAAACTATACAATCATTCCATTGAAATACAACATAATGAATGAAATTACTATCTTCTTATTACAATCAAAGTATAATCCTTCCCAGGTTCATAAACTGATTACATAGTTAGTTGTTCATAATGTATAATACATACAAACATACTAATCTATTACACGATGGCTAAGTATCCATGTTAGCTTTGCCCTTATCTCTCTTAGCTTTCTCAGTATGTTCATCCTTAACTGCTGTCATATAATTCACACAAGAAGTGAGCATAACAAACTCAACAAGTTTTAACAAAGGATAACATTAATACCACATTCGTGAATTATATAACAATTCATACATAACTGAACAAATAGTTATGAAGTATTATGAAACAATAATACTTTAACATTTCATAACATTAATTCCTAAAGTACAGAATAGATTAGGAATTCTGACCGGTCGATAGACCATGAACAGTAACTTTCTGTTTCCATACTTGAAAAGGATATCACAGCACTAAGGCTGTACATCCGCAATACTTACGAGCAATTCTAGGTGATCAGCCTATAGTACTCTATGTTGATCAATCTGACACCACCAAAATAGATATACATCACCTATTCTGAGTCATCAAATACATGGTACATAAATCAAATACAACTTAATTATACAACTGTCATGTAAAACACGACATAATACAAACTGTGAGTATTAATACAAATCATCTTACAGACAATATCTATTCTCGAGAATAAGTCCTCATTACATTTATTGTCACCTTTATTTAACGGAATAGTGAGGACTACTAATACTATCATTTGGTCCATCACTACGTTCCCAGGCTTCGTCCCGGCTATATTCTCATTTCACGAAGAGAATAAAAGAAAGGGTGAGCTCAACTAGCCCGAAGAAATATTATGACTAAGATAATGCGAGAATAAATTATCGTTAGCCTTAAGCAGTGTTAAAAGCGATCTGATATAACAAACATCAAGTTTAAGCTGCGAATGAACAAGCAATCCATTAAAAGAGTCAAGTAGAGAATAAAATCTACTATCTTTTATGATTTAAAGGTTTTCATCACTTTTATCGTTGAGACTCGACAATAAATAATCCACATCATCGAATCACCACGCTTCTGGCCAAAGATATTCTTTAGTATCACGACCACAAATTATGCATGCACTACGGGCCAAGGACATCCGTGTAATCATCAATGGTCATGATCATGCCAACATCTGTCCATCAATGCACTACGGGCGAATGAGGACTTTTACCACATCATTTGTAACATTACGGTCATGATTACTTAGAATAATCCACGGTCATAATCATACCAAGTCCATCTATACTCTGAGGCCACATATGACTTTCAAAAATATAAACATGAGGATGATGACAATGATATAAGAATTCAATAAAACAAGTTCACGAATTAATTTGTTTAGGAACTAATAACGTCCAAATTGTCAACATGATCTTTGCTTTGTAGAGTAAAATTCAAGAATGCTCGGAAGAATATTTCCATGAAAAAATATTGGATGAAGCGCAAATATCAAGGATATTCCACTAATTTCATGGAGTATAGAAGTCAAAACTTTAACTTGTTGAGTATATTAAAGAATGGAATAACAAAAGAAATCACCATGCATGCGGTGCTTGGCATAGATAGGTTATTCAATGTGAATAATAAATAACGGAACGGTCGGAGCGTAATCGCGCATGCAAGCGAGGATATTCAACGAATAATAATAAAGAATGGAATAACAACGAAATCACCATTTATGTGGTACTTCACATAGGCGAGTTATTCCAAGCGAGAATAATAAATAACGGAATCGGGTTTAGGCGTAAAAACGCGAAAAGCGCTGATGAAAGCGGATATTCAATAGAATAATAAAAAGAATAATAAAAAGCGGAACCGGTCCGTCGTGTAAAGCGCATGCAGCAGGATATTCAATAGAATAATAAAGGCGGAACCCGGTCCAGCGCGTAAAATATATGACGAGGATGTTCAATGAATAATAAAGAATGGAATAACAACAGAAATCACCAAGTATAGGGTAGACCGCGTATACAGGTTATTCCAAAAGAATAATAAAGAATGGAATAACAGAAGTTCTCTTCATGAATATGAAAAAAAATAATACCCCTTACCTTAGAAAGAAACTGGATATTGGAGTAGAGAGGTAGCAGACTTCTATTCTTCTTTCTCTCTAAAATTTCTCTCTATAATAACTGCTCTATAACTTGAGTGAATTGGTGAAGATGATGAAGAATTCTATTTATAGAAAATATAGTTTCAATAATTGCACGTTTTGGGGCTCAAAATATTACTGAGTACAATACCTCGACTTTTCCTTTATTTTAATTTAGTCATGCAAGTATTATCAAACTTGCACCACCTCCCCTAATAGTAAATTATGTGATTCAATAGTAAATTATGTGAATCAATAGTTCTAGACATGTGAAAATACAAATTACAGTATAGTACCTCTATCTATACCTCCATTTTTAACTTAGTCATGCAAGTATTATCAATCTTGCACCAACTCCCCTAATAGTAATAAGAATGTGAAACAATAGTATATACACGTGAACAAATAGTTATAATCATGTGAAATAATAGCAATTAATTGCTCATTTATTCGGTTAAATACCCGATTGGTCAATATAACCTCCAGACATCAATTTTTATTGAAATAAATGTCGATTTTCACTAACACAAATAATTCCAACACAATGAAACTATTTTTATCAAAAATATAAATTTTGAAAATTTCAAGTTTGACTTTTCCCGAAAAAGTCAAGCTATTGACTTTTTGACAAATAGTAAAAACCGGAAAATTTTGTGTTTATAGTCTATTTTTACTAATTTCATCGTTAGGACTCAAATATCACGTCCGCGTCTCCAAATTCAACAAGAGCACAACTTCAATTTTAATAACATTCATCATTAATATTATAACTTACAATATTTATCAACCGGGTCGTTCGAGGAAAGAGGGCTTTCGATAAGGATTTCTCCCTATTGGCGCACAATTAGATGACCAAACCTCTCCTTGACAAAACTTCTAGACATTGTAAATATTGCAATTTAAGAATATGAATAACTTTGTCATCTCAGTTATTGATTAATAATATATCATATAATGTAGATGATCTTTGTGACAATAATCGAATCAATAATATGAGAGATATGATGCAACAATCTTTGTAGCAATAATTGAGTATAAGCGAGTGACTTCTCACGTAAGCATCAATAATCAATACTGGTGTGCTATTATGCAACCACGCGTATTCTTTGTACTTTTACTACTAGAGTAGTTCAACGGTATTAACGGTAAAACTTAGTAATTATTTTCATAAAATATTTTTGTAGTTTTTCTAACTACTGATGATACTTCCGTTGTGGGGTCCACCAATGATTATCTTGATTAAATGCGAATATTTCCCGACAAAAAGAATATTCCCCGGCCAAATGAATATTATATAACAACTTGCATACTTTGCAAAATTTATAAATACTACCCACAACTATAACATTATAACAAATTCATTCCATAATATTCAAAAATGATAATTATAGAAAAATCATCTTTATTCTTAAAAGTTGGGGTCTTAAAACCTCCCCTTCTTATGAAATTTCACCCTCAAAATTAGGGTACGTACCTGGTATGTCGAATAGGTGAGGATATCTTGACTTCATCTCAGATTCTAACTCCCAAGTCATTTCTTCAAGATCTTGATTTCTCCACAAAACTTTGACTTGAGGTATAACCTTGGAGCGTAAAATATGATCCTTCTTATCCTAGATTTTAACAGGTAACTCTTCATACGTTAAATCTTCCTCTATCTCGTCCGGTTCTAATTCAATAATGTGGTTCGGGTCTTCCACATATTTACGTAACATGGATATATGAAAAACGTTATGAACACGAGACATACTTGGTGGTAAAGCGAGTCTATACGCCACAGTTCCTACTCGATCG
Source organism: Panax ginseng (assembly GCA_020205605.1). Taxonomy (NCBI): domain Eukaryota; kingdom Viridiplantae; phylum Streptophyta; class Magnoliopsida; order Apiales; family Araliaceae; genus Panax; species Panax ginseng. The sequence goes on along the minus strand of CM035129.1, from coordinate 49,397,283 downwards.
AGGATTAAAAATGGAACAATGAATCGAGGATTGAGATTTCCTTTCTTTCCAAATCTCGTAACTCCTTTCCATGGAGAAACACGTAACAACACAAGATCTCCAATATCGAATTCCACGTCCTTTCGATGAAGATTAGCATAACTCTTTTGTCGATCTTGTAAGGTTTTTATACGTTGTCGGATTGTTTGAATCTTTTCCATAGTCATACGTACCAAATTCGGTCCCAACAATGTTGCTTCACCCACCTCATCCCAACATCTTTGGAGAAAGACACTTTTCTTCCATCTGGCGCCTCGAATGGAGCCATGCCGATACTTGCTTGATAATTGTTGTTATAGGAAAACTCCACCAATGGTAAGAACTTGTCCCAACTTCCCTTGAAGTCAAGGACACAGAGTCTTAATAAATCTTCAAGAGTTTGAATAGTCCTCTCGGATTGTCCATCCAAATGCGAGGATGATATGCCGAACTAAATCGTAAATCTGTGCCCATAGGTTTTTGCAAACTAACCCAAAATCTTAAAGTGAATCTTGGGTCTCGATCAGAAACTATGGATACCGGCATACCATGAAATCTTACAATCTCGTTTATATACATACTAGCAAGACGTTCAAGTGTATAAGTTTCTCGTATCGGTAAGAAATGAGCAGACTTGGTCAATCTATCAACAATCACCCAAATCGCATCTATGCCTTGAGAAACCTTGGGAAGACCAGTAACGAAATCCATGCTAATGTGCTCCCACTTCCATTCTAGAATTTCAAGTGGTTGCAATGGACCTTTTGGCACTTGATGCTCCGCCTTGACTCGTTGACAAGTTAGACACCTTATGATAAACCCCGCTATCTCTCTCTTCATATTGCTCCACCAAAATGTATGTCGAAGATCACGATACATTTTGGTACTCCCAGGATGGATTGCAAACGGTGTGTTGTGCGCCTCCATCATAATTTTATTCTTTAACTCAGGGTCGTTAGGAACATAAAGTCTAGAGTTGACTCGAATTATTCCTTCTTCATCTATTCTTGCTTCTGGTATAGCACCTTCTTGCACTTTCTTTCTCATACGCATTAGCTCCAGGTCTGTAGCTTGAGCAGCTTTAACTTTATCGATTAAAGTCGGTTCTACTCGTATATTCGCCATCATCACGTGGGTCCTTGGAGTCTTTATCTCTATCTCCATCCTTTGCAAGTCATACAAAATGGGCCTTTATGTTGACAAAATTGCACTCGTACCCGCATATGATCTTCTACTTAATGCGTCAGCTACCACGTTCGCTTTCCAGGATGGTATTGGATGGTATGATCATAATCTTTCAACAGTTGAAGCCAACGTCGCTGTCGCATGTTGAGTTCCTTTTGAGTGAAGAAATATTTTGAGGCTTTTATGATCCGTAAAGATCTCCACTTTCTCCCCATACAAATAATGCCTCCAAATCTTTAGTGCAAAAAGCATTGACTTACGCTGACTCTAGATCATGAGTAGGATAATTCCTCTCATATTCTTTGAGTTGTCGTGAGGCATAGGCTATGACTTTCCCATGTTGCATGAGAACACAACCTAACCCTTTTGCCGAAGCATCCTTTGTAGATGACAAATCCCTCCGATCCGGATGGTATTAGCCGAGCAGTCTTTGAAATGAGTCTCCTTTTGAGTTCTTGAAAACCCTTCTCATATTCCTCGCTCCATTCGAATTTTGTATCTTTCCGAGTTATCCGAGTTAAGGGAGTAGCGATTCGAGAAAACCCTTCTACTGAATCTCCGATAATAACTTCAGCTAAGCGAGAAAGCTATGTGCTTGGTCATCGATCGATTTAGGTTGCTCCCAGCTTTGAATAGCTTCAATCTTTGCTGGGTCAACAGATATTCCATGACTTGACACCACGTGCCCAAGAAATTCTACTTTCTCAAGCCAGAACTCACATTTCTTCAACTTAGCATAAAGCTTATATTCACGAAGCTTTTGGAGTATCAGCCTCAAGTGTTGCTCATTATCTTCACGACTTTTAGAATAAATAAGGATGTCATCAATGAAGACGACCACAAAGTGATCCAAATATTCCTTGAATACTCGGTTCATCATATCCATGAAGGCAGTATGAGCATTAGTTAATCCAAAAGACATGACTAGGAATTCATAATGCCTGTACCGAGTTCTGAAAGCCATCTTTGGAATGTCATCGGTTCTAATCTTCAATTGGTGATAACCAGAACGAAGATCAATCTTTGAAAAGAAATTGGCTCCTTATGGCGGTCAAATGGGTCATCAATACGTGGCGATGGGTACTTATTTTGATGGTGACATGGTTCGACTCCGATAATCAATACAAAGTCGCATACTCCCATCTTTCTTTTTCAGGAATAGAACATGAGTACCCCAAGGAGACGTACTAGGATGAATGAAACTGATGTCTAACAGTTCCTGTTGTTGGGTCTTTAACTCCTGAAGTTCAATAGGAGCCATTCGATATGGGGCTTCGGAAATAGGTTTTGTACCGGGTTCAATATCGATACAAAATTCAATTTCACGCTCTGGGGGTAGGCCAGGAAGTTCTTCAAGGAATACGTCAGGAAATTCATTAACAATAGAAATATCATTCAAAACTGACGTATTTTTATTTAGATCCGTGACATGAGCTAAGAAAGCTTGACATCATTTTTCAATAAACGAATAGCTTTATGGCTTGAGATGATAGTGATTGATTTTAATGGTTTTATTGCTTGAATTCGCATAATAGGTTGGTTAGGAATATGAAAGCTAACAACCTTACGAAAATAATCAATTTTTGCATAACTAATCAATCCCTAGAATCACGTCAAATGCAAGTATTTTCAATGAAATAAGATCGACAGGTAATGTGAGGGTACCGATTTGAACTAAACAAGACTTATAAACAGCGGATGTAATGAAGGTTTCTCCCAATGGAGTTTCAACAGATAAGTCAAAGTCCAATTTCTCGAGTCAAATTTAAGCGTTGGCGCAAGTAGGAGAAATAAAAGAATGGGTAGAACCAGGTATCAAATAAGGTATAGACTTCGTTAGAGTTTATGATAAGCTTACCCGTGATGACCTCGTTCGGGTTCCTTGCTTTCTAGGAGGTCACAACAAACGCTCTCCCTTACACTACCGGCTTTGACTTTTCTGGGATGGCCTTTGGTGTCTCTATCCTAGCTGAACTTGTCTTCGGTGAACAACAAAATTGGGTTAGGTGACCTTCTCTTCCACAATTATAACATGCTTTGGATGGCATCGCGTAGTTTGGACTGATGTGTCCCTCCCCTCCACATTTGAAGCATATAATAGGTGGTCATTCTCCTTCCTTCACAACGGGTGTTGGTGCTGACGTCTTTCCATCATTGTTGAATCTCCTCTTCTTGATATGTCCATTCTTATTGTTTTGGCCCTGATTACCACCGAAGTGGTTACCATTTCTAGCATGCTGATTCCCTCCATGCTTGTTGTCACCGCTTCGATGACTGCTCTCACTAGTATTATCATTTTTCTGGCTGCTCTCTTTTGGTTGGGTTGACTCGTTATCGCGTTCCAATAACTGAGCCCTATTAACAACATCTGAATACAAACACAGATTATGAGAGATAAGATATTGACGTATCTCGGGTTTCAAACCTCTTAAAAACATTCGCGTCATTCTCTCCTCATTATCAACCAAATGGGATGCAAACTGGGACAGCTCGGCAAACTTGGCTTCGTACTGTGACACTGTCATGTTTTTTTGCTCCAGTTTAATGAACTCTACCTCTTTCATGTAACGAATACTTTTGGGAAAGTACTTGTCATTGAACAGTTCTTGAAACTTCTCCCAAGACATCTTGATCTGGCGGGTTGAGTACGCTTTTCTGATTTCCACCGATAATCTGCCTCTGCCATAACATGAAGGTGGCAAAGGAACCTTTGCTCCTCGGAGCATCCCAAGACATCAAATATCTTGTTGATCTGCTTTATCCACGTCTCTGCCTTAAGTGGTTTTGGCTCTCCAAAGAACTCCGGTGGTCCTAGCTCCTTGAAGCTGTTTGGTGGTGACTGTGTCAGAGAGTTGCAGTGTTTCCACTGCACTTTTGGGCGAGAGCCGCTCTCGCTTACGATGTTGCATGAATTGCATGAAGCCTCAGAACATTCCATCGTTCATTATTTGGTCAGTGTTGTCGTTTGCATGAGGCTTTTTGCCTTCATGATGCACATTGTCCTGGTTATTGATCTGTGGAGACTCAACGGTCTCCTGTGCTCCATTGATGTTCTCAACATTCTCGGATGCCATTTTAAAATACTGCCACAAAACAATGGTTAATTAACATATCACATTTTATCCCTATACTCTGACCGACCAATTAAATACCAAATAAACTTAGGTAGGTCATACTAGCGAAGGAATTCCCCATCTCTCCCCTCCTAGTTCTTGTCTCACATCTTAGCCAGGGATCATATCCCTAAGCTTTGATACCAACTGTGACGCCCCCAAAATAGATATACATCACCTATTCTGAGTCGTCAAATATATGGTACATAAATCAAATACAACTTAATTATACAATTGTCGTGTAAAATATGACTTAATACAAACTGTGAGTTTTAATACAAATACAGTCTTCTAGACAATATCAACTCTCAGAATAAGTCCTCATTACATTTATTGTCACACTATTTAACAGAATAGTGAGGACTACTAATACTATCATTCGGTCCATCACTCTTTTCCCCGACTCGTCCCAGCTATATTCTCATTTCCTGAAGAGAACAGTAAAAGAAAGGGTGAGCTCAACTAGCCCAGTAAGAAATATTATGACTAAGATAATGCAGAATAAATTATCGCTTGCCTTAAATAGTGTTAACTGATACAATATAACAAACATCAAGTTTAACTGTAGCGGAACAAGCAATCCATTAAAAGAGTCAAGTAGAGAATAAAATCTACTATCTTTTATGATTTAAAGGTTTTCATCACTTTATATCGAGACTGAGACTCGACAATAATTAATCCACATCATCGAATCACCCTTACGCACTACTGGCCGAGGATATTCTTTAGTATCACGAAAATTATCCATGCACTACGGGCCAAATTATCCATGCACTACGGGCCAAAGACTTTCGTGTATTCATCAATGGTCATGATCATGCCAACAAGCATCCATCAATGCACTACGGGCCAATGAGGACTTTTACCACATCATTTGTAACATTACGGTCATGATTACAAGAATAATCCTGGTCATAATCATACCAAGTCCATCTATGCACTACAGGCCACATATGACTTTCAAAAAATATAAACATGAGGATGATGAAATGATATAAGAATTCAATAAAAACAAGTTCACGAATTAATTTATCCAGGAACTAATAACGTCCAAATTGTCAACATGATACTTCTTTGTAGAGTAAAATTCAAGAATGCTCAGAAGAATATTTCCATGAAAAAAATACTGGATGAAGCCCAAATATCAAGGATATTCCACTAATTTCATGGATTATAGAAGTTAAAACTTTAACCAACTGAGTATATTAAAGAATGGAATAACAAAAGAAATCACCATATATGCGGTACCGCATGAGGCGAGTTATTCAATGAATAATAAATAACGGAACCAAGTCGGTAAATTCGCACCAAGCGGGATATTCTAACAGAATAATAAAGAATGGAATAACAACAGAAATCACCATGTATGCGGTACTTCGCATAGACAGGTTATTCCAACAGAATAATAAATAACGAAATCGGTCGGCCAGTAAAAGCGCATGAGCGAGGATATTCCAACGAGAATAATAAAGGCGAAACCCGGTCGGCATAAAGCATGCGGACATGATATTCCAATGAGAATAAAATAAAAAAGGCGGAACCGGGTCGCGCGATAACGCGCATGTGAGTGATGATGTTCCAATATAATAATAACAAATAGAATAACAAAGAAATCACCAAGTATAGGGTAGAGCATATATATGAGTTATTCCAATGAGAATAATAAAGAATGGAATAATGAAGTTCTCTTTATGAATATGAAAAAAATAATACCCCTTACCTTAGAAAAGAAACTGGATCTTTGGAGTAGAGAGGTAGCGAGACTTCTATTCTTCTTTCTCTATAAAATTTCTCTCTATAATAAGCGCTCTATAGCTTAAGAGTGAATTGGTGAAGAATGATGAAGAATGAGCTTCTATTTGTAGAAAAATATAGTTTCAATAATTGCACGTTTTGGGGCTCAAAATATTACAGTACAATACCTCCAACTTTTCTTTTATTTTTAATTTAGTCATGCAAGTATTATCAAACTTGCACCACCTCCCCTAATAGTAAATTATGTGAATCAATAGTTCTAGACATGTAAAAATACGAATTACAGTATAGTACCTCCATTTTTAACTTAGTCATGCAAGTATTATCAATCTTGCACCAACTCCCCTAATAGTAACAAGAATGTGAAACAATAGTATACACATGTGAATAAATAGTTATAATCATGTGAAATAATAGCAATCAATTGCTCATTTATCGGGTTAAATACTGGATTGGTCGATATAACCTCCAAACATCAATTTTTATCGAAATAAATGTCGATTTTCACTAACACAAATAATTCCAACACAATGAAACTATTTTATCAAAAATATAAATTTTGAAATTTGAAGTTTGACTTTTTCCGAAAAAGTCAATCATTATTGATTTTTGACCAAATAGTAAAAACTAGAAAATTTTGTGTTTATAGTCTATTTTTACTAATTTCATCGTTCCGGAATCAAATATCACATCCGTGTCTCCAAATTCAACACCGAGCACAAATTCAATTTTAATAACATTCATCATTAATATTATAACTTACAATATTTATTAACCAGGTCGTTCCCAGGAAAGAGGGGGCTTTCCAATAAGGATTTCTCTCTATTGGCACGCAATTAGATGACCAAACCTCTCCTTGACAGAACTTCTAGACATTGTAAATATTGCAATTTAATAATATGAATAACTTTGTCGTCTCAATTATTGATTAATAATATATCATATAATGCAGATGATATTGTGACAATAACCGAATCAATAATATGAGAGATATGATGCAACAATTACTGTAGCAATAATTGAGTATAACTGAGTGACTTCTCACGTAAGCATCAATAATCAATATCGTGTGCTACTATGATAGCACCGTATTCACGTACTTTTACTGAGTAGTTCAAAAATTTTCGTCGTTATTTTCATAAAATATTTTTGTCGTTTTCTAACTACGACAATACTTCCGTTGTGGGGTCCACCAATGATTACGCGGTCGTACGAATATTCTCCGACAAAAAGAATATTCCCCAGCCAAATGAATATTATATAACAACTTGCATACTTTGCAAAATTTATAAATTCTACCCACAACTATAACATTATAACAAATTCATTCCATAATATTCAAAAATGATAATTATAGAAAAATCATCTTTATTCATAAAAGTTGGGGTCTTACAATCAACACTCATTCGTTAAACGTATTTATGTTTAACATTTGGCAAACTCGCGTGCCCATCGAATAATCGATGAAAAATACTTTTGTTTGTTCATAGACAAACCTTACCTTCACATCCATACCAATTACTTGGCATAGGATAGCGTTAACATTTCTATATAGAAAGATTTGAATATCAATCAATCTATATCTTACGAGTAGTCTAGCTGAGTTAAATTTGGCATTGACCCTTTCTTTAAAATTAGTTGTGCAATTCAGCACAATGAATCACATAAAACTTGATTAACTTGAAGGTTAGACAAGCGATAAGAAAACTTGCCTTTCAGCGTCTTCAAATAACTTAATCGACTAACCACGACCTTTACAGAATCTACATGATATATTCACATAGCACACTATAATTAGCTATCAAACAATTATTCACATTGTTCCTACCAACTTCTTTCTCTTCTATGTCTTTGTTAACTTAATATCATTAATAAAGTCAACTCGACTTAGTATCCTTCGTCCCAATTTATTAATCAACTTACGTCATTGACCGGACTCTATCATCAATGGTGAAGTACCAACGTTGTTTCCCGACTATGGTTCATTAACAACACAATGTGTTCTTCATTCATAACTTACTAACATGCAACCAATTCCTAAGTTTCAATACCGTATACCTTAGTATAGGTAGTATAGGAATAGTTTTAATATACTTATGAAATGCATAAACTTTACTCTTCTAGGTCTCTGAACAATTGCAGTTCAAACCTAAGTCATTCAACAATTACTCTGCTTCAAGGCCATGGCATGACATTATTATGCAAGAAGACTAGTCATGCGGCTGATTCATGATACCCATGCTTCGGTCTCTGTATTGCGGTTGAGACTCCCTTTTTAGTGGTGGTGTGCGGTTGCCACTTTCAATAGCTAATTACACTATGTCAAGATCTGCACTGCTGCAATTTAAGCCTTTGTCTGGTGCCACGGCGCGGAACCTCGATACTCGTAAATCTTTTAACAGATAAAATTTTTAGTGAGCTTCTCGGAGCCATAACTTCTTCGTTATAAGTCCAATTTGGTCCATTCAAAAGCCTACACGTCATAAATGACATACTCTACGCGTTCATATAAGAAATCAACACTTTTGAATCCAATAACTCAAAATTCACTATCAAGTTCATTTTTAAGCGTTTGTAAACGTTAATGAGCGTTCAATGCTCGTCTTCTTCATTTTACGTCAGAATCCGACGATTCTTGAGTCCACGACTCTTAAATACCCTATCTCACGTGTTGACATTGAAAAACCACATTTTTAAGTCTCACAACAACTTTTGACTACCAATTCAGAATTTTAACGTTTTCGACGTTTAACGTCTAATTACTTAAAATTCGCCATAACTTCGTTACTAACGTTCTGTAAGCCAAATCACATGGAATACTCCATCGACTTCATATCTACATCTTAACCAAGCAAGATGCACATATTTACGTATTGATGGTGTTCAATTGTTTATCAACAATCAATATTTTCATGATTTTAAGCTATATCAAATCTTATGATTTCTATGATTTCATGACTTATAGAGATTAAATCTATAACAAGTCATCCTTATTCCACCATACTAGACATACACCACCCATTTATGATTCTCCATACCAAAAGAAAACCAAAAGAGATGGAACTATGAATAATGAATATTACCTTAAGAATTCTTTAGAAATCTTGAAAAACTCTAAGGAAAAGCTTCAATATAGATTATTTGGTTGAGTCTAGCTCTTTCTCTCTCTCAAAATATAGGTTGGCAATTTGAAAAACTCACAAAAGACCAATCCTAGCTTTCTATTTATAGGCAAATGAAATGGAGGGCAATTTGGACATTACATCACCACCTCCTTACTATTCAACACTTTTTCACCAAGTAAAATACTTGGTGACCAAGTGATTATCATGCCTTGCACACCAAGTGGCCGGCCCACCTTGCCCATGGGTCATTCCCATGGGTTGTCCCATGGGTTTTACCCATTCGGTGACCCACCGGTTCGATCCACGGTTCGGTTTTCTTGCATTGGGCTTAACCAATCTAATATTGGGCCTTTACATGGGCTTAGCACATTAATTCATTAGGCTTTCCTATACAATTGATTGGACTTAGCATAATCCAAAACAATTGAATTCAAGTTAAGTCTTAACTTAATTCCATAATACGAATTGTATTCTATACGTATAATTCACGTATTCTCTCCGTATAATACTTGTACGATAATCGTATTGCACTCCGTATTAACTCATTGTATTATACATAGATACTAAATAGTATCATCTTAGTATAACACACACATTAACAATAAGGAAATTCCTTCTACGCATCTCATTTCCTTCTCGTAAATCAATATACTCAACCCTTAGGTTTTAAGCCCGCAAGCAAAAACTACGTTTGCCATAAATGAAATATTATTAGATATTTCATCTTTTCTCGATATTCTATCATTATGCTTTTCTAGGAATTTAAAAATAATTCCCCGAACAGAAACGGATGAATAGTGTTTTTACGGGAATTTCTCGAAAAACATTTATTTTCGTCTTGGAAATTCTAAACAATTAATTCTAGCACGTAGCCAGATTACTAACCACATAAACACATTCTAGGTCATAGAACGACCTTCACATAGCTTACTCACAAAATAAATCAATTAAATTCATTTAATTCACATAATCAAATAAAAATTTAAATATCATAAAAATCTGATTTTCTCGGGCGTTACAACTATGTGTCTAGATGCATTTTATATGATAAGTCATTTTCTAATGGATAAAAACTGGAAAAGAATACATGCATATGTTACCAGGACAGTGTAGAACACTTGTATGGTGGCAGAATTTGCAGAAAGTCTCCCGAACTCAACAGATCTGAAGAAGAGCTCTCGGATTTCCCTCGCGGTGCCACTTGAAAATGACTTATAAAAGTAACTTGCAGCCTTTTCATATTCACGATTGGCCACAGGCCCACCTGCGGCCGCCATAGGTGTACCTCCGGCACCCGTACATGGGTCCTACCCCTCTGGCTCAGTACAGTTTGAGTTGCAAAGGAGATCTCACAAGCTGAAAAGGCCAAATCAGGAATAAAAACACTACGTGACTTAGCGGAATAGCCTTTTATCCTGGTTGTCACAAGTCAAATTATGGCTTTACATATCACTTATTGGTATTCGCCTAAATACAAGGTACACTATACCGATGATCTCAGCTTTTGCAAATCCTACTTGGCAATGCCTCACACAGGTCTGATGCCATAAAATACAAGGTCGTAACCCTAAAAGCCTTTCCTCGGCGGGGGTTACAACACAAATTTCATTCATTGATACGTATCCCCAATGGGGGTTATAATGTAGATGTCATTCATTGATAAGGTTCCCCGGCGAGGGTTATAACGCATTCTTTGTCCATAAACGAATCCCCGACGAGGGTTACAACGTATATATCCGTTGATACACACATCAACGAAGGTGAAGCAACCTTGACAGTTTACCCAACAAGGATCTATCCGTTAATACACACATCAATGAAGGTTAAGCAGCCTTGACAGTTTTCCAAACAGGGATCTATCCGATAATACACACATCAGCAAAGGTCAAGCAGCCCTAACAATACATACTGTTGGCAGTAACTCCAACAGGATCGTGGTATATGCTGGTGACACAAACCAGAGAAGGCCATCCTCATCAGAGAGGACTGATGACGGAATATGTTATACACATCCTCAAGCAGACAAAGCTTTATCCCCACAGATCTCTTGCACATAAGAGGCACATTTCAAAGTAAAGTTTGTATTTCAAGGATTCAGGACTTTGGTGATAATCCCAACATCAACATCCTGGAAAACTTGGATCACACGTCCAAGATATCACTAATTGTCATCCCCGGTAGGATTAATAGTGAACCGACAATCATCCCTCATGTTGGAAAATAATCCAACAAAACACATGCATCATGCATTTGCATCATGTTGCTGCACATGACATCATGTTTATCTTGTTGCATTTCAAGTGTCTAGGATTCTTTATCCTATCCATGCCTTGCATTACATAAATGTGATAAAGCGGGGCATCTATAGACACTCGAAATTTTGTGCACACCTGTTACTAACATTGTAGGACGGTAGATTCATCTTTCAGAGATAACCCTGGAAGACAGCTTATATCCATTTCGGATACCATCGGAAGTTCAATCTCAACCCCGGAACACACACCGGGAGTATCAGTTCCAACCTCAAAGCTAACACCGAGTTTCATCATTGGAGATAACCCCAAGCAATGTCGTTGCAGTTTCGGCGATAACCCCAAAAATGTTTATTTTAAATGCATGCAATTAGCTTTAACCTCGGAACTCCCGCCGAGGCACACATTCCAAAAACCCAAAGATAACATCAGGAAGACAAGCACACTTAAAGATGACCTTCAGGAATTCAAACACTTGCCATATTCCAATCTCAGAGATAACCCTGAGAAACGTCTGCTTTATCAACCCAAACTGGAGATAACCTCGGTGAGGGGAAAAATCATCATCTTGCCACCTCAACAACACATTTCATCATCTCAACATCTCATACATACATTTTTATACAACAATGTCCCAGAGGAGCCAAGGAATTCCAATCCCGAGTGATAACTACGAAGGGCAGCACACCGGATAGAATTTAAAGCTTGAAGACCATGGGCATGGTCCCCTCTACATGACTTCATACAACCTCTAATATCATGACATTGCATAACTCTCGACAACGGCAATCCAAAAAAGGTCTTGTTCACCTCAATTAGATGCTTGTATTGAAGTTCTGCAAGTTCGAGCGGACATCACAGTGCACGAGTGCACGTACTTCTAAACGGCAGGACTCGAGGAGCCTGGTGCACCCCGGGCAGCTGCAGGTACACCTGCGGCCACCAGCTCTATAAATATAGAGCTTGGGGTGGCCATTTTAAAAGAGAAATAGGCGAGGAAGCCCTATCAAATTTGCTCTGTACACACCCCATATTGAGTGCTTTCTCATTTTAAACACTTGTTAGCTCATATATAGCTATATTTTTACCAGAGGGAGCTGAGTGTTTATCCACGTAGAGTCATAGAAGTCCTCTTTGGTAGCCCATTGTAAGCCTTCTTACACACTATAAAGCCTTTGTCTTCATCTTTGCACACATTATTCTTCACATTGAGAGTCATGTTGTGTGTGTATGCCCGGACTTTGGTCTGTGATTTTCATTTTTGTCTGTATATAAATACTTATATATGTTTATATTTATATATATGGACTAACATTATTGAGCTATGCCTTGATTGAGCTTAGACTTATGTCTGGAGCGTTTACTTGCTTATATATATATATGAACTGTTGTCGGACTTTATTCGATGAGCCTGGATTTTACATCCAGAGCGGTTATCGCTTATATATATATATATTTACATTTATGTCAGGCCTGGAGTTTTCTTCGTGGCCTTTTACTGCTTTATTCACACTTTGTCCCGCCTGGAGTTTACTTCATGGCGGTTGATCATTTTTACTGCTTTCTTTACGTTTCGTCCCGCCTGGAGTTTACTTCGTGGCAGTTGATCGTATTTACTTCTTTATTTACATTTCTGATCCCCCGTGGAGGAGCTTCGTGGTGATTGATCATGTCTCTATATATATTTTTTATATATTTACATTTTCGATCCCCCATGGAGGTGCTTCGTGGTGGTTGATTATGTCTGTATATATATATATTTACAGCTTTTATATATATACCTGCTTACTGATTTTCATATAAACTGCGACATCATGTGAGCCTAGGAATCATGTAATCACAGATTCAGTCTACTGAATCTAGATTCGGTTCCCGTGATGGACATTTTCAGCTATAAGCAGCTTGTAACGGTGTTTGAATTTTATTTGATGGCTTTCATGCCCATGAGGAGTTCGGCACTGCTATATATTATTTTCTCAAAGATGCTTCACATCTCGAAAATAAAAGCAATCAAGCCGAACATTTAATAATAAATTGGAAGTATGAAAAGGTCTCAATTACTATTGAGTACAGGGTTTGAAAAACCTCTTTTACAAAACTTCACTACTATATCATGTTTAAAACTGGATTTTTATATAAATTCAAACCCTTTGTATATAGGTACGAACAAGACCTCGCACTACTTTCAAAAAAAATTGCACATTGATCCACACACATTCATATAACTGTTTCTTGAAAAGTGGCGATCACCATGGTAACACGGATGTCGGAGGGTGCCTAACACCTTCCCTCCGCAAAATCAAGCCCCCGAACCCAAATGAATCTCAGTTTCAAAGACCCGTTTAGTAGTGTCACATCACTAGGTCAATGTGCAAACCTTTTCTCGGTTGCATTAGTGGAACCAGTTATAAACACTAACTGGCAACTCTTACAGTCAAATCATCGACATATAAATATCAGACCTTTTTCACTTGTTTTTTCAAACAAATCTCACATAACATGAGAACACCAAAGAACAAGAACAGAAAAGGGACAAATAAAAATCCCGACGTCGATAAGATACATGAATCACAAAACTTGTCCAAAAAGAACATAGACAAGGGTTTAGAATACTTGCCTTCAGTGTCTTCTACAATTAATATACTTTCATTTTGAGTCTTTAAGGATTCTACATTTCATAAGTACATAACATACCACATTAGGTCCTAAACAATCAAGTATGGTCACTAATCTATCTTCCCCTTCTTCACAATCTAATCATTCATTAGATTGGTTAATCGTTCGTTACGGTTTTATCATATTACTTTGTATTTATGTTCAAGTAATCTTTCGTTAACCTTTACTTATTAAACTTAAGGTTATGATTATCCTTAAAGATGTTACTTTAAATTAATTAAGATTATAATTCACATTCAATCAACTTCCACATTATTTATATTCATTTCCCTTTCCTTCTTTACGTGTCTTCCCCTAATCTTTGGCGCTACTTACACCAACTTCCTATATAGATCTACTTTTCAACGTGCCTTTCTGAGTGTCTATGCCCTAGTGTTGGCGCTGTGGCACCTACTTTACACTCTTGGGCCGCGCTGCGACGCCGACCCTATGCCTCAGATAAATTTCACAGTTTTTCTACTGTAATTCTTTTCGGGCTCATAACTTATTCATTATAAGTCCAAATTTGCCCGTTCAAAAGACGTTAGCTTACATATCATGTGTATTATGATTTCATTAGAAAATCATACATTTCGAATCCGTTAACATGAGATTGACCAATTAAGTTATTTATTACAAATTCATTAAACGTTCATGAACGTTCATAGCTCGTTTCTTCGTTATAAGTCAGAATTAGACCATTTTCGAGTCTGCAACTCTAAAATTCAAACTTAGACTATTGTCAATCAAAAACAAACGATTCCGAGTTCAACGGTGACTTTTGACTTTCATTCCGAGAATTTTACGATTTCGACGATTATCGTCTAATATCATAAATTTTGCCATAACTTCGTTACTTGAGATTTTTACACCATTCAAAATGGATTCATTCCATCATTCCATCATTCTATCATCCTAACCAAACATATATCATTTAATCCTATACATGGTGGTTTTAAACTTATCCATCAATAACATAATGATAATTTTCAAATGTTCATAACTTCTATGATTATGATTCTCTTAGAACATGGTTTATTAAGGTTTAAATCCATTATAACCATCCTTGTTGCTCCTTATGATACATTCTCCACCAATATCCACTTCTCTATCAAACTATAATTGAAGAGATAGAGAATAATGGTTTAGGAATCATTACCTTTGTGTTCTTAACTTGATTCTTCTTCTCTTCTTCTTGGATTATTAAAGACTAGCTCTCACTTTTCTCTCAATGATATAAGCTCTAAGATGTTGGTGTTTTTGAACAAGCAACAAATGAACTAACAAGCTTCTTATTTATAGGATTTACAAAGTGAGGGCAATTTGGTAAAACTGTTATCCCACCTCCTTACTTCCACCTCCTTACTATTCATAACTTGCTAACCACAACTCTTGTCCTTTGCTTGGCCACCAAGTGGCCAGCCATGACTCACCTATGGGCCGACATGGGTTGCCCCATGGGTTTTTCTCACCTGATTCCCCATCGGTTCGATCCACGGGTCCGGTTCTTGGTTCGGGCTTAGGTTTTAATTAATTTGGGCTTAACATTGGGCTTACATTATTAATTGTTGTGCCTTAACAAGTTTTCACTTGGGCTTGCCCAATTCCTACACAAATCATACAAGTCCATTACAATTGGCTTAAAACTTACAGCATATAATCCTCATATTCTTCGTGTATATTAGTTTGTATAATCATTCTTCATATATACTTGTACAATACTTTGTATCATACTCGTATTCCTTGCTTTGTATTATACTTGTGTATCGTATGATCATCATTTATTCAATCTTTACTAAACATTCTCAAACTTAGTACGTAGTCGAAAACTACATTTGTCATAACTAAATTATTATTATATAATCCATCCTTCCTTATTATTCTATCATTACGTATTTCCCGGAAGTTCAAAAATAATTCCCGAGTAGAAATTGATGAATAGTGTTTTTTTCAAAGAATTTCTTGGAAAGCTTTTATTTTCGTCTTGGAAATTTAAACACTTTAATTCCTTCACGTAGCCAGAATAATACGATATTACGACACTTTTAGGTTATAGAACAACCTTCATCTTATTAACTCATTATAATAACATATATTATAATTTTATTCATTATTTAATCAAATAAAATTATTTTACAATTAATCCAATTTTCTCGGTTGTTACATTCTCTCCCCCTTATAAGGATTCTGTCCCCAAAATCTTGCTACAAATTAAACAAACACCTGAGGGTAATTCTTCTTCATCTTTTCTTCAAGTTCCCACGTTGCTTCTGCGGTATCGTGGTTCCTCTATAACACCTTTACCGAAGGTATAACTTTATTCCTCAGAACTTATTCTTTTCTATCAACTATTTGAATAGGCATTTCTTCATACGTCAAGTCTTTCTCAAAATAAATAGGCTCATACTCTATTACGTGCTTATAATCTGGCTTATAAGGACGTAACACAGATACATGAAACATATTGTTTATTCGTTCTAAGTCTAGAGGTAATTCTATCATGTAGGCTACCTCTCCTACCCTTTTTAATATCTCGAAAGGTCTTATAAACCTTGGAATTAACTTTTTCTTCTTTCCAAAGCGTATCTTTTCTTTCCAGGGAGATACCTTTAGAAATACATACGAGCCTACTTCAAACTCTCTGTTCACTTGATGCGAATCTACAAACTTCTTCTGTCTATTTTGAGATGCTACCAATCATATTCGTATCAGCTTAACTATATCCGTTGTTTGACGCACCAATTCAGGTCCTAGCATTCGGCGTTCTCCCATTTCATCCCAACACAATGGTGTTCTGCACTTCCTTCCGTATAAAGCTTCATAAGGTGGCATGCCTCTACTCGTATGATAACTATTGTTATACATAAACTCTACTAGCGATAGATGACCATCCCAACTACCTTTGAAATCGATGACGCAAGATCTCATCATATCTTCTAGTGTCTGAATTATTCTTTCACTTTGCCCATCTATTTGTGGATGATAAGCAGTACTTAACTTCAACTGCGTTCCCATTTATTATTGTAGACTTCTCTAAAAGTTTGATGTGAATCATGGATCATGATCTGACACTATCGAAACTGGTACTCTATGTCTGGAAATAATTTTCTTAACATAAAGTTTAGGTAGCTGATCTAAATTATACTTGACTCTTATTGGCAAAAAGTGAGACGACTTTGTCAATCGGTCCACTATTACCCAAATAACGTCGTACCCTTTCTGAGTAATTGGAAGTCCCACCATAAAATCCATTGTGATATGATCCCACTTCCATTCTGGAATCTCCATTGACTGTAACAAGTCAGTTAGTCATTGATGTTCAGCCTTAACTTTTTGAAAAGTTAAGCACCAACTCACATATTATGTTATCTCTCTCTTCATGTTCGGCCACCAAAAACTCAGTCGAAGGTCTTGATACATCTTAGTACTACCAGGATGAATCGAGTACCTCGTACTATGAGCCTCTTATAACACTTCCTCCTTCAATTCCGTTTCATTCGGAACCCAAATTCTTCCTTCAAATCTTAATAATTCCTCATTATCAAGACTATACTTTATCTCTTTTTCATCTGCTAGCCGCTTCTTCATCTAATTACACTCATCATTTATGAGTTGTACCTCCTTGACTCTCTACAATGGTAGATCTAATCTCCGCTGTAAACAATCTTTGACCTAATTCACTCGGTAACTTCACCTCTAACTCCATTCGAGCCATCTCTGTTATTAACTCAGTTTAAGCCGTTAACATAGATAACTTTTCTTGACCCTTCCTACTTAAGGCGTCGGCCACTACATTGGTTTTTCATGGGGGATACAGGATATCACAGTCGTAATCCTTTATCAACTCCAGCCATCTCCTTTGTCTCATATTTAAATCTTTTTGCGTGAAGATATATTTTAGACTCTTGTGGTCTGTGTATATCTCACATTTCTCTCTATATAAGTAATGCCTCCATATCTTTAAGGCAAACACTACCACCGCCAGTTCCAGATCATGAGTAGGATAATCTTTCTCATAATCCTTTAACTATCGTGATTCATACGCAATGACCTTGCCATGCTGCTTGAGAACACAACCAAGTACTCTATGTGAAGCATCGCTATAAACTACAAAATTCCTTGTATCATCGGGTAAAGATAATACAGGTGCTTCACTCAATCTTTTCTTTAGTTCTTGAAAACTGTCTTCACACTTCTCAGTCCATACATATTTTACTGTCTTCCTTGTCAAATTAGTCAACGGAGTAGCTATCTTAGAAAAATCTCAGATAAATCTTCGATAATATCCCGCTAACCCTAGGAAACTTCGTACCTCAATTGGCATTTTTGGTTGTTCCCAATTAATCACTGCTTCCACCTTTGCTGGGTCTACTAAAATTCCATCCCGGTCGATAACATGTCCTAAAAACTTTACCCTTTCTAGCCAAAATTCACACTAGGTGAGTTTCACATATAACTTCTCCTTCCTTAGTGTCTCCAACACTGATCTTAGGTGTTCAGCGTGATCTTCTAGCGTCTTAGAAAAGACTAGAATATCATCAATACAATGAACTTGTCCAAGTATTATTTGAACACTCTATTCATCATATCCATAAATGCAGCTGGTGCATTTGTCAACCCAAATGACATCACCAAAAACTCATAATGGCCATAACGAGTTCTAAATACCATCTTAGGTACATCCTCCTTTCTAACCTTTAACTGATGATACCCCGTTCTCAAATCTATCTTAGAAAAATACTTTGCCCCTTTCAACTGATTAAAAAGATCATCGATCCTGGGCAATGGGTATTTATTCTTTATCGTTAACTTATTCAACTCTCGATAGTCGATACAAAGTCTTAAAGATACATCTTTCTTCTTAACAAGCAGTACCGGTGCTCCCTAGGGTTGAAAACCCGGTTGAATGTACTTTCTATCCAATAGTTCTTGTAATTGAACCACCAACTCCTTCATCTCTACCGGCGCCATACGATATAGTGCCCTTGAAACTGGTGTCGCTCCTGGCACACTATCTATTACGAATTCAATCTCTGTATCTAGGGGAAGACCTGGTAATTCTCTTGGAAATTCATCCACGAATTCTTTAACTATAGGTATTTGTTCCATCATTGCTCCCACTATCTGGGTATCAACAACATAACATAAATAACCTACACATCCCTTCCTCAACAATTTCCTAGTTTGTTCACGATAAGACAACGAACGTCCCGATGATTTATTATCGTAGAACACTACATGAGGTTGTCTCAACGTTCTAATATTTACACACTTCTTTTGACAATCTATGATTGCACTATGGTTGAACAACTAATCCATCCCGAGAATTACATCGAATTCTCCAAACTTTATCGATATCAAATCTACCGATAATTTATAACCTCGTATTTCTACATAACAACGCCTATGAATATTTTCAACATGAATTATTTCTTCATTGTCTACCTTAATATTCAAAGGTATAGGCAATCTTTCAGGAAGTAATCCTAATCCTCTAGCAAAATCACATGTTATAAAAGAACAAGTAGCACCCCAATCGAACAACACATAAGCATTTATATCGTTGATCGGGATAATACCTACAACTAAATCTCCTGATGTAACTGCATCTTGGACCATCATGTTAATGGTGCGGGCCATTGGCCTACTCATCTGAGTTGGACCACTAATAGCTAACTTACAACTATTAGTGCCCTTATTCCCATCTATCCCCTTCTTCGGGAAATTCTTCGTCATGTGATCAGTTGATCCATATACAAAGCATCCATGATTCTTCTTCGGACTTGGATAGTTAGGCAAAATATGCCCCTCCTATCCACAGTTGTAGCATACTGCTTTTCCCTTGAGACAGACTCCTAAATGAGTCTTCCCACAGTTCTTGCACGCCTCCATCCTCTTTTTAGGATCTACTTGCTTTACTCTGGTATTCCTAGAGTTAAAACCCTTCCTCTTCTTATTATTGACACTCCCGTTAGCTCCCTCAGTTTTCACTCCCCCTTATACTTTATTCATGTTTTTCTTCACTCTATGGTATTGGCTTAGAGCCTCATTACCACCCTCGGCGATTATCGCCTTCTCTAGAATGGTTCCAAAGGAATTACTTTGAAACACTGATATCCAGCTATAGAGCTAGGGTTTTAAGCATTGCTCAAATCTCCTCGGTTTCCTGACCTCTGAATCCACCTGATGTGGAGCAGACCTCGCCAGTTCATTAAACTTGGCAGCATATTGAGGAACAATCATTTCCCCTTGTTTCAGTTCTAAAAACCTCATCTCCATCCTCCCCTGCATACTCGTGGGAAATTAGTTCTCGAAGAAAGTCTCCTTGAACTGTGTCCACGTTATATTTTCTACTCCAGCCCTAGCTTGGTTCGCCTCCCACCAGAAGTTGGCCTCTCCCTTCATCATATAGGTAGCAAAATAAACCTTTTGCCCCTTTTCAACATTTGCAATAACAAATGCCTTCTCAATTTCTTTCATCCAAGTCTGGGCTTCTATAGGGTCCATAGTTCCTTTGAACTATGGCGGACCTACACTCTTAAAATCCTTAAATGTAGTAGCCCGTACTACCACATGATTTATAGGTATATTTGTAAGAACCAGGATTTTCAGAAAACATTAAAATAAGAATTTAGTAAATAAAATTCTTAAAGCATGAGAAGGGTTCGAACAAGAATATATAAATGTGTTACGAGGTATGTGGTATTGTGTTACATAGGGGAATATGAGCTATGTAATAAGTGATGTTGTGTTTAATAAATATATATCATTGTTATATATTTGTTGTAGAGGTGAATTAGTGAGAAGATGGATATATAGTCTAAGGCAATGCAACTGTACTCTTTAATGGTGGATGTATAGGAGATGGGCTAAACAATTCCATTAGAGAGTGAAAGTATATACGAATTAGTAATCGATCTAACTCACTGTGAAAACAGTGTAGACGAGACGAAAACCAATTTTTTGGTTGTTTGTGGGAAACCACTAAGTGAACTATATTGAATACTATTAAAGACTCGACACATGCTAGGTTTAGACTTGTATATATATACATTGTTGACGAGAGAATAAAATCAATATACCTTTAAATTGGTTAGAGAATTATTAAGTAATTTGATACACTGCGAGAAGTGAAGATTAAAGGAATGTATGTATATGTTATATATATTTTGAATTGTGGAAATAAATTATATATATATATATATATATGAGATCTTTATAGTTGCAAACTAATAAGGGAAATAAAGTTTTAAAACTCGAAGTGTGATCCTTAAATTGTTAAGGCAAATAGTAACCGATAATGTGGAATCAAAGAGGGGATTGATGTTAGACGAGTTAACAATTAAGGAGGATGTGTAAAGTATTTAGAAGCGTAGATTTCATTTATGCTAATATATAACTTGTCTACCTCTAAACTTGGTATGGCGCAATTGCGCCATTTCCAAGCTTTTATATGACAAGCAGCAATTGTACTTTCTATCTGTAGGATCGAGCTTTTTGGAATTTAAAATTTAAGAAATGGGTATTAAGGACTCATAAGGATAATAAATATCTTAAATAATGATTAATTTATCCATGAATGGATTTGAATAAGAGATATTATAGAATATTATATTATATTAATTAGTGGAGTACATAATAATTATTGAAAAGAAATTAAATTTTTAATATTAATTAATCGTTGTGATATTAAAATGTGATAATGGGTTGAAAGTACCCAACTGAATGATAGTTAGCCCAATTAAAATATTAATATGGACATTATCATTTAATAGTATTTCATGTTACTATGTGTAATATGGAAAATGTGAGTAGAGGTATCATATAATTACCTTCTGCTTAAGATTAAATGAGGTGTGATAGTTAATTGTGGTTAATGATATACAAAAATATAAAGTAAAAGTAATTAAATCGTAAAGTTGATTTAAATAAATTTTGTTATCTCATCCTATGTGATGAGACAATTAAATGTGTGCCCTAAAGGATGGGAGTAAATAGATATGTGTTATTAAAATATTTATTTCAATATCGATGTGTAAGTAAATAGTAAAAGGAGTTATTACGTTATTAGTGAGCAATTAAATTAAGTCCACACATGTTATAAATATTAAATTATGTGGACTAATGTACATGGATTATATGATGTGAGTACATAAATAATCCCTAATTTTCCTAATATGGTAACAATTGTACATTAAAACATTTGGAAGTTAAGGTAACTAATTGAGCCAAAATAAAGCATGTTGTTGTAATTTAAAGATCATCAGTTGAGCAAGGTACATGAACAGTAACTTATCTCCTATTTACGTAACCTCCAAGTAGTAATTATTGGCTAGAGAGATAGCTAATGGGGTGTTGTTGAACAACCAACTATAAACCAGTGTGTTTCACTTCTACACTTTGGTTTCAACTTCCATATAGGTATTAATAGATTGTGAGACCTCTATATGTAGAAATGTGGCCAAAGTTATAAAGCATGATGAATACATAACCTTTATGTTTTAAGTTCATGGAATGTCATGAACTAAAACTTGTAAAAATGAACTTAAGAATGGTCATATACTTAAATAAAGACCCCTAGCATGCATGCATGAGAAGTGTAAGAGTCTAAGTGTGTTAAAATTTTGACTGAAACCAAGAAAGTAGAAGCTCAACTCAGGTTAGGCTAGAGGAAAGCGAAGTTGAGCCGTCCCTAAGCCTACCCAGGGCGCAGCTACGCCATAGGGCAGTGATGCCTGACTATTTTAACTTTGATCTGAACCTTAAAGCATATGTGCAATGAATGTCTAAAGCTATAATACTTGACATGGATGATGTTTTAAGCATAAAAGCATGTAATGGTTATATAAAACACAGAGTGGTTGAATTTTATTAAGATTTACAAAATGTAAGAACGATGTAAATCGCGTATCTATAAACTTTAAATATGTGTCGAACACATAGCGAGTCAAGTGTGTGATAGAGAATTATGAATGTTGATATTAAGCATGTGTAGCTAAGGTGTACTATATATACATAGCTATTATAAGAGTTTACTAAGAAAACAAAGGGAAGGTTTTAAAAAAACCATGATAGAGAATAATGTAACATTATTATTACATTAAGAATGTATGAATGTACGACTGATGGATATGAATCCATGATTATATAATTGTGTAGGAATACACGAAGTGCAGATAAGCTTTAAGTAGTTAAGTCGTAGTTGATAAAATACGAATCTGACAAGTCTTTTCGTTCTTAT
The DNA here is from genome assembly GCA_020205605.1 of Panax ginseng. Lineage (NCBI taxonomy): Eukaryota > Viridiplantae > Streptophyta > Magnoliopsida > Apiales > Araliaceae > Panax > Panax ginseng. The sequence goes on along the minus strand of CM035129.1, from coordinate 49,373,939 downwards.
TTGTTATATGAATTCGATAACTGTTAGTTGAGCTATATTATGTAACAATCCAAAATTTTAAATATTTATTGAATTATATAAATATTTAATTAAAATATTTAATTGGTGTGTGTATTGTTGAATAAATATTTGTTTAATTTGATTTGATTTGATTAATTATTTGTTAAATAAATAATTAATGAGCGAAGGAATTAATTATTATGAGATAATATTCTAATTTAATTTAATAATTAAATTACTGAGAGTTGATAGGGATTAAATGGATTATTATAATATTTTTAATTTAATTTGGTAATAAAATTGTTACAATAAACTATGCTATAAATGAGTTATAAAAATAAATTAAAGGAGTTTAATTTAGTTTTGCCAAATAAGGCTTAAAGATATTAAGTCTTTAATTTTTAAAGAGTTTTTGCCAAACAAAGCCTTATGGCTTTTGAATTTTGAATTTTGAATTTTAATTAAAATAAATAAAATATAAATAATATATATTAATTTTGGTAACTGATAACTTATTAGTATATTTATTATAACGTCGATTTTAAACGTTTGGGTGAGTGCGTTTAGTTGAGTTTTATTGTACGTAAAATGCATTTGGTCTAAGCCTAAGAAGAAAGGAAGAAAGAAAGAATACATAAAATTTGAGAGAGACTAGAGAGAGTTTGAGAGGAGAGAAAAGTTTTGTGGATTCCAAGCACTTTGTCTTCTAACAAGGGTTAACCAAGCAAGAGAATGTATTTTTTTCATAACCTTAATATTATAATTATATATATATATATATATATGTACATATTTATGTTTTACGGCATAATTCCTAAGTTCTTTGAATTCCATTTTTTTAGAATTGTTGTTATAAACTAAACTATGGTATTCATATGTATTTGTGATGATAGAAATAACATCTAGATAAGGATTTAGTGTACCAATTACTTTCTTTACGTTCAAAAGTAAGAAAATGGTTTTACAGTGAATATGTGTATGAACATGGCTTGTAGGAGTGCCAGAATTGATATTTGATTGTGAGATAATAGATAAATTAAACCTTGAATATGTTAATTTGGTAAGAAATGAAGAGAACGTAGTTCGAATGAATTAATTTGGTGTATAATTGTGATTATAGTGTTAATTTTGTCAAATAATGTCAAAAATGGAGTTTTGGTTTAAAACATGGCATTCAAGAATTTAAATTTTCTGAAGTTGTGGTTTAGTTGTTTTAAATCAGTATATATATAGTGGGTAACGTTTATGTGTAATTTATGTAAGTTATACATGTTAAATTAGGTGCTAGAAATTAAGATACAATCAAAATTAGCTTTGTTTCTTTTCTTCTTGCCCAACACTTTAATTCGAAGCGTCAGAGCGCTTAATCTACAGCTTTCTCCTTTCACCACCTGGGCCAGATAGCATACCAGTCGTCCCCAGTGTAAATTGTGGAGCCGCATTGCCGGTTAGTAGAATGGTCAGAAAGTATATTTTAATTACACAAATTCTATAATTTTGATATGATGCAATATTAGGACTGTTCAAATGTAATTCTTGTTAATTGTGGTATTATAGTGCTAAGAATGAGCATATTATTAACAATTAACGAGTTTTGTTATTACGTTACTAATGTGGCTTGGCTATGTGATTAAAACCAATCCATACATGAAATAGATACTTATTTGTATACAAATTATTTGTAGTGACTAATTATGTCATGATGACATGTGTTTAGGATATTGTGAATCAAATTATTACGGTTTAGCTTACACGCAAGGCAAGTTTTCTAACCCTAAACTTTCTTTGTGCAAGTTTCTTAACTCTAATTATATTGTGCAAGCTCCTAAACCTTACCTCTTAATATTGAGCAAGTTTTTTTTAATCTTTAACTTATTATTTAGCATGCAAGTTTCTAAATTCTGATACATTAATGTTGAACAAGTTTTATCGTTCAATTTACTATTTGTTATGCATGCTCAATACTAAATTCTAAACAAAATTCTAACCTTAACTTAATATTATACAAGCAAGGTATGTTATGTTATTCAATGTTTATGCTTTTAGTTCATTCCTAAAGCATGACCTTACTATACCATGTTGATTCATTTATGACTTATTCCATAGCGCATTGTTATTACATTTTATTCAACTAATCCTTAGTTGATGTTCGATAAACTCTAAATTACCTTGAAACTTATCCAAATCAAACTTACTTTGGTGCGAACTTGTATTCTAAATACTGAGATGAACAACCCTATTATAGGGGATAATTTACGCATAACGTTTAAATATTTATGCATAATACATTGTACGAATGGCTGATCCCCCTAAGCACGAGGAGTCCCTATAGTCTTATGACTATTAAAGTTTAAGTTGAAAGAATACTTATAACTATGGACACAATTCGTGGTCTTTTGACCCTCAGTTATATATGTCAAATTCTGTTCCTGATTATTATTGATGAAGCACATTATTCTGTTCTATGGAACCTATTCATTTGGAAATTGCTATGATGTTTATTCATTGTCATTTCAAGTGAGCATTGTTTGCTCACTCTTGCTTGTATAAATATTACAGCTAAAGTTGAGAAGGTCGATGACCCTATAACCAGTAAAGGGAAAGGGAAGATGAACAAGTATTGAAGACTTGTAAACCTGTTGACTTTTATATTGTCAGACTTTATTTTAAATCTTGTGATGTAGTTATTTAATTTTCCGCACATGATGTTTGTATTTAAAGGTTAGATAACCTAGGGATTTTATTGAGTTTATTGATGTAATCCTTTAATGGGAAGATTTATTATTAAAATTTATTATGTTTGGGTAGTTAGACATGAATATTTCTATCAAGTGAACACCAAATTTTGTGGGAATGAAGTACCCCTATTTGGGGGTGTCATATATTATGCCATGAGAATGTTGATGTATATATATGAAATGCATATGAGATATGTATGAAATGTGAAAGTTGATCTTTGATGATATGCTTGTGAAATAAATCTATATGCTTGTTATATGAGAAGTAACATGCGTAATAAATATTAATTGATTATGAATGCATGAACTGAATATGCTATTATATGCTATATTCTACATGAAAACTGTTAGAATTGATATGCTGTCAAGCTCACCCTTGTAAATAACCACTTTTGAGGTTAAGGATTCACGGTAAAGGTTACATGCTACTTGATTGATAAAGTTCAATAGTATCGAAAGAGATTGATTTATTATTAAACTAGATGCTCTTGAACCATGTTTAGGTTCTAGTAGATATACATGATAATAGTTTATAATGTATAATACATGCTAAGTTTAACTATGTGATACATAGAGAAATTCGAATCGAGATGTAAAGATTTATACAATAATTCGGATAGACTAAATCATAACATAATTTGATTCAAGGATATGTAATTGCCTCAAGTTAAGACATCAATAAAAGATTTATTTTTAAGGGAGATTGGAAAAAGTTTAAATTATTCTCGCATATTTTTATCACATCGAATATGATGTAAGACAGAAATGATAAATGACCAAGACTTGAAACTTATAAAAGTTTGGGGTCATTACATAGATCCTGAAAATGGAAAGAATTTATATTCTAAATTATAATAAGCAAGGTTATATTCATTAAGTTCTGAATAAAAGATATAAATAGTTTGACGATAGTAGTATCATGGCGGACCGGATCCGAGGTTCGAAGGGACCCGTATTTGGGGGCGTCACATGTGACGACCCGAGAATTTAGAAAATTTATTAAAATCTTAAATGATTGATTTAAGATCAAATAATAGACCTAGATAGAAAATAAGTGTATGCGTTTGATATTATTGGGATGGAATTTTGAGGATTTCAAAATTCTGTGAAGGATTTAGGTGAATTATTCAGGATTAAGTGTATATGTGACTATGTTCTGTGTATATGGTTATGTATGTGTTCGGAATATGGTTAAGGGTCAAGGGTTGACCATATAAATTTTATCAGTGTCGAACCCTAATATTATTAAGAACGTCAACGTTCAGTTAGAAAACCATAACGTCTGATAAGAAACCCTAGAAATCGGTTCTGAAATTCTAATTTCAGTTTCGGGAGTCCTAAACCCTAATTCTGGAATTTAAATGCTATGAATAAGTTTAAAACGTTATTAATTATAACTTAATTAAGGAAACCTTAATTGACTATTAGAAAATCCTAATACCAGATCTGGAAACCCTAATTTCAGACTCTAGGAATTTGAAACCCTAATCTGAGAACATAAATGATAATTATAATACTCAAGTGCTTTTGATTATAAGCTAATTAGGGTAAAGCTTAATTAATTAACAAACCCTAATTTTCAATTTTTGAACCTTAATTGTTCCGTCAAAAACCCTAACATAAATTGGTGGTTTTAATTGCTAAATTAGCAATATTAATTAGGAAATATTAATCCTAATTAGCCAACTTGAATTATGATTAAGAAATCTTAATATAGTTAGCGAATCTTAATTATAATTTAGAAATGTTAATTTTCTATTTCAAAAACCTTAATCCGAAAATCCTAGAAATGTGATTTTTTGTGAACCTTAGGTTTTAACCCCAAGGGTTAAACCCTAAGGTTCAAACCCTAAGGGTTTGATCAAATGACAATTATAGAATTAAAATGGTGAGGAAATGTCCAAAATGCCCTTGTGTCACATTCTTTAATTGGTAGCTTGCAAATCTTGTCATGATATTGAGTGGGTGAACTAATCCTAGCCCTAGCCTAGCCATGTGTCCAAAATTAGCCACAACTTGCAAGCAAATACATTGAACCCTATCAATTTTATAGATCAAAGAGAAAGAAAGGGGCCATTTTAGTTCTCATATTTTCTAAGACCTCTCTCCCTCTAACTTTTCGAAATGGAGAAGGGAAAGGGAGTGAAGACAAGCCTATAACAAGTCTCTAGCCCTCCAAGAACAGAATCAATGATCAGATTTAAGATCAAGCATTAGAAAGGTATAAAAACCCTAAACCTAAAAATCTCATGATTTGATGTAATATGTTGTAATTTGTTGGCTAGATATGTGTTAGAGAGTGTAATTTGATGATCTGGGTTGCCAAAACTCAGATCCATATCATTTAGATGCTTGAATTTAAAGATTTCTCGAATCTGGAAATTTGGAAATTTAAGGCCTGACAGCCATATGTCCGGGCCTCTAGATCTTTACCTGTTAATGTTTTGTTCTGTTGTAAGTTATAGATATGTAGTATACCATGTAAGCTTCAATCTGGAACTGGAATCATGATCATACCATGTCTAGATCTCCAGATACAAGAAGTCAAACTACGTTGACCAGTTACGAAATTGGTTTTTGGGCAGCCCAGAAACCCAGATTTTGTCTGATAGTGATTTTGTAGGTCTTGTATTTTGTTGTTGTTTGTTAGTGTTGCCAATTTGTTGTTGTTATGTTGTAGTATGATATGTATTCTTCTGATAAATGCCATTAGATCACTTAGATCATAACCAGGATGAAAGTTAATCAAGGTTAAACATGCGTTGACCACCAGCTTTGAAGAAATCTGGGAAACCCAGAATTCGGCCAAGAACAGTTTTGTGGCTTAGTTTGACCGGCTTAGATTTTATATTTGTGATGTTTTTAAGTTAGTATTATGTGATATAATGATAGCTTGACATCAGGACTACAAACTAGAACTTCTAGATCACACAAACCAGACCTAGATTACATGTTATGAAGCTTCAAAGTAGCACCTTCGGAACTGTTTGAATTTCTAGGCAGCCCAGAAATTCAAGAACATGCCTGACAAGATATTTGGAGGCCTAGATCTTGCTGACATGTTGTTGGATAACCATGTTATTGACTGATAATCATAGTATTACACTTATACTACATGCTAGGTACCATTAGCTGCCCAGATTATAACAAGAACATGAAATTATTGTTGGTCAAAGTACCCACCCTACAAACTGTTACGAGTTTCTAGGTTTGCTCAAGAACATCCCAAGAACACATTTAGCGACACTTTTGTCGCCTAAAGCCTCTTTAGCGACGTTTAATTACTGAAAATTATTAATTAATTGAATAAATAGAAAAAAATATTTTTTTATTTTTAAAAATATATATTAAATTCTAAAAAATTATTTTAAAGCCTGAAAAATAGTTTTTAATTATTTTGAGTATATTTCATAAATATTTGATATTTTTGGAATATAAAAGCTATTTATTTATTTATGTATAATATTAAATAAATTATTTAATAATGATTTTAATTCATGAAAAATCATGAAAAATTATTTTATGGTGTTAGAAAATATTTGAAGTTATTTTTGATGACTTTTAATATTTTGTGATGAATTTCATTAATGATTTATTATTAATGGTAATTAGTTTATTTAATAAATATATTAAATAAATTATGGAAAAATAAATTAATATTTTAAAAATTATAGGAAAATAATTTAAGTGTTATAAAAATATTTTAAGTTAAAAATATAACTTTTGATATTTTGTCATGAAAATATTAATATCAATTATCGATAATGAATTTAGGTGTTTAAAAATCATATAAATATGATTTTAAGGTATTAAAAATACTTTGATATATTATAATTAAATTATAATATTATGTAATGATTTTTATTAATATTTAATAATAAATAAATATTAATGATTAAAGAATTATGTGGTATTTAATTCATTTAATACAATGTAAGTGATTGAAAAATTATGATAAATGATGTTATTTATCTGAAAATTATTACAAGTCTATGAAAATTGTTTTGACTGATAATATGATTATCTAAGATATTGTTTAGTGTTTTGGCAGAGTTTAATTGAACTTAAACTCGAGTATTGTCCGACTAGACCATCGGGATGATAGAATTGTGTCGGTTTCAACTCAGACTAAAATAGTTTGACTTGATACTGAGTCTTATGTGTATTGTAGACTGATTGGGTTATGTGCTATGTGTTTAGGTTATTCTATGTATATATGTATAATAGTATTATATTATGATGATATTATTCTAATATTGGAGATCTATATTACTAATATTAGGTCTTCGGATAAAGCGATATAAATTGTGTAGCGGTAGTCAACGGCTCAGGCAAGTTTTACTTAACTCTACTAAGAGTTGTTTCATTCAATTATGCTTATGGTTAATCATTGCTGATTGCCATGTGGAATTGTACTCTGTACATATTGCATGTATAAGTCAGGTATGAAAGGCTGATCACCTTCATTAAAAGTTAGTCCAGATATATTTGTTCATGTTCAATACTTGTTCAGTCAAAAGTTTGTTCGTGATAGTTCTCAATTATATTGATGAATTATAGCCAGCTTATTATTCAGACTATTTCAATCATGATATATCCTTAACTTGTATTTAAACTTGATGGGCAACTTTCATGCTCACCCTTGCAATATCATGAGAAAAATTGCAGATAAGGCAAATGCGTTCGGATACAGGAAAAGGTTAAAGCCATGTTTAGCTTGGGGATAAAATATACGGCTAGTTTGTAATAGTATAGTTGGATAATAATGTTATGTGTTAGATAGTTTATGAATTGTGTATAAGTTAAGGTTACTCGATTTTAGGGAAATATGTGTAAAGTGTACTGTATAAACAATTTATGTTTATATCTTCCGCAATACTTGTAGAATGATTGTACCAGATCCGTGGTGATTTGGGACCCGGGTTCGGGGCTTTCACATCACAGGTTTGTATCAAAGCTGTAGGTTATAAACTTTAGGTAAGTGTACCTTAGGCTATAACCTAAGAGAGAGAGAAAGATAAAGATTAAAATATATAAGGGAAGATTAAAAGAAGAATCTTGAAGTATTTAGAGAATGAGAATTCAAGAGTTTCCTAACTCCGGTTATAAAAATGTTAAGATGATGTCTATAAGATAAATATGACAAAAGATAATAATAATGAACTCAAATGGAGTTTAGTTGATAATGGGAAAGGACCCTAAGTTAACTGATGACCACGACGTGATCAGAATGAGCTATGAAGTGATAAATAGTCTGTAACGACTAAGTGCATATAGCTTGATGCTATAAGAGAATGTATAATGAAATGGTACGATATGAACTCATTAGGAGTTGTATATGATGAGATACGAAGAATTCGTATCGAGCAAAGAGAAAGTTAAGAATGAGATGGAGTTAGGTGAAATTTTAATTGAGGACCCATGTCAGCAACTGAGTTGTATGATTCCTTGTTATGGGTGGGGAATTGTACTTTGTGTAAAAACCACTTAGTTTCTGGCACTGATAATCATTGAAATGTATGAGTCGTGCTATTTGCTATATACATGTTAAGAATGTGATTCTTTTCTCAGGTGTATAATAGATAGGTAGGGTATAGGTAGAGAATATAGGATTAAGTACGAGTTCTTAAAACTCATACTTATGGTAAGTTCGTGACTCATGATCATATGGTATGTTTTGAACCCCTCAACGAATGGACGCCTATGGTCTGACTAGGGTAAGTTCCTAAACTCATATGATTATGACAAGTTCCAGGATTTCCAAAGTGTGGTAAGTTTGATGAACTATATTGAGTATATATATGTTATGAAATTAGAAATTTTGGTATAGTGAGCATTGATGGTGTTAAAGATTTATAGAATTAAGCAATGGAGTAAAGATTTAAGTTGATGGAGAAACATGGATTTTCTAAATCTTCTAACTCTACTAGATTTTCAAAATTTATTGAATTCGTGCTGAAGTCTGCACCTTTGTTTTCTCAAAAAACATTGGATCATGTGATTGAACCAATGATGTTTAAAAATAATATCGTTATTCTTATGTCTATGCTAATTATTTATGTGATGCCCCCACATCCAGGTTCTTTAACCTCAGATTCGGTGATCACGATCTATCATCATCAAAAGCATTCTATAACTACTACGAAATAATAAACATACATTGTTCATTATCATAAAATTGTCATAACATGGTCCCAAGGCCTTCTTAACCTTAACTTAAACACACCATTCAAATTATAACAGATTTACATAAGTAATTTCATTAGATAATAATGATTAACATTCCTTCTAAACTACTCCTGCATCTTGCCCTTTCCCTTGTCCTTCGTGTTGGATCCTTCGGGCTTAACTAAAATAGATGTCATGATATAGCAATGGTAAGCAACTAATTTGCTTCGTAAGTTTATATACAAGGGAGATATATCATGACTTAGAAAGAAATTTTGCGTTCAATGTTCAACAATAGTATAAGATTGTGAAGGAACATGAATTAATAATCAACAATTGAATATTCGAATAATTGAATAACATGAACTGAGTGGTTTTGAAATAACCATGAACATTTGCCAAGGTTCTTAGTTAGTTAAACTGGACCTCTTAATAAGTTTTGGTATTCAAGGGGATCAGCCTTTCATACCTCGTGATTTATGCATAAACACTTAATAATCCGGCATTGATATCATGCCTTAATCAAATTCGTCCTTTTCTCAGTCAAGAGTTCTTACCATATCAATTTAATAAGAACAGCTATTTAAAACACATTTTATTTGACAAATTTAGACATGCTTGATCTAGCTGATACAATTAGCATAGATCTATCTCATAAACAGTTCATGAATGAAAGAACTTTAATTTAATTCATAGTTCAATAATAGTAGAATATGAATTCAATTGCACAAAGTGCGAATTTCAATAATCAACATAGATATGAATAATCATCAATAATTATTCACTAACATGCTTTGAAAATAGTAACTCGAGTTTGAGTTAGGAAACTTGCTTCGTTTGTAGATTACAGCTACACAATTAAATACTATCCACTATGCAGTTAAATTATCTTCTTTTAAGAGACCTATAGTTAATCTTTCAATTAGTCATAGTATAACATTAGATTATGTAATCACATAGATATTATACATTACATTTAGTTCTTATAAACATTATCCTGCCTTGATAATGTTACTATTAATTAGTTACCTTTAATTTACTTAATATTATTAATCTTGATAATATTTAATTCATCTCTTAGAATTATTAGTTTCTAATAATACTTTCATTCGCTTAATAATATTATTAACATCTTAATAATATTTTAATACCTTACTAATGTTATTAATCCTCTTAATAATATTTTAATCATGCATTAATATTATTACCTTAATAATATCTTACTTATGCTTTAGTATCATTAATCAATTAATAATACTTTTAATCATTTCTAATATTTTTAATCATTTAATAATATTTTATTCATTTACTAACATTATTAATCATTTAATAATACTTTAATTATTTATTAATTCTTAAATCAAATATTATTAACCATTTAATAATATTTTAAAGATGTTTTAATCTTAATATTTTTATTTACTTAACAATATCATATTTTAATATTATTAATATCATAATAATATTTTTAATAATTTATTGGATTAATAAATAATTTATTCTAATTGTTCATCCTTTATAAAACCTCTTATTTAATATCCATAAAAGGTCATAAATAACATTTCTTATAATAAATTCCCAAAATGCCCTAAGATAGCCCTGATATTGCATATTATGAGTATTCAAGCATAAAAATCACATTTTTCTTATTAAAGACATCGTTTATCTATTTATTTCTTTTTATTCATAACTTAATCATTTTTTGGAAAAATAGCAAACTGATTCCAAAATTTCTCATCTTCTGGATTTTGATAGAATATGAACCAACAATGATCCCCAAATTTTTCTGGAATTTTAGAAAATGATTTACTATTTTTAAGGTGCCCAAAACACTCAGATCTTGCTTCATTTTTCATAAATTGAGTTTTGCTCAGACAAATCTGAAGTTTTTAAGGTATGTTCTCATAACATATATGAACCTACTGTAACAATTTCGAAATTTTCCAGTGTATACACAAAGAGATATTTGAAGGTTAATATTTCGGAGTCCTTTACAGAAATAGCCATTACGCACAATCTATAACTCGAAATGTGTCCGTTCTTTTTCCTAAATGTATATAACTTCTTAAGGTACCTCTGTGATTTTTCCCAGATTTTTAGAAACCTAGCAACTGACCGAAATAGCCTCAAGAAAAACAGAACAGTAACTATTTTAGGGTTTTAAACCCTTAACATTCAAAGTGGACTGTTTTGGGGAAAACATCCCCAAAGGTTTCAAAACTTGCTAGATTTGTGTTCTACCACTTGGGTTTACTAGATAACTCATGTATCTAGCACCCCCTTCGACGGATCACAAATCTAAGTTGGAAAACTTGAGTTACACAAGATTTAGTGGAAGAAAAACAAGAGTTTCACCCTTGGAGAACATATGCTCATTTTCTTCCTCTAAGCCTTTGATCTAACACTCAAGATACTTAGTTCCATACATGATGATATGTAGAACTAGGGTATCTTGAGTATTTTCTCATAACCCCAACAAAACTCAAGCTATAAAACAAAGTAGAAGAAGAAGATGAAGGTTAGGCTATACCTTAACTTAATGACAACCTTCCTTGATTTACCAAAGTTAGTAATGAACTTAGGATGCATGAACAAACTAGCACTCCTCTCTCTCTCTCTCTCTCTCTCTCTCTCTTGCTATAGCCGAACCTCTCTCTCTTTTATCTCTCTTGAAGTTGCTAGATTGGGAGAAAAAGTTAGAAGAAGAAGAATGAGAGAAAGTGGAGTATTCTAGCAAATGAAATGGTTGATTCATTATTATCCCCCATACTTTCCTTGACCCATGGATAAAAGGCGTTGCCTTATCCTTTCAATTAGCCTAATCATGTGATTAAGAGTGCTTAATAGATTTGCAACCAATGAGAGCTTGACAAACATGTACTTGTGTGTAAGAGTTACTAATTATGGACATTATTTAGCTTAATTAGTTGCCTAAAAAGGCCTTAAATGGCCGGTCCCTCTAGCCCATAATATCCTCCATTTATCTTTTATTTTAATGCACAAATTTGATTAATCAAAAGTCTAAAATACCCTTAACAAGTGGGCTATGTATTGGTTTGCATTTTATTTCCTTGGGCTCCCTCCTTAATTGTTTTGGGCTATGTAATAAACATAGTCTAGCAATTTTAATATATGTTACCCAATTTGATTATTTAGGGTTTCCATTCCTAATCTTATGAAATTTAATTACCTATACATGTGACTTTAGCTCATAACCTAATTTGGTTTACAAGAATTAGGTTTAAAATTATTAGTCACTTGAAATAATAAACTTATCCACTTAAGTTAGTACACATATTAAATACTAACCTTTCCTTATTATCATAACCCTTAGGTTATTTAATTGTCTCACCTAATGTATAATTAGGTCACAAAGCTTTCATTTTTAATGAAATCTATAAATGTATATATCCATAACTATAGCATATATGTTAATTGACCTATGCACCACTTCACATATGTTGTCACATATTAAATCACTATATAACACAAAGTTTTAAATATCAATAATGTACATATATATATATAGACTTAAAATTTCACGGTTATTACAGTTTCGGCTAAGACAAAAATGATTTGAAAATTTTTAAAATGTATTTCTAACCATGTGCATCATTTGATATGGTGTAGAAATTATAAACGATAGAGTCATCAATGCAGTCGAACCTAGTGTTGGTTATGATCAAAAGATCATCAGCCCAGTATGGTATGATGTAATATGACAAAGTCACATAATGGCGGAATCCTCAACGTACTACGAATCTGGTACGGTATCATGATGTCATAAAAGAATTTTTGGTTTTCTTTTAAATTATGAAGAAGGTCAATTAAGTTGGCTAAATTATTTTGATTGATGTCCGAGTTATTGATAAAAGTCTAAGCTATTTAATTCGGCTAGACGACTGTTGAAAAATATTTATGGAATTCAAGCGTTCTTGAGTATTTATGCCAAACCAGTTGCTCTGGTGTGGATTTAGAGGTTAAAAAGTTGAGGTGAACAACTCTATAAGGGGACATGTTTTCGGAGACAATGGTTCCGAGCGTAACACATATAGTCGTTACAAAACACTATGTTACGGCCCAATGTAGTGGTACAATAAGTTGGCCACCTAGTGTATGTGTGGAGGGTGTTTTCAGTCTTTGTGATTGATAAACACTCTAGTTTGTAGTGTGAAGGATTGTGTTGAAGCACTAGTTCAAGGTCTTGTGTGACCCCTCAACATAATTCGGAATCTGAGTTTTTCATACTACTTCCCGATTATTGAAAAATCGTGGAAGATTCTTATTCTTCTGAAGGATGAATGTAGTGAGTAGAATGTTCCTTAGAGAGGAAAAAATGGTAGAATGCATTGGAGAAAGTTATTGTAATAAAAACATCTGAAAAGAGAATGGATAAAATTATTCAAAGGAATAGGAAATATTCAGAATAGCACAGAGTAGATGATGTTTTGGTGATTCCGAGGACGGAATCCTTATAAGGGGGATAGGGTGTAAGAACCCAAATTTGTAGAAACATTAAAATAAGAATTTAGTAAATAAAATTCTTAAAACATGAGATGGGTTCGAACAAGAATATATAAATGTTTTACGAGGTATGTGGTATTATGTTACATAGGGAAATATGAGCTATGTAATAAGTGATGTTGTGTTTAATAAATATATTTCATTATTATATATTTGTTGTAGAGGAGAATTAGTGAGAAGATGGATAAGATTTGTGTATATTAAATAATTTATAGAATTAGATAATCATAGTTGGTGACATTGAATATCTTTGCTAATCACCAATTTCTTGAGTATATGTACGAGTGAGTGTCAAGTCTAAGGTAATGCAACTGTACTCTTTAATGGTGGATGTATAGGAGCTGGGCTAAACAATTCCTTTAGAGAGCAGAGGTATATACAAATTAGTAACTGATTTAACTCACTGTGAAAACAGTGTAGACGAGACGATAACCAATTTGTTGGTTATTTGTGGGAAACCACTCAGTGTACTATATTGAATACTATTAAAGACCCGACAAGTGGTAGGTTTAGACTTGTATATATGCACATTGTTGACGAGAGATGAAAATCAATATACCTTTAAATTGGTTAGAGAATTATTAAGTAATTTGATACACGGCGAGAAGTGAAGATTAAAGGAATGTATGTATATTTTATATATATTTTAAATTATGGAAAGAAATTAGATATATACATGAAATCTTTATAGTTAACAAACTAATAAGGGAAATAGAGTTTTAAAACTCAAAGTGTGATCCTTAAATTGTTAAGGAAAATAGTAACCGATAATGAGAAATCAAAGAGGGGATTGATGTTAGACGAGTTAACACTTAAGGAGGATGTGTAAAGTATTTAGAAGTGTAGATTTCATTTCTATTAATGCAGAACTTGTCTACCTCTAAACTTGGTATGGCGCAGCTGCGCCATTTCCAAGTCTATGACCAAAGACTTCTGTTGTCTGCGAGATTCAGTAGGATCGACTTTAGAATTTAAAATTTAAGAAATGGCTATTAAGGACTCATAAGGATAATAAAAATCTTAAATGATGATTAAGTTATCCATGAATGGATTTGAATAAGAGATATTATAGAATATTATATTATATTAATTAGTGGAGTACATAATAATTATTGAAAAGAAAATAAATGATTAATATTAATTAATTGTTGTGATATTAAAATGTGATAATGGGATGAAAGTACCCAACTGAATAATAGTTAACCTAATTAAAATATTAATGTGGACATTATCATTTAATAGTATTTCAAGTTACTATGTGTAATATGGAAAATGTGAGTAGTAGTATCATATAATTACCTACTGCTTAAGATTAAATGAGGTGTGATAGTTAATTGTGGTTAATGATATACAAAAATATAGAGTAAAAGTAATTAAATCGTAAAATTGATTTAAATAAATTTTGTTATCTCATCCTATATGATGAGACAATTATATGTGTACCCTAAAGGATGGGAGTAAATAAATATGTGTTATTAAAATTTTTATTTCAATACTGTGTCAACGTCGGGATTTTTGAGTGTCCCTTTTCGTTACTTGTTCTTTGGTGTTCTCATGTTAATGTGAGATTTGTTTGAAAAACAAGTGAAAAGATCCGAGCATGTATAATGTCGACGATTGAATTTAAGAGTCGCTTGGTTGTGTGTATTTAATTTGGTTGCACCAGCCGAATTGAAAAGGTTAGCACATTGACCCAGTGTTTCGACACTGCTAAACGGGTCTGTGAAATTGAGATTCATTAAGGATTCGGGGGTTTGATTATGCAGATGAAAGATGTTAGGCACCCGCCGACATCCATATTACCACGGTGACCACCACTCTTCAAAGAAATTGTTATATGAATGTGTGTGCGTGTGTGTGTGTGTGTGTGTGGATTAATGTGCAATTTATTTAAAAGTAGTGCGAGGCCTCGTTCGCACCTATATACACAAGGTTTGAATTTTATATGAAAATTTAGTTTTAACCAAGATTTAGCAATGAAGTTTTGTAAAAGAGGTTTTTTAAACCCTGTGCTCAATAGGATTTGAGACCTTTTCATACTTCCATTTTATTATTAAATGTTCGGCTTGTTTGCTTTTATTTTCGAGATGTGAAGCATTCTCGAGAAAAATAATGTACAGCAGTGTCGAACTCCTTATGGACATGACAGCCATCCAAGGAAACTCGAGACACTATAAAATAATGTACAAGCGCTACAATTTGAAAAAATGTCCATCATAGGGAACGAATCTAGATTGATAAAATGAACATGTGATCACATGATTCTAGGCTCACTGATAATCGCAATTTGTATGGAAAGCGAGTAAGCAGTTATATATATATATAAAAGCTATAAATATATATATATATGGACATGATCAACCGCCACGAAGTAAACTCTAGGCGGGATAAAATATAAATAAAGCTGTAAAAGCGATCAACTGTCACGAAGTAAACTCCAGGCAGGACGGAATGTAAATAAAGCTGTAAAAGGCCACGAAGTAAACTCCAGGCCTGACAGAAATGTAAATATATATATATATATATGTACAAATATATATAAATATATATATATATAAAAGCAGTAAAGCACCAGATGTAAATCCGGGCTCATCAGATATGTCCGACGTAAATTATATATATGTATATATATAAAAGCGAGTAAATGCACCGAATGTAAAATTTAGGCTCATCGAGATATATACTGCAATAATATATATATATATATATATATATATATATATATATATATATATATATATATATACTTATATATATAAGCTGTGGTTAGACTACATGCGATGAGTGCAGATTTTACATCAGGTGCATTTAATTGCTTTTATATATATATATATATATATATATATATATATATATATATATATATATATAAAAGTAGATAAATGCTCGGGCCAAAGTCTAGGCTCAATAGAGGCATAACTTTCGATAATGTTAGTCCATATATACTGAAATATATACATATATTAGTATATATATATCTGAACAGAAATGAAAACCACGAGATAAGAAGTCCGGGCAAACACACTCACACGACTCTCAACGTGTACAACAGTGTGTGATAATACGAGAAAAAGGCTTTATAGAATGTAAGAAGGCTTACATTGGGCTGCCAAAGTAGACTTCTTAGACTTTAAATGGATAAACACTCGGCTCATAGGATAAAAAAGTAGCTATATGTGAGCTACCTAGTGTTTAAAGAAGAGGAAACACTTAAAAGATGTGTATGCAGAGTAAAATGGACAGATGGCTATATCCTCTCCTTTTTCCTTCTCTCTATCTCTTCAAATGGCTGACCCCTTAGCTTATATTTATAGACTGATGGTCGCGAGTACACTTGGCGGCGGTGCATGATTTGTACTACATAATTTGAGTCGTGAAAATGGATCCGAGCCTCATGGGTCCTATTATCTCGTAAGTAGCATGATGATCGTATAATCGTAATGTCTACTCAAACTTGCAGAACTTCAATTCGAGCATCCAAACGAAGTATATCTGTACTTCTTCGGATCGCTTGTGTCGAGAGTTACATAATGACATGGATGAGAGGTTGTACGAAGTCAGGAAGAGGGGTCTATGCCCATGGTCTTCAGGCTTCAAATTCTATCCAAAGTACTGCCACACGTAATAGTCACTCGGGATTATCAATCCTCGGCTCTTGTGGGACATTGTTGTATGTATGTATGAAGTGTTGAGACGACGTGCCATTTGTCGGAGGAACAAGATGATGTGTGACTCCTTGCCGGGGTTATCGCTGGGTTGAGTTGAAAGTAGACGTTGCTCAGGGTTACAGCTGAGATTGGACCACTTGTTGGTATGCTGTGATATCATCTTGTTGAGACAGTAAGATGACGTGTTGACTCCTCACCGGGGTTATCGCCGGTTTAAGCGGAAAGCAGACGTTGCTCAGGGTTATGTCTGAGATTGGATTGCTGCTTGTTTGTATGTATCACTGTCATCTGGATCGAAGCTGATAGCATGTGTTTGAAACAAACATTTCTAAGGTTATCGCCAGAACTGCAATGGCATTCCTTGGGGCTATCACCAAGTATGGGGTTACTACTCCCAGTGTTGTCTTTGGGACTGGAACTGGACGTCGCGGTGTTATCGCTGAGACAGAACTGTCCTCTTCGGTGTTGTTGCCGGTCTTTTGATCTGCATAACTCGGGGTTATCTCTGAGATTGGAAATGACACTCCCGGTGTGTGTTCCGGGTTGGAGTTGAACTTCTGGTAGTATCCGGAATGGATGTAAGCTATCTTTCAGGGTTATCTCCAAAAGACGAATCTACCCTCCTGCAATGTTAGGAATAGGAGTGCAGAAAATTTTGAGTGTCTACATACCGATGTGTAAGTAAATAGTAAAATGAGTTATTAAGTTATTAGTGAGCAATTAAAGTAAGTCCACACATGTTATAAATATTAAATTATGTGGACTAATGTACATGGATTATATGATGTGAGTACATAAATAATCCCTAATTTTCCTAATATGGTAACAATTGTACATTAAAATTACATTTGGAAGTTAAGGTAACTAACTAAGCCAAAATGAAGCATGTTGCTGTAATTTAAAGATCATCAGTTGAGCAAGGTACTTGAACAGTAACCTATCTCATATTTACGTAACCTCCAAGCAGTGATTATTGGCTAGAGAGATAGCTGATGGTGGGTGATTGAACAACCCACTGTAAACCAGTGTTATTCTCTTTTACACTTTGGTTTCAACTTCCATGTAAAGCTTTTAGCCAGTCCCCCATTCCTCTATAAAATGGCAACTATGTTACTGAATTCACGTTGTTGTGTTTTGTCTGTTAAAACTCTGAGAATTTGAGTTTGAGTGTTTGTTGTTCAAATAAGAGTCTAGCTATTTCAAAGGGAAGAAAACTAAGGGAACTAAGCTCCTCAGAAGGTAAACTCTTATTTTAGAAACTTAATTTCAAAGTTTACAAATTATGGAAATTCTACTAGATTCTTGTAATTTGATTTGGAATTATGTTACCGAAGTATTAGTGAATTATGAATACCTGTATAGAACCTCTAAGACTGAGTTTAAGAATGATTATTGAGAAAGAATCAACTTTCGTTTTAGACTCTGTAAAATATAGTATGTTACTGGGTCTAGTTTAGGGATAATGCAATTGCGCCTTGATTTATACTAGGGTGTAAGCGTAGCTTCTGTGGACCCCGAACCGATTCTAGTTTTTGTTGGGTTAAGTTGTTGCTAACTTGATTCTATGACTTATATATACATGGAAAATAAGTATAACATGTAGTACAAAGCCTACTTATGAATTATGAAGTGACCAACATGATTTAATAAAAGATTTATAACAAAAACTTTATGTTTTGAAAATGAACTTTGTTGAAACTCATGTTATACAAGTTCTGAGCTTGGTATGCTATACACATGATTGATTTTAGATGTAAATGAGCATGATATGAAGTTTATAGTGTCTTATCATGATCAAAATTGTTACCTTTGTGTTAGAAAATGATTTAAAAGAAAAGCTTAGTATAATAGAGCTAAAGAGCATGAATGCTACAAAGTGTAATTTTTGATCTGGAAAAGAACCTAGCATGACTTAGTTACTTATGTTAACAGTTTAAAAGTTGTCTTATATGTGCTATATTACATCATTCGTGCTAAAGTGATTTCAAAGGCAACCTTGAACATATTTTCAAAATCTAGTTTCATCATATGAGTATTTAGATTCTAAAGGCTTGAGATGCCATGTTATGTTTTATTATGTCTCTAAACATGATTTGTAGGTGATGAACATAAAGATAATTTAATCAAACATGAGTTTAAAGCATGTTTTAAAGTGTTAAACAATGCTACTTATGAATAAATGATATGAACACCATGATCATAGGTATTAATAGATTATGAGACCTCTATATGTAGAAATTGTTAGGTTTGTAATATTCATGAACGCAATCAAATTGCACAAAATAAGCGGAAACGTGTAAAATCAGAGTTTAAAATTTTTACAAACCATATACCCGGATCATCTTTTATGCACAATTATTAATTAAACTAAAAGATGAAGAAAAATAATCATACCCTTGAAGATCTGAGCTTCCTCAGGTACAAGTTCACCTCCAATCCTTTTCGCGTTCAACTTGAATCCACCGGGTTTGGTTCCTTCCTTTGATCAACGTTAGCCACCCAAGTGTTTGGCCTCTAGAGGTGATCCACCAAGGAAGAAGAATTCAAGAAGATGGGTATTTGGCAAAACCCTAATTTTTCTATCTCTATAGAAAAGGAGCGTACTATCCAACAATTGGAATAAAATATGTTTGATATCTGATATAAGACTCCTCTTATAAAGATATCAAGTAACCCTATTAAAAATAAGGTATTATTTATTTAATTAAACTCGTTTAATTAAATGGGCTCCTTAATCTTATTAGGGATAATTAATTAAACTCATTTAACTAATTTTCCCTCCTAATCTTATTAGGAATAAATGAGAGTACTTATATTAAATTAATTCCTAAACTCTTTTAGAAATTAAAATAATAATAATTGTAATAATATTAATAAGACTCCTCTTATTAATTTATATTTAATATTTCTAAAATATTAAATAATAAATATTAAGCTATTTAATTTATTCTATCAACATAGATTAAATTAAATATACTTAACTTATTATTACGATTATGCCATTAACTTCTAAAATAATTATTCTTCCTTTTATGGTGTGACCCTTTAGGTTCTCCATATTAAACCGGTTGTGAATAAATCAATTAGAACAATTCTAATATTATTTAAATAAATAAATTAAACGATTAATTTATTTAAATAAATAATATTTATTTCTACAATAGGGATAAGTCTCCCTAGCGATCAATGACTTTCCAGATAATATAGATTTCAACATTAATCATAAAAGAACCTTTGAGTAAATAGTTACCGTACAATTCAATCCTTCCACCATACAATGTCCCAATTAAATATAAGACATGGAATTTCATCAAGTCTTATTTTATTTAATTATATGTATTTCGACTCTTAAATGCATGACTCAAATAATGCAAATTAGAAACTCATTTCTAATTTCATTACGCTTGCCAAGGACTCTTTGGGTTGTCATTTATCGAATCACATAGGACATTTCTCTTATTTTACTAGAAGTGGTATATTCTTTATTGATCATACATTATCTCCATGTACAACTTATTATACCCAAGCATACCCTTTGATATACCCTAAGGGTCTTAAGGAATAAGTCAAAGTATAACTCATCATACACAAGATACTATGATGATCTCAAGTCCAAGGATCACTTGTACTACTATCATTACAGGAATTCCTATTGACAGGCAAGTAAAACTCCATTAGGTATTCCTTAGTGAGCCACGTTCAGTGAACTTATTCTCTACTAAGCATCTACATACTTGCTTTAGTGTCTCCACACAAATGATCACGAGATCAATCATCCTCATCCAATGAGCAAGCAACGTATATAGCAATCTATCCGGATTTACTAATCCCCAATTTTGTAATCCAACGATTGGGAAATATTTTAGTTTTAAGCTTTCTAAGAATTTAGATCTCATTAGAATGATCATCATCATTATTCTAAAAGCATTGCTTAAAACTATGGGTTTATCACATATTATAAAACAGCATCATGTAGATAATTAAAAGCCTTTAATAAATAATACTTTTTATTAATAAATGAATAAGATTGTTACAAAGTATATGTTTTATCATCAAACATGATTGGCTTGTGTGCATACTACTTTCAAAAATGTAGCCAAAGTTATAAAGCATGATGAATACATAACCTATATGTTTTAATTTCATTGAATGTCATGAACTAAAACTTATTAAAATGAACTTAAGAGTGATCATATACTTATATAAAGACCCCTAGCATGCATACATGAGAAGTGTAAGGGTCTAAGTGTGTTAAAGTTTGAATTTGAAACCAAGAAAGTGAAGCTCAACTACGAGTGGGGCTAGAGGACAACGTGATTTCGCCATCCTTAAGCATAACTGTATGCAATGCTACGCACACAGAGTTACGTCTTTACTTGATTGATAAAGTTCAATAGTATCGAAGGAGATTGATTTATTATTTAACTAGATGCTCTTGAACCATGTTTAGGTTCTAGTAGATGTACATGATAGTAGTTTATAATGTGTAATACATGTTAAGTTGTACTATGTGATACATAGAGAAATTTGAATCGAGATGTAAAGATTTATACAATAATTCGGATAGACTGAATCATAATATAATTTTATTCAAGGATATGTAATTGCCTCAAGTTAAGACATCAATAAAAGATTTTTTTTTAAGGGAGATTAGAAAAAGTTTAAATTATTCCACATATTTTTATAACATCGAATATGATGTAAGACATGAATGATAAATGACCAAGACTTTAAACTTATAAAAGTTTGGGGTCATTACACAGATCCTGTAAATGGAAAGAATTTATAGTCTAAATTGTAATAAGCAAGGTTATATTCATTAAGTTATGAATAAAAGATATAAATAGTTTTACGATAGTAGTATCGTGGCGGACTGGATCCGAGGTTCGAAGGGACCCGAATTTGGGGGTGTCACAATATTAGCCCCAGTTCTATTAAAAGTAGTCGTTAGTATATTAACGAACTCTTGCATCAAGTTAACTGGTCCCCCTTCCGGTTGATTAACATTCGCTTCTTGATTTCGTTATCTTCTTCTCGGCGTCATCTTTCTGTTAAAATAAATAACACTTCATTATTACTTTTATCTCGTTAGTTAGTTATTATCCATTGTTAAATAATAACTCCAAACCCATTGCACAACATATTCAGTAAAAGGCTTATATTTATTTGCTTCTTCCTTGTAGTATAATACTACATCATTCGTCATTACACAGCCTTAGCTAATTATATTACTTTCCCGCCATTGCTTTTCAAAAATTGGGATTTACAAAAGACTACCCTTTGATATACAAAAGAGAATTTTACGTCACTACATATATCCAACATATTTACATATCTAACTCTACTCTAGTTATAACTAGATTACATTTGCCTAATGGCATTCTCATAATCTGCATTGGCAAGACCGGTTATAACATCTCGACTGATAGTATGCCGAGTCTGCCCTGCCTCCATAGGATACTCAGCCACTTGCTGCTGAAAATCCTTGTGAGAACTCTTATGTATGTAGAACATTCTACTAATTTTCTGTTTTTTAGCCTTTAGCTCCTGCCTAAGCTCAAAGGCCTCGTGTTTTAGCTCGTAGATCTTGTCCTTTTCCAAAACCTTCTCATCGTGCTCTTCTTCCTACATCGTCTCCATGTCTTTCTTGTTTACTAAGATATCATGGATCTCCTCCTTCAACTCTTTCACCTCTTTCCCCAACTGGATATTTCTATCCAACACTGTCATAAATAACGCCTTCATTGACTCCCCTGGAGTTATCTCTTCTGCAGGTGCTACTGTATTAAACGACACCACTTCCACCTCCTCCTATGACATGCCATTAAACAAGGACATGAATTCTAAGTTTTCCAAGTCTTCTGAATCAACCACCACCACTTCTGGCAACTAAGCTACAGGGGTCGGAAAAAATCTCTACTTGATTCACAGACTCCTCATTAATGACATGTATATCCCTATACATCACATTATCTCCTTATATCTATAACATAACAAATTAGTTTGATTAGTACACATCGTTAGAATAGTAAAAACACATATCTCATTTAATGCATTTTTAGGGTTAACTTCATTTTTTACTTCTTCAACTCTTATTAAGGTTATGGCTTAAGGTTCTTTTTCCCCCCCTTAAGTTTTATAACCTACAGCTCTGATACCAACATGTGACGCCCCCAAATTCGGGTATCTTCCAACCCGACAAATGGTGTTACACGGTGTTATAGTTCACACGTACATTCAATTGAAAAACTTCAAAAGAGTGAATATGTCTTTTATATATTCCAAAACAATATTTCCCTTCCCAGGTTCTTTGTAACCATTACATATGTTCTTTGTCATAATATCAAATAATTACAACGTTAATACTATACTATTACAAAGACAGCTCATTGGACTACCTTAGCCTTCCCTTTATTCTTACTGGATCCTCCAGTTCGTTCGGTCTTAGCTGCATTAATATGATTCAAGCAAGAGTGAGCATAAATAGCTCAGCAAGTATGACAATTTCTTTTAAGCAATAGGTTTGAATCATATGAATCGTATATCTTCTATAACTGAATCAATAGTTATGAAGTACTATAGAGAATTCAAAATAGCACTTCTCTTTTCTTTAAAATGTTTAACCATGCATGATATATGTTAAACATCAATTTTAGTCCAAGACCTTGAGCATTTCATTCTTTCTTTGAAAAGGATAACCCAGGACCAAGTCCGTAAGTCTGGCATATCTTACGAGCACGTCTAGGTGATCAGCATATAGTACTCTATGTTGTACAACACTACTTCATTAAACGTATCTACGTTTAAGTTTCGGCAACCTCACGTGCCTGTCGTTTTGACAACCAAATTTTTTTTTATTCATACTCAGTCTTTCTTTGAAATCCATACCAAAACAGTTGGCAAAAGATAACAACATTGATAATATTTTGATAGATTATAAGGAAATCTACAAAACACATTAAGTTTAGCCAAATGAATTTGCTTTGACTTCGTTATACATCAATTCATGCATAAGATACATGAATCACAAAACTTGTCCAAAAAGAACATAGACAAGGGTTTAGAATACTTGCCTTCAACGTCTTCTACAATTATTATACTTTCCTTTTGAGTCTTTAATGATTCTACATTTCATAAGTACATAACATACCACATTAGGTCGTAAACATTGAAGTATGGTCACTAATCTATCTTCCCCTTCTTCTCAATCTAATCATTTGATTGGTTAATCGTTCGTTACGTTTTTATCGTATTACTTTGTATTTACGTTCAAGTAATCTTTCGCCATCTTTAGTTATTAAACTTAAGGTTATGATTATCCTTAAGGATGTTACTTTAAATTAATTAAGATTATAATTCACCTTCACTCAACTTCCACATTCTTTATATTCATTTCCCTTCCTTACTGTGTCTTCCCTAGTGCCGACGCTGTGGCGCCAGCTTCATATATAGATCTCGCGATGCAGCGTGCCTTTACAGTGTCCATGCCCCGGCCTTGGCCATGGCTTGGCCTCGACTTTACACTCTTGGGTGTACACTATGACGCCTTACAATGCCTCGAGATAAATGTCACAATTTTTTTACTGTAATTCTCTCCAGACTCATAACTTATTCATTATAATTTTGAATTGGCTCTTTCAAAAGCCCTAACTTACATATCACATGTATTACGATTTCATTAGAAAATCTTACATTTTCAAATCCATTAATATGACATTCACCGATTAAGTTATTTATTATGAATTCGTTAAACGTTCATGAACGTTCAAAGCTCGTTTCTTCATTCTAAGTCGGAATTAGACCATTTTTGAGTCCGCAACTCTAAAATGAAAACTTAGACTATTCTCCATCGAAAACTAATGTTTACGAGTTCAATGGTTACTTTTGACTATTATTCCAAGAATTTTACGATTTCGACGATTATCGTCTAATCTAGTAAATTTTTCCATAACTTCGTTACTTGAGATTCTACACCATTCAAAATGGATTCATTCCATCATTCTATCATCCTAACAAAACATATATCATTTAATTCTATACACAATGGTTTTAAACTTATCCATCAATAATATAATGATAATTTTCATATGTTCATAACTTCTATGATTATGATTCTTTTACAACATGGTTTATTAAGATTTAAATCCATTATAACCATCCTTGTTCCTCCTTATGATACATGCTCCACCAATATCCACTTCTCTATCAAACTACAATTGAAGAGATAAAGAATAATGGTTTAAGATTCATTACCTTTGTGTTCTTAACTTGATTCTTCTTCTCTTCTTCGTGGATTATCAAAGACTAGCTCTCACTTTTCTCTCAATAATATAAGCTCTAAGATGTTGGTGTTTTTGAACAAGCAACAAATGAACTAACAAGCTTCTTATTTATAGGATTTACAAAGTGAAGGAAATTTGGTAAAAATACCATCCCACCTCCTTACTTCCACCTTCTTACTATTCATAACTTGCTAACCACAACTCTTACCCTGTACTTGGCCACTAAGTGGCCAGCCATGACTCACCTATGGGGCCCACATGGGTTGCCCCATGGGTTTTTCTCACCTGGTGCCCCATCGGTTCGATCCACAGGTCCAGTTCTTGGTTCGGGCTTAGGTTTTAATTACTTTGGGCTTAACATTAGGCTTGCATTATTAATCGTTGGGACTTAACAAGTTTACACTTGGGCTTGCCCAATTCTTACCAAATCCTACAAGTCCATTACAATTGGCTTAAAGCTTATAACATATAAACATCGTATTCTTCGCGTATACTAGTTTGTATAATCATTTATCATATATGTTACATCATTCTTCGTATATACTTGTATAACAATTCGTATCATACTCGTATTCCTTGCTTCGTATTATACTTGTGTATCATACAATCATCATTTATTTAATATTTACTTACTTAACATTCTCAAACTTAGTACATAGTCGATAAACTGCATTTGTCATAACTGAATTATTATTACATAATCCATCCTTCATTATTATTCTATCATTACGTATTTCCCGAAAGTTCAAAAATAATTCCCGAGCATAAATTGATGAATAGTGTTTTTTCGAAGAATTCTCAGAAAGTTTTTATTTTTGTCTTGAAAATTCAAACACTTTAATTCCTTCACGTAGCCAGAATACTACGATATTACAACACTTTTAGGTTATAGAACAACCTTCATCTTATTAGCTCATTATAATAACATATATTATAATTTTATTCATTATTTAATCAAATAAAATTATTTTATAATTAATCCAATTTTCTCAGTCGTTACATTTAAATATAATGATAATGGATGAATAATATATTTATAAAATGTGGGATATTTTGAATATAAATAGGAAGCCTTAACATAAGGAAATTCATAACTTCCTTGCTTATACTTCCTTCCACTCTCTAAAATTTTCTTAGTGTAAGTTCTCTCTAACTGTGTTGACTTATCTTGAGTATTTGCGAAGATCAGTAAGAGTACGAGTATTGTTCAAGAAAGTATTTTCTATAAACATTGGTCAAACACTCACACACATCACACGGTGTTTAAATTCTTCCTTTAGAAGAGTTATTTTGAAAAACTTCCTTTGGAAGATTTTATTTTAAAATATTTTTGAAGCTTATTTTGTACACTACACAAATTTATACTATATAGTCACTTTTGATAATTTCATAATATACGAGTTAGTGTACACCATATGTGATAGTTATTAATTAAAGTATAAATATATTTAGGTTGATAAACTTCATAGAAAGCAGCATTCAATCACTTGTTAATTGAGGTAAGGATATCATTTTCTTTCATACTCCATATTATGTTAAGAAATTGTTATTTGTTTCGAAAACTTTTTTATTAACAGTCCATAAAAGTTGGTCAAACACTCACACACATCACACGGTGTTTAAATTCTTCCTTTAGAAGAGTTATTTTGAAAAACTTCATTTGGAAGATTTTATTTTAAAATATTTTTGAAGCTTATTTTGTACACTACATGAATTTATACTATATAGTCACTTTTGATAATTTCATAATATACGAGTTAGTGTACACCATATGTGATAGTTATTAACTGAAGTATAAATATATTTAGGTTGATAAACTTCATAGAAAGCAGCATCCAATCACTTGTTAATTGAGCTAAGGGATATCATTTTCTTTTATACTCCATATTATGTTAAGAAATTGTTATTTGTTTCGATAACTTTTTTATTAAACGGTGAAAAGTCCTAAACTATTTAGAACTTTCTTCATAGTTTGCGCTTTATCTAATATCTTTTTATATGAATCTTCTTATTTTATTTTTCACGGGATAGTTGAATTTTGAATCTTATTTATCCCAATCTTGAACTTTAATCGAATTTCTAGATATCATGTTAACTATTTAGAAATTATTGGATTCTGGATAAATTAAATGTCAAATATCAGAAGTTAATTCTTTTATCTTATTACCCTTATAACTTTCGTTCATTTTTATATCAGTATAATTCGTATTAATCATCAAAGAACCAAGTTATGGTGAATGTCTTTGGCCTGGGTACAAAGACGATATGATTGTTGAGGTGTCTTTGGTCTCTATGGCAAGGACACGTGGTGAAAAGTTCTCTTTGGCCCGTAGTGCAAAGATGGACCGTTGATTGACATGATCATGACCATTGGTGTTACAAATGAATATCTTTGGCCCGAGTGAAAAGATGAACTGTTGATTTGCATGATTATGATTAGAAAATATTGATTGGTGTTACAGGGATAAAATATTTATGGTGAACTTTTAATTTGGAGAAGATTGTGAACATCATTATCAATTTTAATCTCCTAATTAATTTATTGATATTTATGCTATAGTTGTTGATCTAAAACTCGTTGTCTATTATATTCTATCAAATTTTTCACTGTTGAAGGCTAGGGATAATACATTCTTCATTATGTTAGTCATGATATTCTTTATTGTGCTATTTGAGCTCACCCTTTTCCTTTTTATTCTATTGTTCTTCTTAGGAAATAAGAGTGTAGTTCGACTAGCCGAGGTGTGGAGTGATGATCTGAGATAGTTTATATTTCTATCTTCACCATGTTGTTAAATAGTGTGGAAATAATCATATTGAAGACTTGTAATATGTGTTGTTGTATCTTATACAACATTGTAATAATTTGAATTTGGATATTGTCGTATTTTCTACGACACTATATTAAGAGAACGATTGGTGTGGTTCATATTTTGGTGATCCAAATTAGGTTGTGTGGTGTGATAACCCGGGATTTCAAATAATCCAAATTTTAAGAATAAATTTTTTTTATTTAATATTGACTGTTAATATTCTCCTGTGTATCTGTGATACGAGTCTCGAGAATTAGTCAATTTATGTATTCACCGAGAAATTAGAGTAGAGTTGTGCTTAACAGCTTTAGAAACCCTAACCCTAATATCTGGAAAGTGATTCGATATAAAATGCAATTAAAATAATTGTATCGATGAATGTGTTTGTATTGTATAGAGATTTTCATTAATGATTGATCGGATAAGGTTTAAAATTTATAAACCCTAATAAGAGATTAGAAACTCTAATCTCATGATTAGAAATCCTAAAACACAGCTAGAAACCCTAATTGAAAGCCGGGAAACCCTAATTTCATATCCAGGAATCCTAAACCCTAATTAGGAAACACTAATCCTAATTGGTAAGCTTAATGTGTATATTAAACATTAGTATGATTAGGAAAACCTAATTTAATTAGGAAACCTAATTATATATTTAAAATCTTAATTTTCTAATTTAAAAACCCTAACTAGAAAATCCTAGAAAGCTAACATTTTAAAACCTAAGGATTAGAACCTTAGGGTTAAAACCCTAAGAGTTTGAGCAATTGTCTAGTATGCCATTAAAATTGGAAGTAAAATGAAAAAAACCCCCTTTTTGAATTTTTTATTATGTAACTTGCAAATCATTGTAAATTTGTAGTAGGTGACCAAATCAATTGACTTTGTGGCATGAAATCTCCAGCAATATCAGCTCCTTATACCAGATCTAAGCAACCTATCATAATATATATAGATTTGGGAGAGAAAAAATCACATAACTTGCCCATTTTTCATACAAGCTCTTACCAACTTTTTCTCTCACCAAGACCTCCGGATTTATCAAGTATATCAGTCACTTAAACAGCCCTAGATCACCCAAGAACTGATTTGAGATCAAAGATCAAAATCTAAAACATAACGGTATAAACTCTAAGTTTCATTTTGATCTTGTATGCTTTGTAAAATTTTATGTCTAAGAAGGTGTTTTATGATGTTTTTAGATGATCTATGTTGATCCATCATGGATCCATAGCATCAAAATGCTTTAAAATAATGATTTTTCAAAACTGTTCTTGAGCTCAAAAGGTTGTCTGACAACGAAATGTTAGGGGCTGTAAATCCTTGTCTGTTAATGTTTTGTGTTGTTTTAAGTTTTGGATCTGTAGCTTGTCATGATATCTTTGATCTGGAAGTGGATTTACGGACATTATGTCTAGATTTTTAGTTATTAACGGTCAAAACTCGTTGACCGGGCATGACCGGGCCAAATCCGGGCAACCCAAAATGGTTAGAACAGTGTCTGGCAACATCTTTAAGCTCCTTGATCTGTCAGTCGTGTTAGTATTTGATGTTGTTGTTGTATCAAACTTGTAGCCTGTTGTATGCACTTGAGATCCATGGTTTTACTTTCCATAAACAGAGTTTAGATCTAGTGTAATTAATGGTCAAAGTAGGCCTGTTGAGCAGGGATAACGTTTCTAGGAAAAACCCAGAAACGGATGAACTAAGTTTCTGACAGCCTTTGACCAAGTTGTAACTTGTGATTTTTTTTTGTTGTTTATTAGATCTGTTGTTGTAGTGTTGTTCCTTGACATGTGAACTACAGATTTGAACCTTATAAACAACCTATCGATGTTCAGAACTAAGATTAAATTGAGCTTGAAAGTGGTAGTTCGAGATATGCGGGTTTCGGGTAACCCGGAAAACCCGAGATGATGTCCGACGACATGTTTCTAGCCGGATCTTCTTGTTAGTTTATTGTATGACCGAGATGAAGATTGATTCATGTAGTGTTACATAAACACTACATGATCAATACTTAACCTAGCCCAGAACATGATCAGATTGGATTTTATGAGCAGTCAAACAACCACATTTGTTAACTGTCTGACAGTGTGACAGTGTTCTTGAGCACCAAGAACACCTAAGACGACAGAAAGCGTAGCTAAAGGGCTTTAGCAACGGTTTAATTAATTTCTAATTTTTGATTTTCCAAAAATTATTTAAAAATAGAAATAAATTATAAAAATTACTAAAAAAATAGTTTTAAAAATTATTTTAAATCATGCAAAAATAAATTTTGAGAATTTGGAATATTTTTCATTAATAATATTAATTATTTGAAAAAAAATATTATTTAATTTATTTATTTAGTATATTAAATAAATTAGAGAAAAATGATTTAATATTATGAAAAATCATTTTAAATAAGAATAATGTATTTAAAATATTTTAAGTTATAAAATATTACTTTTAATATTTTTAGAGAATTTTTATTAATAATTTAATATTAATGATATTAGATTTATTTAATTATTATATTAAATAAATGAAATAAAAATGATTTTATTGATTTAAAAATGAGAAAAATGAATTAAAAATATTTTAAGTTATAACTAATTACTTTCAATATTTGGATGATAATTTCATTAATATTTAAATATTAATGGTGATGATTTAAAAATGACTTTAATTACTTTAAAATCATTTAAGTATAATAATAATGTTGATGATTTAAAAATATTTTAGGTTATTGATAATAACTTTAATATTTTGACAAGTCCATCATTAATATTTTATTATTATTAAATATTAATGATGATAAGATTATTTGATAATTAAATCATTTAAAAATGATTTCAGTGTTTGAAAAAATATTATAAATTATAATAATTTTTTATAAATTATTAAAAGTTTTCAAAAAATATTATTAATGATAATTGACTTATCTAAAATAATATTGAAGCTTAGAGACTGAGTTTAATGGACAATATAAGTGTTAATTGTCGGATAGGGTGACTAGTACACCGAGAATAGACCGAAGTCCAACCAGACCGAACTAGTTAGACTTGTTAAGTGTTTATATAGGTTATAAACATTGATGTGGCTATGTGGTAATGTGTCTACAGGAGAAAGTTTGATTGTAAACTCTGATGATTGTGTGTTGTGAATTATTATGCTAATTGTAAGACCGATATTGTGATTATAGGTCTTTCAAACGCAGATAAGTATATTGTGTAGCAGTAATCAATTCGGAAGGCAAGTTTCCTTAACTCAACCTTGAGTTAATATTGTTCAATTATTATGGTGGTTAATTATTGTTAATTAGACCACGTCCAATAATTTATTGTTGATTATTCGTAGTTAGTGCATGCTTATTAATTCAAATTGAATTATTAATTCGGAGAATATACTTGTAGAATAACTGTTATTGGATATTCACATCCGTAAAAGCTATTATTGATTTTAAATAGTACAGTTAAATTCTTTCTATTGTTTAGTCATATTGAAACATGTCTTAGCTAATTGTTTTGGCTAGACGAACATTTGTTAGAACTTAATAGGTTCGAGAAGAGAAGAGAATTCAATTATTATTGATAGATCAATGCCAGTTATTTTGCCTAGATCGAAAAAGAAAACTTGATAGGTTTGAGAAGAGAAGAGAAGTGATTAAAAATTAAAATCATTGTATTTCGTTGTTAAATCAAATTCTGATTCAAAGACTGAGAAGAACAACATTTTATTATAAAAGGGGTAGAATTTTTGGTCGTATATTCGGCCATTGCGCGAATTCTAAATATTATGCATAATATAGGGTTTAATAAAGTTGATCACATGTTATACTTGCAGAGGTGTATGATTTAATCTTTATGGTTATCTGATACACCTGAGTATATATCAAAGTAAATCTTTGATAGATACTTGATAAGAGAAGTTCAAGATCCAATGGATCGCTCAGCATAAATCTAGAAAATATTCCACTTTGCTAATTCGTAGAATTAATTCTTGATTATTCATTTGAATATCGTAGAAATCCTTGAAAGCGTTGTAATTTTTCATTATCAGATTGTTGTTGCGTAGAATGAAAGAAGAGTTGTTATTTATTCCTATACATTTATCGTATGTCTTAACTTGCGAAGCAAACTTGTTGCTCACCCTTGCTAAATAAAACTTTTCTTGGCAGAAGGTGTTGTGAAGAAGAATAAAGGAAAATGCATCGTGATAAATTAGTTATGATTAGCATATTTATTATGTTATTTGTAAACCCTTTTTGTATGTCTAAGGGGTATGTTTGTAATGTTAAGGTCAGCAAACCTGGGACTTATGTATTAACAACATATGTTAATGAGTTATGTATTCCTATTTATATTTGAATGGGTAGTTAGATGGTATTATATTATAGATCGTGAACACCAAATTTGGGGGTCAGGTAACCCATATTTGGGGGTGTCACAGGTTGGTATCAGAGCTTTAGGTTATAAACCTTAAGTGGGGTAGGGAAAATCCTAGGAATATAACCATAAGCGAGATAGAGAATACTCATTTAGAGTACTAAGTGAGGGATTACCGGAGTGTATCGATAGTGAGATATGTGGACACATAGTGTGAGGAGTTTGTACTGGTGAAGTACTAATCAAGTTGTTTAAACCAATTTTAGGATGTTGGAAGAAGATAAGATGAGTACGGAGATGTCAGTAGCTGTTGCTCTAGTGCCAGTAGCCGAGGTGACAACACAGAGCGAGTCAGTTGAAGAGGTGGGAAAAGATGAACCTATGATCAATCTCGGGAGTGATCATGATAATTATCCTCGAGATGTATCTGAGGGGTGATGAAGAGGCAGAGTCTGAAGAAGCTAAGGTGGAGTTAAAGAATAAGATCAAAGTTGTAGAACAATATCAACTATATGCAAAAGTCCAGGAACTCCGGAGTAAAGTATTTCTCTTGGATGAGTTGTGGAAGATGGAGCGAGCGTTACGCAAAATGACTGTAGACACTTGAAATTTTCTGCATGTCTGTTACTAACATTGCAGGAGGGCAGATTCGTCTTTCAGAGATAACCCTGGAAGATAGCTTACATCCATTCAGGATACTACCCGAGGTCAATCCCAAAACCCGAGACACACACCGAGAAGTTCATTTCCAACCCCGGAACACACACCGGAAGGATCATTTCCAACCTCGGAGATAACCCTGAGTTTCGTCCTTGGCAATAAACCCAAGGATTGCTGTTGCAGTTCCGGCGATAACTCCGAAAATACTTGTTTCAAATACATGCTATCAGCTTCAAGCTCAGACCTCCTACCGAGGCACTCATACCTCAGACCCGGAGCTAACACCGGGCAGACAGGCACTCTCACAAGATGACATTGCGTCATACAAACAAGTAGTCCAATCTTAGATGTAACCATGAGCAACGTCTGCTTTCAACTCAAACCGGCGATAACCCCGACGAAGAGTCAAACGTCATCTTGGCCCTTCAACACCTGTGTGTCGTCTCAACACTTCATACATACATACATCAAACGATGTCCCACAAGAACTGAGGAGTTACAAATCCTGAGTGACTATTACGCGTGGCAGTACCTTGGATAGAATTTGAAGCTTGAAGACAATGGGCATGGACCCCTCTTCCTGACTTTGTACAACCTCTAATCCATGTCATTGCGTAACTCTCGACACAAGCTGTCCGAAGAAGGTCACATATACCATGGATTGAAGTTCTGCAAGTTTGAGCAGACATTACAGTACACGAGTGCTCGTACTTTGAGACGACGGGACCAAAGCCCGGGGACACGTCGACCAGCCGCAGGTACACCTGCGGCCATCGGTCTATAAATATAGACCTTGGGGTCAGCCATTTAAGAGAAAAAAAAAGGAGAGAGAAAGGCGAGGAAGCCCTGTCCAATTTACTCTATACACACCCATATTGAGTGTTTCCTCATCTCTAAACATATGTTAGCTCACATATAGCTATCTTTTTATCCAGCGGGAGCTGAGTGTTTATCCATATAAAGTCATAGAAGTCTACATTGGCAGCCCACTGTAAGCCTTCTCACATTCTATAAAGCCTTCTTCTCATATTAGCACACACTGTTATACACATTGAGAGTCATGTTGTGTGCGTTTTCCCGGACTTCGGTCCGTGGTTTTCATTTTTGTCTGTATATATATACTTATATATGTATATATTTTATATATGGACTAACATTATCGAGTTATGCCTCGATTAAGCCTAGACTTATTTCTGGAGCGTTTACTTGCTTATATATATATATATATACTTATATATATAATTGTTGTCAAACATATCTGATGAGCCTAGATTTTACATAAGACATTTACGCTTTTATATGTATATATACTTATATATATAATTGTTGTCGGACATATCAGATGAGCACTGATTTATATCCGGTGCATGCATTTATCGCTATATATATATATATATATATATATATATATATATATATATATATATATATTTACATCTCATCCCTACAGGAGTTTACTTACAGTGGCGGTTGATCGCTTTTACGACTTTATTTACATTTCGTCCCACCGAGTTTATTTTATGGTGGTTGATCATGTCCATATATATATATATATATATATATATATATATTTACCGCTTTTATATATTTACATTTCCGATCCCCATGGAGTTGCTTCGTGGTGGTTGATCAAGTCTGTATATATATATATATATATATATATATTCTGACTTTTATATATATAATCGCTATCGCTTTCTATACAAACTGCAGTATCATGTGAGCCTAGAAATCATGTGATCACAGATCCAGTTTACTGAATCTAGATTCGGTTCCCATGATGGACCTTTTTTAGCTGTGAGCAGCTTGTACATTATTTTACCGTGTCTGAATTTCCTTGGATGGCTGTCATGCCCATGAGGAGTTCGGCACTGTTGTATATTATTTTCTCGAAGATGCTTTCCATCTCAAAAATAAAAGAAAACAAGCCGAACATTTAATAATAAAATGGAAGTATCAAAGGCCTCAATTACTATTGAGCACAGGGTTTGAAAAACCTATTTTTATAAAACTTCACTGCTAGATCTTGCTTAAAACTGAATTTTTCTATAAATTCAAACCCTTTGTATATAGGTACGAACGAGGTGTAGCACTACTTCCAAATAATTGCACATTGATCCACACACACACACACACATACAACAATTTCTTTAAAAGTGGCGGTCATAGTGGCAACACGGATGTCGGGGGTGCCTAACACCTTCCTCACAGCATAATCAAGCCCCGGACGAAATGAATCTCGGTTTCTTGATTCGATTTAGCAATGTCACATCATTGGGTCAATGTGCAAAGTTTTTTCGGTTGTGTTGGTGTAACCAGTTAAATACACCAACTAGCGACTCTTAATGTTAAATCATCCACATTATACATGTCGGACCTTTTTTACTTGTTTTTTCAAACAAATCTCACATTAACATGAGAACACCAAAGAACAAGTAATGAAAAGGGACACTAAAAATCCCGACGTCGATAGGTGGCGAATCTGCTGGGGACTCCAGTAAGAGGGCTTAAGCCGCTATTACGAGCTTTTCAAAACTATTATATGCTTGTGTGTGAATGTTGCATTTACATTTATGATGAATGTGTAAGAATGCATTTTACTTACTACACTATACTATATCTATCTGTGATATTAGTGCTTCGCACATGTCATCATTTTTATAAACGGTGAGACACGTTGTATGTTAATGTATGTTTTGTGTTTCCTCCATCAGGAGGCTATCCTGTCGGTGTTTGATTGCTGGACTCGTAGGAAGAATAATTCAAACTGGGCTCAGGAAAGGCACTACCTAGATTCGCTCCAGTTGAAAGACCGGATTAATTTCCCGTCAAGTAGATTGCGATGATCTGGGAACCTTCATGCCAAAAAGCCACGAGAGAAACCCTAAGACAGGTCACCCTCTGATAAACCAAACGCGAAAGAAAGTCTCTTCATGCTTTCCATTTTCAATTACTTGTAAAAGCATTTACTTGTAATTTTATTCCATGCTCATCTTTATGTAATGGAAAATGTGAAGATTATCTGTGCATGCATATTATCAATTAACACCCAGTTTTACAGGACAATATTCCTAAAATGGACATGTTATGATAACATTTACATTACCCTAAGACTAAACTACATAAGTCTTTTGTAGGGAAATCATTGGGCATGTTACTCGCTCAAAATCCAAAAAGGTCACGAGCCTACAACTAATCATGTCTTCGCCTGACCAGTCTAATCCCGTTTCTTTTCTCATGTATAATTTGATGGATTAAGTCAGCAAATCACTAATTTGGCTGTCTTGCTTAAAGAATTACACCAATCCACTCAGGGTACAAAGATGCCTTCACATACAGAATCCTCTACACAAGGAGGAACACAATGTCTAGATAAGACAAATCTAGAACCTCTGTTGGATACGACCAACAAAGACCCTGAAAACACCCATCCCAAAGGAGATCTAGACATCGGTGATATCAGGAAGAAAGTACTCCAAATGGAGGAAAATATTCATGTTCTCAAAGGGATTGGAACACATGGAAGTATTTTATATGCTGACCTTTGCACCTTCCCTGGTGTTCATTATCCAGAGAAATTCAAAACCATTGATTTAGAAAAATATGACAGATTAGGGGATCCTTATTCACATTTGAAAGTGTTCATTGGAGAACTTGGGTCTTACGCAGAAAATGAAAAGCTTAGAATGCAGCTATTTCAGAAAAGTCTGACTAGAGAAGCTCGTTCATGGTATACCAGATTAGACAACTCAA
The DNA here is from genome assembly GCA_020205605.1 of Panax ginseng. NCBI lineage: Eukaryota > Viridiplantae > Streptophyta > Magnoliopsida > Apiales > Araliaceae > Panax > Panax ginseng. The sequence goes on along the minus strand of CM035129.1, from coordinate 49,336,960 downwards.
AGATCCATAGTTGGGAAGAGCTGGCTCATGCCTTCCTCACTTAATACAGTTTTCAATCTCAGATGGCTCCTGACCGGTACCAAATTACCAAGGTCAGGAAACAGTCTAATGAGTCTTTTAGAGAGTATGGTCAAAGGTGGAGGTGCCTTGCTACTCAAGTTATTCCTTCCATGACAGAATCAAAAATGGTCATGACATTCATATATGTACAGGAAGCTCCTTTTTATGTGAGAGAGTCTTAGCTGGTATTGGAAAACCATTCTCTAAAATGATCAAGCACGGAGAGATGGCTGAAATGGGATTGAAGTCTGGTAAAATTCAAGACCTAGCCACTCTTAAAGTTGTTGTTGAGCACATCCAGTTTGGATCTTATGGAAACAACCCCCGGAGGGTCCATAAAAAGAAAGAGGATGATGTTTCCTTGATAATACAAGGTCAAAAAGGCAATCAAAGCGTGCCTCTAAAGAGGAGAAATTACTCCCCTTTTCAAGCACAATCTTCAAACCCTCCATTGCCTAAAGGTGGAGAAGTAAAGCGTCCTCGAACGTTTACACCCTTAGGGGACTCACTCGAGAATATCCTTGCTCTTCTGACTACTCAGAAGAAAATTACACATCTTCTTCCGCCAGCCAACCCTAATGGGAGGGGTTTTAATGCTACTCGGAAATGTGCTTATCATGCCGAAGCACATGGACATGATACTCAAGATTTTTGGGCCTTGAAACACAAGATCCAAGATTTAATAGACAATGGTGGGATCATGGTCACCAAACTAGATCAACCTCATGTGCAAGACAACCCACTTCCTCAACACAAAGAAGAAGAGGTCAACGTGATCAGTTGGAGCACTGGACAGAGTTCCAATTTTAATGGTGAATCATCCCAAACCCTCAAAGGCGGTATTCACAGATGGGATTATGCAAAGTTCTAGTTTACTATGGAACGAAAAATGAAAACTCTTTGCAAACAAATTGAGCAATTGGCATAACTGGTGACCCACCAGCATCAAGTCACACGCCAATTAATTAGGCAGGAGCATGCCTATCTCATTCTTTTTGTTATGAATGCTCCATCACCGCCTTCAGAAAGCGAAGCTATGGAGGATAAGGTTGCAAAGAGAACCAATGCTAAAGCCCGTCGGGATTTTTCCAATAAAAGGGAATTTACCTATCTTGGCCAATCTATGGAGGAGATATTGCAAATGTTGATCAATGAAGGAAGAATTACCTTCCTTCTACCTCCAATTAACCCCCGTTCAGGACGGTACAATTCTAATGAAGTGTGTCAATATCATTCACATTCTCGCGGTCACAGCACAGAAGAATGTTGGGCACTCCGTAATATCATTCAGAATCTTATTGATAGCGGTGTCCTGCAAATAGCAGATGATTACACTGTGCAACTCAAGGGTGGGAATGCATGTCCTACCAAATGGAAGGGATCGATAGTGATTATATCAAAAAGTGGATGATGAGACTGTCAAAGTATTTCCCATACAACCAAATTAACTCAAAGGAACTGATAATCCTTTGGAAGTGGCCGCACCAGAGCTAATTTCTTTACCATTCAGACCACAACATCCTATTGCCAGCTTACAAAAAGTTCCATGGAATTATGGAGAAGCTAAAGGATCCACGTTTCATATCTTTGCTACAGTGTTGATGGAAAATCCACTGTATCTTCCTCAACGGGTTATAAAACCTACTTGCGAAACAAAGCGTAAGATTCCCATGGAGAAGATTGAAAAATTCCTCCGCACTATGGGCCACAATGAAGCCAAGGTGGTTTTAAGCTTACGAGAAGCTCCATACCAGATATCTATACTGGACTTGGTTTTCTCTTCCGAGGATCATCGGAAGATCTTACTGAAGGTTTTGGAAGAAGCCAACTTGCCAAAATCAGTGGATGTGGAAACATTTCAACATCTGGTTGATCATATTTTCAACAATAATGTGATATCCTTTACTGATGACGACATACCTCCTGAAGGGACTTGTCATTGCAAACCATTACACATTGAAGTTTTGTCTTCCGGGTACATGCTTTATGGAGTTTTGATAGATGGAGGCTCATCTCTAAATATCTGTCCTTATGCCACCTTGGTGAAGATGAATGTTAATCTCAAGTGGATCCAAAGCAGCCAAACGGTTATCAGAGCTTTTGATGGATCCCGACGAAATTCCGTTGGAAAGATTGAGTTGCCAATTGAGATTAGTCCAAATACATTCAATGAATCCTTCCACGTCCTCAAGATAGATTCGGGATACAACCTGCTATTGGGAAGACCATGGATACACATGGTAGGAGCCATTCCCTCCACGCTACATCAACAACTCAAATACATTGTCAATAACATTCTAGTCAATGTCAACGCTGAACTGGAATGTCCTAAACAAGGAACTCTACCAATCAACAGCTTCACTTTAGAAGTTGAACCGGCTAGTTTTCATACTCTGGAAGTGAGTACCACACAATACCATTCTATTGGAGCGCCACTTCCCGTACACAAGATTTCTGCCGAGGTTATGTCGGCCACTCAAGAAATGATGTCATTGGGTCATCAACCTGGACAACGGCTTAGTAAAGATAAATAGAGTATTAAGCACCCTATTCAAGTGTCCAGTCAAATTGGAATAGCCGGACTAGGCTATTCTGCCAGTTCTAGTCACAGGAACCCTCATAAACATAAGCAGGTTCCTCAAGCTTCCATCTCACGGCGATTATTTCCATCTACACCACATAAGCTGATATAATCTCCGGTAAAGGTGTCAGCCCATGTTGTGGCCATGCTATTTCCTAAACCAGTCCCAATCAAAGCAAAAGAGGTGTTGATTCCTGATCCTGAATTGGAAGAAAAGGAACAGAAACGTAAACATGACATTACCTTGATGATGGCAGGTATACGCGTCATTGTTCATAATGAACATACAAATAGATATACGCAAGACGATGATTTCCCAGATGTCATGGTTATCATTCGGGAGAAGGAAGACAATGACGATCCTTCCATCACTACAGTCCATCAGGACTTTGCCCTCGACAATTGGAGCAACACTCTATGCATTTGTCAACGAGGGTAAAATGGGCAGAAAAATCCCTCTGCCCTGTAGATAACTTTAATTGCTTGCTTTTCTTTACAGTACTAACAGTTATTTTATCAAGTACATCCTAACACTTTTGTATGATCAAAAAGTTGCATATATTAAGTGAAAGCATATTCTGTTTTAGGACTCTAAATTTAGATGTGCCTGTACTTGATGATGAGGTGCCTTCTCTCCACAAGGGCTATAACTTTGATGCAAAGTTGGACTCAGACTTGATGGACATACAAGAGGACATTGAGTCACCTCAGGAGATTAAGGAATGGGTCGCAGACAAACCCAAACCCAATCTTGATCAAACCACTCATTTCAATCTTGGAACCTTAGACAACCCTAAGCTAATCCAAATTGGTTCAGAGCTTACCACAAATCAGCGGAATGACATGGTTACACTATTAACCCAATTCTAGGATGTGTTTGTATGGTCTCATGAAGACATGGTGGGTTTGTCCACTAAAATTGTTCTTCATCGCCTTTCCATTAAAGAAGGATTCAAGTCAGTCAAACAAAACTCAGGCGATTGAAACCCGAGTGGAGTTTAAAAGTTAAAGAAGAAATTATGAAACAATTTCAAGCTGGCATTATCATGATGTCTACTTATCCGGAATGGATATTTAACATTGTTCCCGTTCCTAAACCAGGAGGAAAGGTGCGAGTCTATGTTGATTACCAGGATTTGAATAAAGCTTTCCTTAAAGATAGTTTTCCCGTGCCATTTATCCACATTCTTATTGACAATACTGCTCAATACGGCATGTACTCCTTTGCTGATTGTTTTGCGGGGTACCATCAAATTATGGTCGCTAAGGAGGACCGTGAGAAAACTGTTTTCATCATACCTTGGGGAACTTTTTGCTACAGACAGTTGTCATTCGGCTTCATCAATGCTGGGGAAACCTATCAGCGAGCTATGATGGCTCTTTTCCACGATTTAATGGATAAGGAGATAGAGATCTATGTGGATGACGTCATTATCAAATCCCGAAAGGAGGATGACCACTTAGACCATCTCAGAAAGCTTTTCAATAGGTTACGTAAGTACAACTTGAAGTTGAATCCAGCCAAGTGCGCCTTTGGTGTTAAGTCAGGCAAGTTGCTAGGTTTCCTAGTCAGCCACAAAGGGATTGAATTGGATCCTACCAAAATCTTGGCCATCAAGGAAATGCCCATTCCTTAGACAGAGAAGGAAATATGGGGATTTTTGGGAAGAATCAACTTCATTAGCAGGTTTATTTCTCAACTCACAGCAACCTGTGAGCTAATCTTCAAGCTGTTAAGGAAGAACTCATCCATAAAATGGAACGATGAGAGTTAGAAAGCCTTCCTTACCATTAAAGAGCAACTGATTAACGCTCATGTTTTGGTACCACCTAGGGATGATGTTCCCCTATTCATGTACCTGTCCATAAATGACAATGCCATGGGCTGTATGCTGGGGCAAAAAGACGATAGAGGCCAAGAATGAGCTATCTATTACCTCAGTAAAAGATTCAGCACCAGTGAACACAAGTACACTCTGATTGAGAAGACTTGTTGTGCTTTAGCATGGGCTTCCATGAGGTTACAACATTACCTCCATGGTCACACAACCCATATCATATCCCGTGTGGATACTCTCAATATCTGCTCAAAGATAGGCCACATCTTTGAATTGTCATTTATCCGGATGGCAGTTGATCCTACGGAAATTTGACATCGTCTATGTGACGCAAAAGTTTGTGAAGGGTCAAGGAATTGTGGATCAACTGGCCGCCGCACTTGCAGGGGACTAAAAACCCTTGGAAACATACTTCCCCGATGAGGGGGTAATGACAGTTCAGCAAAAACATCAGTACGATACATTTCGTACATGGAAAATTTATTTTGATGGAGCTGTCAACGCAGAAGGTTCTGGAGCTGGAGCAGTTCTAGTATGCGGTACATGGGAGTAGTATCCCGTCGCCGTCAAATTGCAGTTTGTCAGCACCAACAATACAGCTGAGTATAAAGGTTGTATCATGGGGCTAAAACTTGCCCGTTCAATGGGCGTCAGGCGGTTAACTATCTTTGGGGATTCTGAATTGGTAATCAGATAATCCACGGGAATTTATCAAACCAAAGAATTACATTTACTGCCTTACCATCGGTAAGTTCTACAGATGGCTTTGGAGTTTGAAGAAATCTCCTTGCTACACATTCCACACAATAGGAATGATTTTGCAGATGCATTAGCAATGTTGGCCTCCTTGGTTCACATACCTGATAAGGAAAACATGCCAAGCATCACGGTTGCTCTACAAAAAGCCCTAGTCTATGGGAACTATGTTGGAGAAGTATCGGATGAGCTACCTCCCATCCACAACCCTTGGTACCAGCACATCAAGGAGTATCTGCGAGATGGATCTACACCCGCTGAGGTGAGCCTAAATGATAAGAGGCGGATTCATCGACTTGCTATGAAATTCTACCTGAGCAGAGATGCATTCTACAAAAGAGATGCAGGATTAGGTCCCCTCGGATGTCTGGATAAAGACCAAGCTCAGAGACTCATGGATGAGATCCATGGTGGAGTATGTGGTCCTCACATGAGCGGACCCTTACTTGTCAAGAAGATCCTCAGAATAGGGCATTATTGGCTTACACTCAAAACTGACTATGATGATCACGTCAAGAGGTGTTATCAATGTCAGATTCATTGAAATTCCATCCACGCCCCTCCAAGGGAACTCCACAATATGAGTTCACCACGGCCCTTCTCAATGTAGGGAATGGATATGATCGGGCCCATCGAGCCCAAAGCCAGTAATGGACATCGATTCATATTCACCATTATCGACTACTTCACCAAATGGGTAGAAGCAGCTTCCTTCCCCAGGGTTACTAAAGAAGTCATCATTTCTTTCATCAGAAACAATGTCGTCTGTCGATATGGACAACCAGAGGTCATTGTGTTAGACAATGCTAAGAACCTCAACAACAAAATGATGGAGGAGTTATGCAAAATTCCACATCAAACACCTGAACTCCGTCATCTACCATCCAAAGATGAATGGTGTTGTTGAAGCGGCTAATAAAAAAAACAAAAGGATCATGCAGAAAATGTCCGCCAATCACAAAGGATGGCCTGACCTCTTGCCTCTGACTTTATTAGATTGTAGAACTTCTATGCGTACTTCCACTGGGGCAACCCCCTACTCATTAGCCTATGGGATGGAAGCAATGCTCCCCCATAGAGGTGGAAATGGAATCCCTCAGAGTGTTAATGGATGCTTAGTTGGATGAAGACCAATGGGTATAAGACAGGTATCACCAATTGTCTCTAATAGACGAAAGGCGAACCGCGACTATCTTCCATGGTCAGTTATATCAGCAAAGGATCGCACGATCCTACAACAGAAAAGTCCGACTACGGCAGTTCAAACAATATGACTTGGTTTTAAAGAAGATCCTTGACAACCAAGATCAGTCTAAGGGAAAATTCGTTCCTAATTGGGAGGGCCCATTTGTTGTCAAGGAGGTATTGACAGGAGGTGCTCTCAGATTGCAGGAAATGGATGGCGATGAATTTCCACAGCTTATCAACTCGGACACCATGAAACAGTCCTATGTCTGAGGTTACCATCAAACAAGCATCCTGGTTTTAATCATCAAATCACCAGTCATTCCGGTTTTGAACCCTTTCCTTTCTACATACTTTTCTGCCCCTCAGGGAAACATACACTTCAAACCAGCAGCCTGGTTTCACCTCAGTTCAAATATTTCATACAATTTCGATTATCCTGAAGACGGGATTAAACCTTTCACACCTACAGTTTATCTTGAAGACGGGATTAAACTTTTCTACGCTTGCATTTTGTCCTGAAGACGGGATTAAACTTTTTTCCACACCTGCAGTTTATCCCCATTATGGGATCAAACTTTCTTTTCCCCGCATTATAGCCTGTACATGGGATTCACATTTCTCTTTAGCTGCAATTCGTCTTGAGGGGTGAACTACGTCGACCTGATCTCCCTGATACCCGAGGGTACGTAGGCAACCATATTCTATATGGCGCAGTCGCAACAAAAAAAAAACAACAACAAAAACATTTCTGCCCTTTCTCAACAAAAAAAAACAACAAAAACATTTCTACACCTATCTGTCTTTCACATTCAGCGTTGAACCTCTTTCACCAGGTTCGAACTACGTAGACTTGATCTCTTCTTCAATAGGAGTACATAGGCAGCCATTTATAGTTCAGTCTAACCCCTATCAGAACAAAAATACTTGTTACACGGTACTGGGATCAACCTTCAATTCACCACATTTCACCGGTTTCAGATCAAAGGGATGGAATTACCCAACCTCTTATCAGAAATAAAAGATTCGGTGACCATCTAAGCTACGGTCATGCCTCAAAGAGCAATACCAACCTATAAGAGATGGAATTAACTAGGTTTCTCACAAATAGAAGTACTGGCGGCCATCTGTGGTGCGGTCAATCTCAGAGAGGAAAAACACCAAAGATGGTAGGGATATACAGAAATCAATGATCCGTTCTGAGAGATCTTGAGACGTCTCAATGTCCACCTATCAAGGATAAGTTCAGAATGCATCAAGATCACAAGGCCTTGGAGAAACAGGCAAATATCAAGCAAGTATCAAGGCATAACTAAAAGGGAAGTGAATCAAAATATATTTCCCTGCCATACATAATATTGTTTGATATATACATCTGTGTTGTACATGACAAAATGGCTAAGCTAGTCTGTACAGGAAAATACAAAGCTATCTACAGATCTATGTATATGTGGACTATCAGATTTAACATGGCATCCCTCTCTGAAGAAGGAGGTAACGCTGCAAGCTCCTGCCCAAGAGTATCTACACGAGCTAGCAGGTCAGAGGCTAACTACATGGTGGCATAATGCTCATCAATGTAAGCACTCATGTTGGCAAGACTGATAGTCATCTGGGATCTCACTAAAGTACTGTCTGCAATGGCTACATCCCTAGCAGATAAATCGCAATCCCGCTCCACAATCAATGCATCCCTGGCTGATCTAGCCTCATCCCTCTCTAACAGAGTGGCATCTCTCTCATCAAGAGCTGTCAACATCATGGCCCTAGCCTGATCTCTATCATAGGTCATCAGATGTAAGCTCTGCTCCAAATATTGTGCCGAATACTGGGTAACAGTGGCACTCGGGATGGGAGAATCCATCACAAATGCTGGCAGCCCAGCTATTAAGTCCTCGGTGGTAATATCAGCCTCCTCTATAGGCTCCTCATTGTCGGAATCAGTCTCCTGCACTGTGGATACTACCGCAGCCGATGCAGTCTCTGTCTCCATTCATGCAGAATACTCTGCAGAACAACCCGGATGACTGACAGAAAACCCAGCCAGCTCTCACTGATCCCAACAGGCATACAACCTGGATCTGTCCTCCGCTGATAAACGGTATGAAGCGAAGCGCTGACTCACTGCCCCCTTATAAGGGTGAAAATCCTAAAACTGGTCAAACTGACACATCACGGCCAGTGGATGGTAAGTAATCATGCCCCTCAATCCAGCCAGAGGGAGATAATCCATGCCCGAAGCATGAGTAATGAAGCTGTAGGGTGAGCTAAGCCCTGAACACGACAATATAGCAAACGGATCTCTGATCCGTACTAGGAAAGTAGACCAAGATGCAACATCTGTACACTCCGCAGGTTGAAATTTGTACGACATGGATATATCATGGGTGAAACAAAACCCCTGCCATCTAAGTGTGCCAATCGGTCTCAAGTGCGACATAAACCACACATAAAGATGGTAGAAGCTACACAGTGAACACTCTGTCGGATAAATGCGTGATGATGTGGTGACCTCGAGTCTCTACAATGATCATCGATATAATGGTATGACCCTCCTTGAGATCTCTCACTGCCATAATAACGCCGATATCCAACTTATCCATGTACCGCGGCATGAAGACGTATGACAATACGCACAAAAGTAGTACATCCACCCTGGCTGAACGCTAATGGTCCTCCGGTGTGGTAAAATCCCTGAAATGTCGTGTATAACTATCCTCAGAGCCAAATATGTCAAACAGAAAATGTTGGGATATCACGTGGCCAGATGTAATCTCGTCCTGTACCACTCTATATCTCAAAACGGTGAGGGTCATGAACTGTCTGCTCATGTCTCCGATAACCATATGCACGCAAGGTCTGTCCAGCGGCAACATCATCAACCGTGCATACTCCTCCAAAGTAGGAGTCAACTCCTGGGTCCCAAATTAGAAAACCTGCCTCTTCGATACCCAGTGCTCTAACATACCCTCTACAAATCCTGCGGGAACTACCCGGCTGATTCGGATCCATGATATCTGGACAACAAGTCTCCAAATCACCTCAGAAAGGGCGTGGTAAATTCTTACCTGGAGCTTTTCAAAATTCATTTTATGATTACATGCATGCATGCATTGTTTTAACATACGTCTACCATAGAGTTAAAAATGTATGACTACTCAATGCCTACATTTTGGAAAATTTTTGCCATAGCCCCCTTTGTTAATGGGATTATCCATATGCACATAGGCATGACTAGGTGGCCATCCAGTAGCACACCTATACACAGTCATATACATCCTACATGCATTAATCACATCACAGTAAAAAATCCGTAAGTGTAGTTTAATTACCAGGATTATTTTACTTTTCTACTTTTACTGATTTGTCCTCAGATAGGATAAGAAATGATAGTAAAAGGTGCCAATTTGACTGTTTCAAAAATCAAATTTTTTCACATCATTACGTTTAGCATGGTTTAATACTAATATTTGCTATGTTGAATATTTTTTATCAAGTCATTTCAGTATGCATATTCACTACTATGTGTCTAAATGCATTTCATGTGATAAGTCATTTTCCAACGTATAGAAACTGGAAAAAAATACATGCATATGTTACCAAGATAGTGAAGAACGCTTATATGGTGGAAGAATATGCAGAAAGTTTCCCGAACTCAGCAGATATGAAGAAGAGCTCTCAGATTTCCTTCGTAATGCAGCTTGAAAATGACTTATGAAAGAAACTTTGGGCTTTACATAGCCACGATTGATCGCAGGTCCACCTGTGGCTACTGCAGGTGTACCTTCGGCACTCCTACGTGGGTCCCACACCTGTGGCTCACTCCATTTAGAGTTACAAAGGAGGTCTCACAAGCGAAAATGGCCAAATCAGGAATAAAAATGCTACGCGATTGAGCGAAATAGCCTGGAATCCTGGTTTCATACGGGTCAGAATTAAACTCTCGTCATCTCATCAGTATTCGTCTGAATGCAGGGTATACTATATTGATGAGCTCAGCTTTCATAAATCATGCTCGGTAATACCCCACAAAGGTCTGATGCTGTCATTGTAGGGTTACAACCCTAAACCTCCCCGACGGGGGTTACAACGCCAAACCACGAAATGCTAAACCTCCCCAACAGGGGTCACAATGCACATCCTTAAAACATCCACATATCCCCGACAGGGGTCACAATGCACATCCTTCAAACATTCATGAATCCCCGGCGGGGGTCACAACGCACATCCTTCAATCATCCATGTATCCCTTGCGGGGGTTACAACGCAATACGACCATTGATACACACATCAATGAAGGTCAAGCAACCTTGACATCATTTCAGTCGATGGCAAGTAAACCAATCGAAGCAGCTTATACAAGTATCCCTGGTGGGGGTTACAACGCAATGCGACCATTGACACATACATCAATGAAGGTCAAGCAACCTTAACAATGCACCCAGCAGGGATTTATCCGGTGATACACACATCAACGAAGGTCGGGAAACCCTAATGGTGACAGACTGTTGGCAGTAACTCCGACAGAATGAGGGAATATGTTATACACATCTTCAAACAGACAAAGCTTTATCCCCATAGATCTCTTATACGCAAGTGGTACCTCTATGGAATATAAGCCAGTGTTTAGGATTCAAGACTTTGGTGATAGCCCAAATGATATCATCCTTGAAGACTTGGATCGCATGTCCAAGCCATCACTGATTGTCATCCCGACAAGATTACCAGGGAACCGACAATCATTTCCATCATGCATCATGCATTTGCATCATGTTTTTGCATATAACATCATGTTTACCTTACTTGCATTTCAAGTTTCTAGGATTCTTTATCCTATCCATGCCTTGTATTACATGAATATGATAAAGAGGGGCATCTATAGACACTCAAAATTTTCTGCATGCCTGTTACTAACATTGCAGGAGGGCAGATTCGTCTTTCAAAGATAACCCTAGAAGACATCTTACATCCATTTCGGATACTACCGGAGGTCAATCCCAAAATTCGGGACACACACCGGGAACATCATTTCTAACACCGGAACACACACCAAAAGGATCATTTCCAACCTCAAAGATAACCACGAGTTTCGTCCTTGGCAATAACCCCAAGGAGTGTTGTTGTAGTTCTGGCGATAACTTCAGAAATGCTTGTTTCAAATACATGATATCAGCTTTAAGCTCAGACCTCCTGCCGAGGCACTCATACCTCAGACCCGGAGCTAACACAGGGCAGACATGCACTCTCATAAGATGACATTGCAGCATACAAACAAGTAGTCCAATCTCAGATGTAACCCTGAGCAACGTCTGCTTTCAACTCAATCCGGCGATAACCCCGGCGAAGAGTCAAATGTCATCTTGCCCCTTCAACACCTACGCGTCGTCTTAACACTTCATACATACATACATCCAACGATGTCCCACAAGAACCGAGGAATTAAAAATCCCGAGTGACTATTACGCATGGCAATACCTTGGATAGAATTTAAAGCTTGAAGACCATGGGCATGGACCCCTCTTCTTAACATTGTACAACCTCTAATCCATGTCATTGCGTAACTCTTAACACAAGTGGTCCAAAGAAGGTCACATATACCTCGTTCGTATGCTCGGATTGAAGTTCTGCAAGTTCAAGTAGACATTACAGTGCACGAGTGCACGTACTTTGAGACGACGGGACCCGCGAAGCCCGAGGACACCTCGACCAGCCGTAGGTGTAACTGCGGCTGCCTCAGGTACACCTGTGGCCATCAGTCTATTAATATAGACCTTGGGGTCAGCCATTTGAGAGAAAAAAAGGAGAGAGAAAGGCGAGGAAGCACTGTCCAATTTACTCTATATACACCCATATTGAGTGTTTCCTCATCTCTAAACAACTGTTAGCTCACATATAGCTATCTTTTTATCCGGCGGGAGCTGAGTGTTTATCCATATAGAGTCATAGAAGTCTACATTGGCAGCCCACTGTAAGCCTTCTCACATTCTATAAAGCCTTCTTCTCATATTAGCACACACTGTTAGACACATTGAGAGTCGTGTTGTGTGTGTTTGCCCAGACTTCGGTCCGTGGTTTTCATTTCTATCTATATATATATATATATATATACTTATGTAAGACCCCAACTTTTATGAATAAAGATGATTTTTCTATAATTATCATTTTTGAATATTATGGAATGAATTTGTTATAATGTTATAGTTGTGGGTAGTATTTATAAATTTTGCAAAGTACGCAAGTTGTTATATAATATTCATTTGGCCGGGGAATATTCTTTTTGTCAGGGAATATTCGTACGATGGCATAATCATTAGTGGACCCCACAACGGAAGTACTGTCATACTTAGAAAATGACAAAAATATTTTATGAAAATAATGGCGGAAGTTTTCACCAGTTTATCTTGTTAAACTACTCGGTAGTAAAAGTACTGATAATACTGCGTGGTTGCATAGTAGCACACGGTATTGATTATTGATGCTTACGTGAGAAGTCACTCGGTTATACTCAATTATTACTACGACGATGGTTGCATCATATCTCTCGTATTATTGATTCGGTTATTGTCACAGTATCATCTGCATTATATGATATATTATTAATCAATAATTGAGACGAAAAAGTTATTCATATTATTAAATTGCAATATTTACAATGTCTAGAAGTTCTTTCAAGGAGAGGTTTGGTCATCTAATTGCGCGCTCCTTATTGGAAAGCCCCCTCTTTCCTGGGAACGACCTGGTTGATAAATATTGTAAGTTATAATATTAATGATGAATGTTATTAAAATTGAATTTGTGCTCGGTGTTGTATTTGGAGACGCGAACGTGATATTTGAGTCCGGAACGATGAAATTAGTAAAAATAGACAATAAACACAAAATTTTCTGGTTTTTACTATTTGGTCAAAAAGTCAACAATTGACTTTTTCGAGAAAAGTCAAACTTTAAAATTTCAAAATTTATATTTTTGATAAAAATAGTTTCACTGTGTTGGAATTATTTGTGTTAGTGAAAATCGACATTTATTTCGATAAAAATTGATGTATGGAGGTTATATTGACCAATCGGGTAAATAACCGGATAAATGAGCAATTGATTGCTATTATTTCCCATGATTATAACTATTTGTTCACATGTGTATACTATTGTTTCACATTCTTGTTACTATTAGGGGAGTTGGTGCAAGATTTATAATACTTGCATGACTAAATTAAAAATAAAGGAAAAGTTGGAGGTATTGTATTGTAATATTTCGAGCCCCAAAATGTGCAATTATTGAAACTATATTTTTCTATAAATAGAAGCTCCTTTATCATTCTTCACCAATTCACTCAAGCTATAGAGCAGTTATTATAGAGAGAAATTTTAGAGAGAAAGAAGAATAGAAGTCTGCTACCTCTCTACTCCAGTATCCAATTTCTTTCTAAGGTAAGGGGTATTATTTTTTTCATAATCATGAAGAGAACTTTTGTTGTTCCATTCTTCATTATTCTGTTGGAATAACCTGTATACATGGTCTATCGTATACTTGGTGATTTGTGTTGTTATTCTATTCGTTATTATTCTGTTGGAACATCCTATCATGCGTTATCTGGGACAAGGATTCGTCTTTATTATTACATTGGAATATCCACATGTAAATGCGTTTTACACGACTTGATTAGTTATTTATTATTACGTTGGAATAACTTTGTCTATCTGATACCGCATACATGGTGATTTGTTGTTATTCCATTCTTTATTATTACATTTGGAACATTCTATCTATCGGTGCGTAATTTACTTTGACCTAGTTCCATTACTTATTATTACTGTTGGAATAACCTATCTATCTATCAAATCTTGCATGCATGGTGATTTCTTTTGTTATTCCATTCTTTAATATACTCAGTTGGTTAAAGTTTTGACTTCTATAATCCATGAAATAAGTGGAATATCCTTGATATTTGTGCTTCATCCAGTATTTTTTTCATGGAAATATTCTTCTGAGCATTCTTGAATTTTACTCTACAAAGTAGTATCATGTTGACAATTTGGACGTTATTAGTTCCTGGATAAATTAATTCGTGAACTTATTTTATTGAATTCTTATATCATTGTCATCATCCTCATGTTTATAATTTTTGAAAGTCATATGTGGCCAGTTGTGCATAGATGGACTTGGTATGATTATGACCAGGGATTATTCGGTGTAATCATGACCGTAATGTTACAAATGATGTGGTAAAAGTCCTCATTGGCCCGTAGTGCATTGATGGATAGATGTTGGCATGATCATGGCCATTGATGAATACACGAAAGTCCTTGGCCCGTAGTGCATGGATAATTTGTGGTCGTGATACTAAAGAATATCCTTGGCCGTAGTGCAGGAGTGATTCGATGATGTGGATTAATTATTAAGCTCAGTCTCAGCGATAAAAGTGATGAAAAACCTTTTAAATCATAAAAGATAGTAGATTTTATTCTCTAATTGACTCTTTTAATGGATTGCTTGTTCCGCTACAGTTAAACTTGATGTTTGTTATATTGTATCAGTTTAACACTATTTAAGGCTAGCGATAATTTATTCTGCATTATCTTAGTCATAATATTTCTTACTGGGCTAGTTGAGCTCACCCTTTCTTTTCTTTATTCTCTTTGAAATGAGAATATAATTTGGGACGAGTCGGGGAAAAGAGTGATGGACCGAATGATAGTATTAGTAGTCCTCACTATTCTGTTAAATAATGTGACAATAAATGTAATGAGGACTTATTCTGAGAGTGGATATTGTCTAGAAGACATTATTTGTATTAAAACTCACAGTTTGTATTATGTCGAATTTTACACGACAGTTGTATAATTAAGTTGTATTTGATTTATGTATCATGTATTTGACGACTCAGAATAGGTGATGTATATCTATTTTGGGGGCATCACAGTTGGTATCAAAGCTTAGGGATATGATCCCTAGCTAAGATGTGAGACAAGAACTAGGAGGGGCGAGACGGGGAATTCCTTCGCTAGTATGACCTACCTAAGTTTATTTGGTATTTAATTGGTCGGTCAGAGTATAGGGATAAAATGTGATATGTTAATTAACCATTGTTTTGTGGAAGTATTTGAAATGGCATCCGAGAATTTTGAGAACATCAATGGAGCACAGGAGACCGTTGAGTCTCCAAAGATCAATAACCAGGACAATGTGCATCAGGAAGGCGAAAATCCTCATGCAAACGACAACACTGACCAAATGATGAACGATGGAATGTTCTGAGGCTTCATGCAATTCATGCAACATCAGGCGAGAGTGGCTCCTGTCCAAAATGTAGGTGAAAACATCGGCAACTCTCTGACGGTCACCGCCAAAGCAGATTCAAGGGCTGGGACCACATAAAGTTTTTGGAGAGCCAAAACCACTTAAAGTGAGGCGTGGATAAAGCAGATCAACAAGATATTTGATGTCTTGGGATGCTCACGAGGAGTAAAGGTTCCCTTTGCCACCTTCATGTTTATGCGAGGCAGCGATTCTTTGGTGGGAATCTGTAAAGCATACTCAACCTGCCGTACTGAAGATGTCTTGGGAGACGTTTCAAGAACTGTTCAATGACAAGTACTTTCCCGAAAGTATTCGTCACATGAAAGAGGTAGAGTTCATTAAACTGGAGCAAAACAACATGACCGTGTCACAGCCAACCAACCAAAAGAAAGCAGTCGGCAAAAGTATAATACTAGTGAGAGCAGTCATCGAAGCGGTGACAACAAGCGTGGCGGGAATCAGCATGCCAGAAATGGTAACCACTTCGGTGGTAATCACGGCCAAAACAATAAGAATGGACATTTCAAGAAGAGGATATTCAACATTGATGGAAAGACGTCAGCACTAGCACCCATTGTGAAGGAAGGAAAACGACCACCTATTATATGCTTCAAATGTGGAGGGGAGGGACACATAAGTCCAAACTGCGTGATGCCATCCAAAGCATGTTATAATTATGGAAGAGAAGGTCACCTAGCCCGATTTTGTCATTCACTGAAGACAAGTTCAGCTAGGATAGAGGCACCAAAGGCCGTCCCAGAAAAGTCAAAGCTGGTAGTGCAAGGGAGAGCGTTTGTTGTGACCTCCCAGAAAGCAAGGAACCCGAACGAGGTCATCACGGGTAAGCTTATCATAAACTCTAGCGAAGTCTATACCTTATTTGGTTCTGGTTCTACCCATTCTTTTATTTCTCCTACTTGAGCTCAACGTTTAAATTTGACTCCGGAGAAATTGGACTTTGATTTATCTGTTGAAACTCCATTAGGAGAAACCTTCATTACATCCACTGTTTATAAGTCTTGTTTAGTTCAAATTGGTACACTCACATTACTTGTCGATCTTATTTCATTGAAAATACTTGCATTTGACGTGATTCTAGGGATTGATTGGTTAACTACTCATCATGCAAAAATTGATTGTTTTCGTAAGGTTGTTGGCTTTCATATTCCTAACCAACCTATTATGCGAATTCAAGCAACAAAACCATAAAAATCAATCACTATCATCTCAAGCCATAAAGCTATTCGTTTATTGAAAAACGGATGTCAAGCTTTCTTAGCTCATGTCACGGATCTAAATAAAAATACGTCAGTTTTAAATGATATTTCTATTGTTAATGAATTTCCTGACGTATTCCCTAAAAAAGTTCCTGGCCTACCCCTAGAGCGTGAAATTGAATTTTGTATCCACCTTGAACCCGGTACAAAACCTATTTCCAAAGCCCCATATCGAATGGCTCCTATTGAACTTCAGGAGTTAAAGACCCAACTGCAAGAATTGTTAGACATCGGTTTCATTCGTCCTAGTACGTCTCCTTGGGGTGCTCCTATTCTATTCGTGAAAAAGAAAGATGGGAGTATGCGACTTTGTATTGATTATCGGGAGTTGAACCATGTCACCATCAAAAATAAGTACCCATTGCCACGTATTGATGACCTGTTTGACCAGTAACAAGGAGCCAAATTCTTTTCAAAGATTGATCTTCGTTCAGGTTATCACCAATTAAAGATTAGAACCGATAACATTCCAAAGACGGCTTTCAGAACTCGGTACGGGCATTATGAATTCCTAGTCATGTCTTTTGGATTGACTAATGCTCCTGCTGCCTTCATGGATATAATGAACCAAGTATTCAAGGAATATTTGGATCACTTTGTGGTCGTCTTCATTGATGACATCCTTATTTATTCTAAAAGCCGTGAAGATCATGAGAAACACTTGAGGCTGATATTCCAAAAGCTTCGTGAATATAAGCTTTATGCCAAGTTGAAGAAATGCGAGTTCTGGCTTGAGGAAGTAGCATTCCTTGGGCACGTGGTGTCAAGTCATGGAATATCTGTTGACCCAGCAAAGATTGAAGCTATTCAAAGCTGGGAGCAACCTAAATTAGTAACCAGAGTACGTAGCTTTCTCGGCTTAGCTGGTTATTATCGGAGATTCATAGAAGGGTTTTCTCGAATCGCTACTCCCTTAACTCAGCTAACTCGGAAAGATACAAAATTCAGTTGGAGCGAGGAATGTGAGAAGAGTTTTCAAGAACTCAAAAGGAGACTCATTTATTTTGTTACGACAATACCATCTGGATCGGAGGATTTGTCATCTGATGATGCTTCGGGCAAAGGGTTAGGGTGTGTTTTGATGCAACATGGGAAAGTCATAGCCTATGCCTCACGACAACTCAAAGAACATGAGAGGAATTATCTTACTCATGATCTAGAGTTGGCAGCAGTCATTTTTGCACTAAAGATTAGGAGGCATTATTTGTATGGGGAGAAAGTGGAGATCTTTACGGATCATAAAAGCCTTAAATATTTCTTCACTCAAACGGAACTCAACATACGACATCGACGTTGGCTTGAACTGTTTAAAGATTATGATCATACCATCCAATACCATCCTGTAAAAGCGAACGTGATAGCTGACGCATTAAGTAGAAGATCATATGCGGGTACAAGTGCGATATTGTCAACACAAAGGCCCATTTTTTATGACTTGCAAAGGATGGAGATAGAGATAAAGACTCTAGTGACCCACGTGATGATGGCGAATATACGAGTAGAACCAACTTTAATCGATAAGGTTAAAGCTTCTCAAGCTATAGTCCTGGAGCTGATGCATATGAGAAAGAAAGTGCAAGAAGGTGCTATACCGGATGCAAGAATCGATGAAGAAGGAATACTTCGAGTCAACTCCAGACTTTGTGTTCCTAATGACCCGGAGTTAAAGAATAAAATCATGATGGAGGTGCACAACACACCATTTGCAATCCATCTTGGGAGTACCAAAATGTATCGTAATCTTCGACATACATTTTGGTGGAGAAATATGAAGAGAGAGATAGCGGGGTTTATCACAAGGTGTCTAACTTGTCAACAAGTCAAGGCGGAGCATCAAGTTCCAAAAGGTCCATTGTAACCACTTGAAATTCTAGAATGGAAGTGGGAGCACATTACTATGGATTTCGTTACTGGTCTTCCCAAGGTTTCTCAAGGCATAGATGCGATTTGGGTGATTGTTGATAGATTAATCAAGTCTGCTCATTTCTTATCGATGCGAGAAACTTATACACTTGAACGTCTTGCTAGTATGTATATAAACGAAATTGTAAGATTGCATGGTATGCCAGTATCCATAGTTTCTAATCGAGACCCAAGATTCACTTCAAGATTTTGGGTTAGTTTGCAAAAAGCTATGGGCAAAGATTTACGATTTAGTTCAGCATATCATCCTCAGACGGACGGACAATCAGAGAGGACTATTTAAACTCTTAAAGATTTATTAAGACTCTGTGTCTTGACTTCAAGGGAAGTTGAGACAAGTTCTTACCATTGGTGGAGTTTTCTTACAACAACAGTTATCAAATAAGTATTGGCATGGCTCTATTCGAGGCGTTGTATGGAAGAAAGTGTCGTTCTCCAGTATATTGGGATGAGGTGGGTGAAGCAACATTGTTGGGACCGGATTTGGTACGTATGACTACGGAAAAGATTCAAACAATTCGACAACGTATAAAAACCTCACAAGATAGACAAAAGAGTTATGCTGATCTTCATCGAAAGGACGTGGAATTCGATATTGGAGATCATGTGTTGTTACGTGTTGCTCCATGGAAAGGAGTTACGAGATTTGGAAAGAAAGGAAAGCTCAGTCCTCGATTCATTGGCCCATTTTTAATCCTCGATTGAGTAGGAACTTTGGCGTATAGACTCGCATTACTACCAAGTATGTCATAACGTTTTTCACATATCCATGTTACGTAAATATGTGAAAGACCCGAACCACATTATTGAATTAGAACTGGACGAGATAGAGGAAGATTTAATGTATGAAGAGTTACCTGTTAAAATCTTGGATAAGAAGGATCATATTCTACGCTCCAAGGTTATACCTCAAGTCAAAGTTTTGTGGAGAAACCACGACGTGGAAGAAATGACTTGGGAGTTAGAATCTGAGATGAAGTCAAGATATCCTCACCTATTCGACATACCAGTCGCATTACCCTAATTTTGAGGCGAAATTTCATAAGAAGGGAGGTTGTAAGACCCCAACTTTTATGAATAAAGATGATTTTTCTATAATTATCATTTTGAATATTATGGAATGAATTTGTTATAATGTTATAGTTGTGGGTAGTATTTATAAATTTTTGCAAAATACGCAAGTTGTTATATAATATTCATTTAATGGGGAATATTCTTTTTGTCATGGAATATTAAATGCGACGGCATAATCATTGGTGGACTCCATAATTGAAGTATTGTCGTAGTTAGAAAGCGACAAAAATATTTTATGAAAATAATAAATGGAAGTTTTCACAATTAATCTTGATGAACTACTCGATAGTAAAAAAATACGATGTCTGGCGTGGTTGCATAGTAGCACACGGTAGTGATTATTGATACTTACGTGAGAAGTCACTCAGTTATACCCAATTATTGCTACATTAATTGTTGCATCATATCTCTCATATTATTGATTCGGTTATTGTCACAGTATCATCTGCATTATATGATATATTATTAATCAATAATTGAGACGACAAAGTTATTGAAATTCAGATAAGGCACACTTAGAATGGGGGGTCGAATAAGTGTGGATACAAACTATGACCAATTAAAATCTTTAAATCAAATTGCGGAATGTAGTCAACTATATTTATGAATACAGCTTGCTGAATGAATATGGTCTACCGAATTAAATTTTTGTTTAAGAAAATATCTTGGTGTTTTTGTAAGCTAAATAAAATATTTTGTGAAAACAGATAATTAAAATCAATTAACTTGTGAGATATAAAGATAGAGCAAATAATAGTAAATAACACCAAGATTTTTTACGTGGTTCGGTTATTACCCTCTATATAATAACCTACTCCACGTCCAATACCAACTAGTATTGGAGACTCACTTTTATTTCTTTAAAAATGACCCTTGTTACAAAACAGATTCAATCAAATTGAATAACAATAATTCACTTAAGCACACTTGCTCCTTATGCACCAATGCACCCCTTAAGCTTCTAAGCTTCCTTGAACCTGTTTGTAAACAAACCTTAATCCCCCTGGATTAAATTCCCTTTAGACAACACTTAGTCTAAAAATATATAAGATTACAATGATAGAGGTCTAATGATCAAAGCAAATAAACAATTTAACAATGCAAGGCTCGACTAATGAATGCAATGATCAAATAGAAATAGTAAAAGATATCACCAATTTAATGCCATAAATTAATTTGATGAATATATCAATGAATCAAATTTCGAAATTTGCACCAGAAACAGAGTAGCTTTCAAAGTATATAAGTGCAAGATATTAAATCGAGTGTTTTGTGTTGTATTTTTCATCACTGATCTCAGCTGCTTTTTATAGCCCAAACAAATTTTACCGTTGCTAATAAGAAAAGTTTACGTTAAACAAAGGCAACGTTCCAAAGATTTTCAGTTGAAACCAAACGAAACAAATAAATGTTTGGAAAAAAAATATTAGACTCTCTCAAAGCTAATAGAGACCAAGTCAACTAGGACTAAATCTGTAATAATTATGATTTATGATAAAGATTAAATCAGCCAATAACAGTAACTCAAGTGCCGTCACTTATCATAACACATTCCAATTTCTTAAAGATAATCATGACTTCCTTCTTTGAAGGTATGTGCAAATTAAAGTCCTACCGCCATATACAACTATCAATTTACAACATGCAGCTATTAGACTTCTAATCAAAATCCACTACTGCCATATATACAACCAATCCATAATAAATAGAAAGCAAATTATATTCAACTAATCCTACACATGCATAATATATCATTCGGACACTAATCCTACGCATGCATGCTGACGATTTTCCTTGTTAGTAAATAGCAGTGAATGACATATATAAAATATGCACAAAAAATTAATTCTTAATTTAATGCATACATGATATGTCCTAGAGCCTTGAATTGAAAAATCATATATTTGCAATGACCTTACATATTTTTCTTAGGACTCAAATCTTCAAAGTCTTTCATCAATGATCTTTCATCAACTTTCTGAAATCTATAATACACAATTTAGTACTAATGAGTAAATCATCATCAAAACATTTAGGCTAGAACGTGAATTCATCAACATTCTCCCCCTTTTTGATGATGACAACATATATAAATAAAACTCCCCCTAAATTCATGCATATTTCAGGAGAAATTTATAACACCTGCATGTTAGTATCACACTAAACCATCAATTCTTAAAATGCCTGTAACAAAATCAGTTTAAGGCATGCAGCATTATAAATAGTCTTAACATCCATGCAATTAACATCCAAGCAATCATGCCTATCAAAAACCATAGTCTTAAAACAAACTAATCAATCTCCCGCTTTGGCATCATGCAAAAAGAGAAGACCTTAATCAATCTCCGCGAGATTAGCTCGCTGTTCTGCACTAGTGGTAAAGTATGGGCGATGAAGACGCTCTTCCAAAGTGTAATCGTTGGCCAGTCGAGGTGGTTGAGGAATAAAGATCGCAGGAGGAAGCTCCATATCCAGAAAGTCACCCTTGTATTTAGACATCCAATTGTTCATTGGCCATTCGGGGATGGGAGAATACATTGTTGGAACATGAAACCTCTGACCAATAACATTGAACCTGGTGGCCATAAAATCTGCAAGCTCCCCGAGTTGATAACTGATAAATTTTACCTCTTGACTTAACTGACAAGTGTTTCGATTAAATTTACGTTGGAGTGCTTCTACCATAGCCATAAATGCGAATCTCAAAACCCGCTTGAAGATCAATAAATTCATCTTCCACCCGATGATATAGTTTATTGATCTCGGGAGTATCTATAGGTAACTTCCCTTTCTTAAGACACACAAGTTGATTTCTGATTTCAACCAACTCGTCTTTCAAAGAAGTTTGTTTTGCAAAATTTCAGTCAAGACATTTATAACATTAGATCCATTGGAATTGGGCCAAGAAGAAGAAGATGATTCAGGAGGATGAGAAACAGGAGGAGTGGTAGGAGGATCAGGCAGAAGACGTACGAATTCACCAGCATGAAAAGTGATGTGTGATTTTGTCAAATTGGCAGTGTCAATAAGCTCATGATTTCTGACAGAAATTTCATCATCAAAAGAAATCTTAAAATGTGGAAAAAGTTTTGTTAACAATTTACCGTAAGGAAGACATTTCTTGCTTTGACGAATGCAACTTTGCATATTAGATAACATCATTTAAGATATATTAAAAACCTTTCCTTTGAGAATCATAGCTACGACAACTAAATCCTGATAAGTAAAATCAGAACCCTCACCAAGGCGTGGAAACAGATTATACCGAACCAACTTATGCAACACACATGCATTAGGACATACACTGACAGTTTTTAGTAAAGACAAAGATGAAAGAGAATAGTCATTAATGACTATATGAAGTTGTTCTAAAGGAGAAAAGTAATATTGGCCGCTCCTTTGAGAGTGAAAGGACATGGTCCAGTAGAAGAAACACCCAGAATACTTCCAAAATCTATACTTGTGAAAAATAAAGATTTACCCTTGACAAATGTAGTAAAACAGTCTCCATTACACTCAAGATTGGTGTAGAATTATTGGACCAACCGAGGATAAGCAACAGTAGGAGGAAACAGCATAGAAAAAATGTTGCACTCAGTGAAAAGTTTTTCCAAAATAGAGTGTTTGAGATAGAAGAGATCCAAAGATTTTTCATACACAAATTGTTTTGTAGCAATGGAGTTTTTAAAACGTGCTTCAAAACTAGGACCTCTAAAGAAATTCTCTTGTAAATCAAAAGAAGATGAAAACAAATTTACCATATTAGAAGGAGATTCTGGCTGTGAGAAAAATTGCTCTTCATCTACTGGTTGCTTTGATTTTCCTTGAGGAGACAGATCGACTTCGGAGGTTTTCATGAAAGAAAAACTAGAATCTGAGTCGTCGGACAGAGTTGTAGCATCAGACAACACTTGCACATATGATTTCTTCTGTACATGCTTGGACTTCATCTTTGTTCTTGTAACTCTAGGCAACGAGGCACCTTCATCGGTTGATTTTCCAACAGATTGCTTATTTTCTCTGGTTTTCATGGTGTGATAAATGTTGTGAGTGAAACAAAGAAAATGGTGAAGACGCAAGATCTAACTAATGATGAAGTCTGAAGATATAAAATAAAAACTATTCAAGAGTCCATCATCGAAAAGCGTGTGTCTTTTCAAGTTTCAGAAAGAGTCTGTTCGGCTGTGGTTCCGAGTTCCAAGGTGGAAGTCCTTACGTTTCCATCTTAATTAATATCCGGTGATAATTATGATTTCTAATAAAACCGTGTATCTATCCAGATAAGGAATGAAATTCAGATAAGGAATGTCTAACAAATATATTTGCATGAAATATACTTTTAAGTACGTAAATCATAATTATACCATGTACATTCCAAGTTCTATCCTTAACATACAAAATCTTTCCTCACTCAAGGGTTTAGTAAAAATATCAGCTAATTGTTTTTCAGAGGAATAAAAAACCAATTTGACTAACCCTTTGAAACACATTAACCCTTAAAAATGATGTCGACCTCTATATGTTTTTGTCACGTGAATTCAAAGCGAGATTCTTTGATATGTCAATAGCACTAGAATTATCACAATATATAGGCACATTATTGCAGAGATAATATCAAAATCACATAATGTTTGTCTCATCCATAATATTTGAGAGCAACAACTTCCTGTGACTAAATATTCACCCTCGATGAGTTGATAAAGCAATGAAGTTTTCTTTTTACTATGCCACGAAACAAGACTATGTCCCCAAAATGTACACGCACCACTTGTGCTTTTTTCTATCAATTTGAAATCTGCGATAGTCGAGATCTGAATTACCCATTAGATCAAAATGATTACATATAGGGTAAAATAATCCTAAATTTAAAGTACCACTTAAATATTTAAAAATTCTTTTAACTGCTTGCAAGTGGGATTCTTTGGGTTTAGATTAAAATCGAGCACAAAGACATACACTGTACATTATATCAGGTCTAGACGCAGTTAAATATAATAAAGAACCAATCATACCTCGATATTTAGTTACCTCTACATCTATACCTTTATCATCGATGTGAGCTTTATTGAGCGTGTTTCATTGGTGTAGCCTTTGATTTGTTCCTTCAAAACCAAATCTCTTAAGAAGCTCTTTTGTGTACTTGGTTTGATGAATATAGATCCCTTCTCTTGTTTGCTTGATTTGAAGTCCCAAAAAGTAATTTAGCTCTCCCATTAAGCTCATATCAAATTCCTTATGTATACACTTTGAAAACCACTCACAAAGAAAATCATTAGTAGCACCAAATATTATATCATCTACATATATTTGAACAATAATTATTTCTTGTTTTTCATGTTTAATAAATAATTTAGAATCTATTTTACCTTTAGTAAAACCACTTGAAATAAGATACTTACTCAACCTTTCGTACCAAGCCCTTGGAGCTTGTTTGAGACCATAGAGAGCTCTCTTCAGCTTAAAAACATGATTGGGATATTTCTCATGTTCGAATCCAGGAGGCTGTTTGACATATACTTCTTCATTGATGTATCCATTACGAAACGTACTCTTTACATCCATTTGATAAAGCTTGAATTTCTTGTAACACGCGAATGCTAACAAGATACGGATATACTCTAGTCTTGCGACTGGAGCATAAGTTTCTTCGTAGTCGATCCCCTCTTGTTGATTGTACCCTTGAGCCACTAACCTTTCTTTGTTTCGAGTAATTGTCCCATGCTCATCAAGCTTGTTTTTGAACACCCATTTTGTTCTAATGATGGAACTATCCTTAGGAGGAGGCATTAATTCCCAAACTTGACACCGTTCAAATTGTTGAAGTTCCTCTTGCATTGCCATAAGCTAATTTTCATCAAGTATAGCTTCTTTCGCATTCTTTGGTTCTACTTGTGATAAAAATGCAGAGAACGCGCATTGATTTTGTAGATTTCTTCGTGTAGTAACTCCTTTGTTTATATCTCCAATGATGTTTTCTGGTGGATGATCCTTGAGATATTTTGTTGTCTTTGGCATTTGAACATTGTGTATTATCTCTTCCTGTTGTGAGAAATTTTCTTCAAGATTTTGTGTTATTTCTTGTTCATTTTCATGTGAACTGTTCAATCCAGCCTGTTGAATTTGTCTATTCGGTTTGCTGAATGGTTCTCTTCGGTTTACTGAATTTGTAAACGTTTCCAAATTTCCTGCATCCTCTTCTTTTTCTTTTGGAAGATCATTGTTAGTCTCATTGAAAGTTATATGAATTGATTCTTCAACACATAATTTGTAAATATTAAAAACATGATATGCTTTATTGTTATGAGAATAACCAATGAAAATACCTTCGTAGGATTTGGCATCAAATTTACCCAAGTTATCACTAGTATTTAGTATATAACATTTAGACCCGAATACTTTGAAATAACTTATATTAGGGATTTTGTTATTCAATAGCTCATAAGTTGTTTTCAAAATAATAAGACGAATAAGAACACGATTTAACACATAACATAACATGAAGTATTAACAGCTTCAGCCCAAAATTTCTTCGGAAGTTTGCTTTCTTGTAAAAGTGTTCTAGCTGTTTCTTGAAGTGTTCTGTTCTTTCTTTCTACTACACCATTTTGCTGAGGAGTTATAGGAGCTGAAAACTCATGACTTATACCTTTTTAATCACAAAATATAACAAAGTCCTTTTGAAATTCAGTACTATGATCACTTCGAATTTTTATGAGCTTGAAACCATATTTAGTCTCTAAATTTCTTATTAACTTTTCAAACTCTTTAAAAGCTTCATCTTTGGTTTTTAAGAATAGTACCCAAGTAAATCTAGAAAAATCATCAACTATCACAAATGCATAAAATTTACCATTAATAGTAGTATGTCTTTCTGGACCAAACAAGTCAAGATGAAGTAATTGTAAAGGAGAGGAGGTTGATACCATATTCTTTGCACTAAATGAGGTTCTTACTTGTTTTCCAAGTTGGCAAGGAACACATACAACTTTCTTTTCAAATTTTATCTTTGGCAATCCTTTGACCAGATTTTTAGAGGATAATTTATTGATTAACTCCATGTGAACATGTCCCATCCTTTTATGCCATAGATTAGCTTCATCTTGCACCGAGCCAAGACATAATTCTTCATCCTATCCCTCAAAGTCAATAGTATATATATTTCCTTCTCTATGTGCAACTAGAGAAACATTGTTAGTACCATGGAAAATAATGCATTTTTCTTTATCAAAACTAACTTGGTGACCATTGTCCATTAATTGACTTATACTAATAAGATTAAATTCGAGGCCGTTAACTAAATAAACATTTTCGATGTTAACCTTACCATTACCAATTTTACCTTTTCTAATAATCTCACAAGTTCGATTATCTCCAAATGTGACCGTTCCATTTTTCTTCTTAATTTTTAGTTCAACGAACTTTGATTTGTCACCGGTCATATGACGAGAGCATCCACTATCAAGAATCCACTTTTGAGAAGGAACTCTTGCCTTGAAACATACCTGTTAAGAAAAGATATTTCATCCTTTTGGTACCCACATCTTTTTGGGTCCTTTAATGTTAGTAGCAAGTAAATCATTCTTTTTAATCCATACCTTTTTAATCTTATTTTTCTTATAACAATTTATGTCCAAGTGACCTTTAATACCACAATTTTTGCATGTTGTGAAAGGAGAACAATAATTCAATTTGAAACGTGACTTGGATCTAAGTATATTCACATTACCAGTTTTATGAGTGGGATTATAACCTATTCCTTGTCTATCAAAACTAGGTTTTTGCTTTCCTAACATTACAGTTAAATTTTCTTCTCCTTGGATGAATCTAGCAAGAGATATTTTCAACGAATCTACTTCCTTTTGAAGTTCATTATCATGAATAGATTTAGATGGAGATTCATTACCAAAAGCATCAATACATACATCTCGCATTTTTAGTTCATTTGTCAATTTTTCAACTTCTTTATTCAAATGATTTACTTTATTAAAAAGAATTTTGTTATAATTCTCAAGAAAATTATTTTTAGCAATCAAACCTTTTTCTTCTTTACATATAGATTCCTTTTCAATATTTTTCTTTTCATCTATCAAGGATTCTACTTCACCCATTAATGTGTTAACTAAGTTTTTTAAATGTGCATTCTTTTCTTTTAATTTTTCATTTTCTTGTTTCAAAGAAATAGTTTCAAACATAGATACCCCATTTGATTCACCTTCTATTCCCATAAAGCATACTTGAGCTATCTCATCCTTGGCGTCGACCTCAACTTCAGATTCTTCTTCATCACTCCAAGTGACTAGTGCCTTGTTTCTCCTATTATCCTTGAAGCTTGTTTTTTCTTTGTTTTTTAGTTGAAAACAGTCCTTCTTAAAGTGCCCTAGACGTCCACATTCAAAACACGTCTCCTCAGTTTGTTTTCCTTTGCCTTTATTTGAGTTGAAGATATTCTTTCGTTTATTCTTTCTTTGAAGAAGTCCTTTGAGTCTCCTTGTCATCAAGGCTATCTCTTCATCAGAATCATCATCAAGCTCTTCTTTATTTCCTGCATTAAGAGCTAAAAACCTTTCTTCGAGGAGTTTCGTCCTCATCATCATACCTCTTTAACTGATGTTCATATTCCTCAAGTTCACCAAAAAGGGTTAGTGTATCCATAGTAGATATAGTAGAGGAATCTTGAAGAGTAGTAATCTTAGATACAAACCTCTTGGGCATAGCCCGAAGTAACTTACGATTAATCTCACTTTGTAGAATAGATTTGTCCAGCAGCTTTAAGAAGTTTAGAAGAACAAGGAACCTTGTTTGGGCCATCTTTATAGTTTCATCTTTCTCAAGTTTGAACATCTCATAGTCATGCATAAGCATGCTTAGTTTAACTTCTCGAACTTTTGAAGTTCCTTCATGACTCACCACAAGAGTATCCCAGATTTCCTTAGCTGTGTTGCATGAAGACACTTTGTCAATCTCGGACTGCACCATGCCACTTAGTAGAGTGTTCATTGCCCTTGAGTCATAGGATACCATGAAGGTTTCAGTTGAATCCATTTCTAGCAAGGTCTTTGGTGTACCATTATCATTCCTTGGAATAACTGGTCCATTCTCCACAACCCACCATTCCCAAGGATCTCTTTTAAGGTAGATCCGCATTCGGAATTTCCAGAAGTTGTAGTTTTTACATTTCCCATACAAATGTGGAGGTCTATTGGTTGATTGACCTTCTTGATTGTTGTTTCAAAGCGTGCTATGTCGAATCTTTCCCTACAAGTCACCTTTAAGACCAAGTAAGTAGAGCCAAGCTTTGATACCAAATGAAATTCAGATAAGGCACACTTAGAAGGGGGGGTTGAATAAGTGTCGATACAAACTATGACCAATTAAAATCTTTAAATCAAATTGTGGAATGTAGTCAACTATATTTGTGAATACGACTTCTTTGAATGAATATAGTCTCTAGAATTAAATTTTTGTTTAAGAAAATATCTTGGTGTTTTTGTAAACTAAATAAAATATTTTGTGAAAACAGATAATTAAAATCAATTAACTTGTGAGATATAAAGATAGAGCAAGTAATAGTAAATAACACCAAGATTTTTTACGTGGTTCGGTTATTACCCTCTATATAATAACCTACTCCACGTCCAATACCAACAAGTATTGGAGACTCACTTTTATTTCTTTAAAAATGACCCTTGTTACAAAACAGATTCAATCAAATTGAATAACAATAATTCACTTAAGCACACTGGCTCCTTATGCACCAATGCACCCCTTAAGCTTCTAAGCTTCCTTGAACCTGTTTGTAAACAAACCTTAATCCACCTGGATTAAATTCCCTTTAGACAACACTTAGTCTAAAAATATATAAGATTACAATGATAGAGGTCTAATGATCAAAGTAAATAAACAATATAACAATGCAAGGCTCGACTATTGAATGCAATGATCAAATAAAAATAGTAAAAGATATCACCAATTTAATGCCCAAGCAAATTGAGTGAATATATCAATGAATCAGCAGCTCAGAATTTGCACCGGAAACAGAGTAGCTTCCAAAGTATATAAGTGCAAGATATTAAATCGAGTGTTGTGTGTTGTATTTTTCATCACTGATCTCAGCTGCTCTTTATAGCCCAAACAAATTTTACTGTTGCTAATAAGAAAAGTTTACGTTAAACAAAGGCAACGTCCAATGATTTTCGATTGAAACCAAAGCGAAGCAGATAAATGTTTGGAAAAATATTGGACTCTCTCAAAGATAATAGAGACCAAGTCAACTAGGACTAAAAATGTAACAATTATGATTTATGATAAAGATTAAGTCGACCCGATACTTGATAACTCAAGTGTCGTCACTTATCATAACACATTCCAATTTCTTAAAGATAATCATGACTTCCTTCTTTCAAGGTATGTGCCAATTAAAGTCCTACACATATACAACTATCAATTTCCAACATGCAACTATTAGACTTCTAATCAAAATCCACTCTTGCCATATATACAACCAATCAGTAATAAATAGGCAAGCAAATTATATTCAACTAATCCTACACATGCATAATATATCATTCAGACACTAATCCTACGCATGCATGCTGACGATTTTCCTTGTTAGTAAATAGTAGTGAATGACATATATAAAATATGCACAAAAAATTAATTCATAATTTAATGCATACATGATATGTCCTAGAGCCTTGAATTGAAAAATCATATATTTGCAATGACCTTACATATCTTTCTTATGACTCAAATCTTCAAAGTCTTTCATCAATGATCTTTCATCAACTTCCTGAAATCCATAATACACAATTTAGTACTGACGAGTAAATCATCATCAAAACATTTAGGCTAGAACGTGAATTCATCAACAGTTATTCATATTATTAAATTGAAATATTTACAATGTCTAGAAGTTCTGTCAAGGAGCGGTTTGGTGATCTAATTGCGCGCCAATAGGGAGAAATCCTTATTGGAAAGCCCCATCTTTCATGGGAACGACCTGGTTGATAAATATTATAAGTTATAATATTAATGATGAATGTTATTCAAATTGAAGTTGTGCTCGGTGTTGAATTTGGAGACGCGAACGTGATATTTGAGTCCGGAACGATGAAATTAATAAAAATAGACTATAAACACAAAATTTTCGAGTTTTTACTATTTGGTCAAAAAGTCAACAGTTGACTTTTTCGGGAAAAGTCAAACTTCAAAATTTCAAAATTTATATTTTTGATAAAAATAATTTCATTGTGTTGGAATTATTTGTGTTAGTGAAAATCGACATTTATTTCGATAAAAATTGATGTCTGGAGGTTATATTGACCAATCGGGTATTTAACCGGATAAATAAGCAATTGATTGCTATTATTTCACATGATTATAACTATTTCTTCCCATGTGTATACTATTATTTCACATTCTTGTTACTATTAGGGGAGTTGGTGCAAGATTGATAATACTTGCATGACTAAATTAAAAATAAAGAAAAAGTTGGAGGTATTGTACTGTAATATTTCGAGCCCCAAAACGTACAATTATTGAAACTATATTTTTCTATAAATAGAAGCTCATTCTTCTTCATTCTTCACCAATTCACTCAAGCTATAGAGCATTTATTATAGAGAGAAATTTTAGAGAGAAAGAAGAATAGAAGTCTGCTACCTCTCTACTCCAGTATCAAGTTTCTTTCTAAGGTAAGGGGTATTATTTTTTTTCATATTCATGAAGAGAACTTCTGTTATTCCATTCTTTATTATTACATTGGAATAACTTTTGTATATACTGATCTACCCTATACTTGGTGATTTACATTTGTTATTCTATTCGTTATTATTACATTTGGAACATCACATGCTCATGCGTTATATGCAGGGATGGGTTAAAATCTTTATTATTCGTTGGAATATCACGTGTAATGCGTTTTACTGTTGGACACAGTTAAAGTCTTTATTATATTGTTGGAATATCACATCATGCATGCGTTTCTGTTGGACCGATTTCGTTATTTATTATTACGTTGGAATAACTGCCTCTGCGGCAATCCGCATACATGGTGATTTCTGTTGTTATTCCATTCTTTATTATTTTTTGGAACATCCTGTCGATTAAATTTACTTTGACTGGTTAGTTACTTATTTATTATTCTCATTGGAATAACCCGTCTACATCGCAATCTTGCATGCATGGTGATTTCGATTGTTATTCCATTCTTTAATATACTCAGTTGGTTAATGTTTTGTCTTCTATACTCCATGAAATTAGTGGAATATCCTTGATATTTGCGTTTCATCCAGTATTTTTTTCATGGAAATATTCTTCTGAGCATTCTTGAATTTTACTGTACAAAGCAGTATCATGTTGATAATTTAGACGTTATTAGTTCCTGGACAAATTAATTCATGAACTTGTTTTATTGAATTCTTATATCATTGTCATCATCCTCATGTTTATATTTTTTGAAAGTCATCTGTGGCCTATAGTATATAGATGGACTTGGTATGATTATGACCAGGGATTATTTGGTGTAATCATGACCGTAATGTTACAAATGATGTGCTAAAAGTCCCCATTGGCCCGTAGTGCATTAATGGATAGATGTTGGCATGATCATGACCATTATTGAATACACGAATGTCCTTGGCCCGTAGTGCATGGATAATTTGTGGTCGTGGTACTAAAGAATATCCTTGGCCGTAGTGCAGGGGTGATTCGATGATGTAGATTATTTATTAAGCTGAGTCTCGGCGATAAAAGTGATAAAAAACCTTTTAAATCATAAAAGATAGTAGATTTTATTCTCTACTTGACTCTTTTAATGGATTTCTTGTTCCGCTGCAGTTAAACTTGATGTTTGTTATATTGTATCAGTTTAACACTGTTTAAGGCTAACGATAATTTATTCTGCATTATCTTAGTCATAATATTTCTTACTGGGCTAGTTGAGCTCACCCTTTCTTTTACTGCTCTCTTCAGGAAATGAGAATATAGCTGGGACGAGTCGGGGAAAAGAGTGATGGACCAAATGATAGTATTAGTAGTCCTCACTATTCTGCTAAATAGTGTGACAATAAATGTAATGGGGACTTATTCTGAGAGTGGATATTGTCTAGAAGACAGTATTTGTATTAAAACTCCCAGTTTGTATTATGTCGTATTTTACACGACAGTTGTATAATTAAGTTGTATTTGATTTATGTACCATGTATTTGATGACTCAGAATAGGTGATGTATATCTATTTTGGGGGCGTCACAACTTATATATGTATATATTTTATATACGGACTAACATTTTCGAGTTATGCCTCGATTGAGCCTGAACTTATATCCGGAGCGTTTACTTGCTTTTTTATATATATATATATATATATATATATATATATATATATATATATATATATATATATATACTTGTATATATAATTGTTATCGAACATATCGATGAGCCCGGATTTTACATCAAGACATTTACTTGCTTTTATATGTATATATACTTATATATATAATTGTTGTAAATATATATCAGAAGAGCCTAGATTTATATCCTAATGCGTTCTTTGCTTTTATATATATATATATATATATATATATATATATATATATATATATATATTTACATTTATGTCGCACGAGTTTACTGTGGCATTGATCTCTTCTGACCTATTTACATTTCATCACACCTGGAGTTTACTTCGTGGTGGTTGATCAAGTCTATATATATATATATATATATATATTTACAGCTTTTATATATGTAACTGCTTACTATTTTCCATACAAACTGCAGTATCATGTGAGCCTAGGAATCATGTGATCACAGATTCAGTTTACTGAATCTAGATTCGGTTCCCATGATGGACCTTTTTCAACTGTGACCAGCTTGTACATTATTTTACCGTGTCTGAATTTCCTTATATGGTTGTCATGCACATGAGGAGTTCGGAACTGCTGTATATTATTTTCTCGAAGATGCTTCGCATCTCGAAAATAAAAGCAAGCAAGCCGAACATTTAATTAATAAAATGGAAGTATCAAAGGCCTCAATTACTATTGAGCACAGGGTTTGAAAAACCTCTTTTTATAAAACTTCAGTGCTAGATCTTGCTTAAAACTGAATTTTTCTATAAATTCAAACCCTTTGTATATAGGTGCGAACGAGGTGTGGCACTACTTCCAAATAATTGCACATTGATCCACACACACACATTCATACAACAGTTTCTTTGAAAAAGCAATGGTCACCGTGGCAACACGGATGTCGAAGGTGCCTAACACCTTCCCTCCGCAGATAATCAAGCCCCTGACCGAAATGAATCTCGGTTTCATCGAATTCATTTAGCAGAAGTGTCACATCACTGGGTTAATGTGCAAACCTTTTTCGATTGCGTTGGTGCAACCAGTTAAATACACCAACTGGCGTCTCATAAAGTCAAATCGTCGACATTATACATGTCAGACCTTTTTCACTTTTTTTTTCAAACAAATCTCACATTAACATGAGAACACCAAAGAACAAGTGACGAAAAGGGACACTAAAAATCCCGACGTCGACAATGACTGAAGAACGGAACGAGCTGAAGGCGCATGTGGAAAGGATGAAGACTGAAGGTGGTGGATCGTCTGAAGGAACCAACATGAAGGGCAAGACTAAGAGAAAAAGGGACAACGACAGCGACAACTCTGAAAATTCAAACCCGAAGAAGAGGCAAGCTTGTAGCAAGTGTGGAAAGACTCAAGTGGGAGAATGCATGATGTGGAAGAACGTGTGCTTCAACTGTAAACAGGAAGCACATATTTCCTTACATTGTCCTAAGCCGAATATGAGTAAGTGTTTTTCATGTGGTAGAACGGGTCATGGATTCAACAAGTATCCCAACAAGAAGAAGAGTAGTGAAGGAAGTGGATGGTAGATAGCTTAAGTTTAAGCGTTAGTATCTTTAGGTAGAATATTATGATATTAAGTGTTGTAATATAGAGAACGATGTTTAAGCATATGTAAATATATAAATTTTTATGAATGAAATCTTTATTTTCTATATGAATATAAGATTAAGATAAATTTGGGAGTTCTTAAAATTCATACTTATGGTAAGTTCATGACTCGTGATTATATGAAATGTTCTGAACCCCTCAGCGAATGAAAGGTCTGACTAGGATAGGTTCATACACTCATATAATTGTGACAAGTTACTGAAGTCATAAGGGTGGTAAGTTTGATGAACTGGGAATAGATATGTGAGAATGGTAAATGGCAACTTTTTGTGTAAAGTTGTGTGTTAATCCTGAAATTATTGATAAAGGGATAGTAATATGTGTTAAGTACTAAATGTACTATGCTATTTGAATAAATATGCAATTATGTGATAACTATGTGTTGAATTCTTATTGTGTTAAGAATGTGTGTAAAGAAAGAGAATTAATGTAAGATTTTTATTTAAATTAGATCATGCCGCCTAGATGACAGAATCGAAATCAAAGAGAAGAACAGTCAGTGAATAACGAAGGAGGTCAAGCTGACCTGATGCAAAACTTTGCAAATATGATAGTTGAAGCTATGGGGAATAGAGCTCCCGTAGGAAGAGGAATAACAAGAGATCAGCCAGCCGACAGATTGGCAAACTTCAAAGACTTTAAAGAGATAGGACCGCCTGAATTCAAAGGAACCACAGATCCGATTGAAGCCCAAACTTGGGTAAAAGAGATGGAGAAAGCATTAGTTATTACCAGAGTAGCGGAAGAGCAAAAGATGACTTTTGCAACATACTTGATGAATGGAGAAGCCAATTACTGGTGGGAGACTAATCAGGCGAGAGCTAGAACAGCTATAGTGACATGGACCAGATTCAAGGAGTTGTTCTTTGAGAACTACTTCTCAATGAGTATGCAAGCTCGGATGGAAGTTAAGTTCTTGAACTAAAGCAGGAGAATAAGTCTTTTTCTGAATACGCGGATAAATTCAACGAATTAGCAAGATTTGCACCTCATCAGGTTGACATCGAGGCAAGAAAGGCGAGAAGGTTTGAAAATGGACTGAAGCCAGGGATATTTAACAAGGTAGTAGTGTTGCAGATCAATACATTTGCAGCTTTGTTGGAGAAAGCGTTAATTTCTGAAGGAGGAAACCCTAATTATAGATTTAAAATCTTAATTTTCTAATTTAAAAACCCTAACTAGAAAATCCTAAAAAGCTAAAATTTTAAAACCTAAGGGTTAGAACCTTAGGGTTAAACCCTAAGGGTTTGAGCAATTGTCTAGTATGCCATTAAAATTGGAAGTAAAATGACAAAAATGCCCTTTTTTAATTTTTAAATATGTAACTTGCAAATCTTTGTAAATTTGTAGTAGGTGACCAACTCAACTGACTTTGTGGCATGAAATCTCCAATAATATCAGCTCCTTATACCAGATCTAAGCAACCTATCATAATATATATAGATTTGGGAGAGAAAAAATTACATAACTTGCCCATTTTTCATACAAGCTCTTACAAACTTTTTCTCTCACCAAGACCTCCAAATTTATAAAGTATATCAGTCACTTAAACAACCCTAGATCACCCAAGAACTGATTGGAGATCAAAGATTAAAATCTAGAACATAAAGGTATAAACCCTAAGTTTCATTTTGATATTGTATGCTTTGTAAAATTTTGTGTTTAAGAAGGTGTTTTATGATTTTTTTTAGATGATCTATGTTGATCCATCATGGATCTATAGCATCAAAATACTTTAAAATAATGATTTTTCAAAACTGTTCTTGAGCTCTAAAGGTCGTCTTACAACGAAATGTCAGGGGTTATAAATCCTTATCTGTTAATGTTTTGTGTTGTTTTATGTTTTGGATCTGTAGCTTGTCATGTTGTCTTTGATCTGGAAGTGGATTTACAGCCATTAAATGTCCAGATTTTTAGTTATTAATGGTCAAAACCCGTTCACCGGGCATGACCGGGCCAAATCTGGGCAACCTAGAAAGGTTAGAACAGTGTCTGACAACATCTTTAAGCTCCTTGATCTTTCAGTCGTGTTATTGTTTGATGTTGTTGTTGTATCAAACTTGTAGCATGTTGTATGCACTTGAGATCCATGGTTTTACTTTCCACAAACAGAGTTTAGATCGAGTGTAATTAATGGTCAAAGTATGCCTGTTGAGCACGGATAACATTTCTGGGAAAAACCCAAAAACGGATGAACTAAGTTTCTGACAGCCTTTGACCAAGCTGTAACTTGTGATTTTGTTGTTGTTTATTCTATCTGTTGTTGTAGTGTTGTTCCTTGACATGTGAACTACAGATTTGAACCTTATAAACAACCTATAGATGATCAGAACTAAGATTAAATTGAGCTTGAAAGTGGTAGCTCGAGAATGTTTGGGTTTTTGGGTAACCCAGAAAACCCAGATGATGTCTGACAGCATGTTTGCTAGCCCAGATCTTCTTGTTAGTTTATTGTATGACCAAGATGAAGATTGATTCATGTAGTGTTACATAAACACTACATGATCAATACTTAACCTAGCCCAGAACATGATCAGATTGGATTTTATGAGCGGTCAAACAAGCACCTTTGTTAACTGTCTGACAGTGTTCTTGAGCACCAAGAACACCTAAGACGACAGAAAGCGTCGCTAAAGGGCTATGGCGACAGTTTAATTAATTTCTGATTTCTGATTTTTTGGAAATTATTTGAAAATAGAAATAAATTATAAAAATTACTAAAAATAGTTTTAAAAATTATTTTAAATCATATAAAATAATTTTTAGAATTTGGAATATTTTTCATTAATAATATTAATTATTTGAACAAAAATGATATTTAATTTATTTAATTAAGTATATTAAATAAATTAGAGAAAAATGATTTAATATTATGAAAAATCATTTTAAATAAGAATAATATATTTAAAAATATTTTGAGTTATAAAATATAACTTTTAATATTTTTAGAGAATTTTATTAATAATTTAATATTAATGATATTAGATTTATTTAATTATTATATTAAATAAATGAATTAAAAATGATTTATTGATTTAAAAATCATTTAAAAATGAGAAAAATGATTTTAAAATATTTGAAGTAATAACTAATGACTCTTAATATTTGGATGATAATTTCATTAATATTTAAATATTAATAGTGATGGTTTAAAAATAATTTTAATTACTTTAAAAATCATTTAAGTAGAATGTTGATGATTTAAAAATATTTTAGGTTATTGATAATAACTTTAATATTTTGACAAAGTCATCATTAATATTTTATTATTATTAAATATTACTGATGATAAGATTATTTCATAATTAAATCAATTAAAAATGATTTTAGTGTTTGAAAAAATATTATAAATTATAATAATTGTTTATAAATTATTAAAAGTTTTTGGAAAATATTATTAATGATAATTAACTTATATAAAATAATATTGAAGCTTAGAGACCGAGTTTAATGGATAATATAAGTGTTAATTGTCGGATATGGTGACTAGTACACCGAGAATAGACCGAAGTCCAACTAGACCGAACTAGTTAGACTTGTTAAGTGTTTATATAGGTTATAAACATTGATGTGGCTATGTGGTAATGTGTCTAGGAGAAAGTTTGACTTTAAACTACAGTATTGTGTGTTGTGAATTATTGTGCTAATTGTAAGACCGATATTGTGATTATAGGTCTTTCAAACGCAGATAAGTATATTGTGCAGCAGTAATCAACACGGAAGGCATGTTTTCTTAACTCAACCTTGAGTTAATATTGTTCAATTATTATGGTAGTTAATTATTGTTAATTAGACCATGTCCAATAATTTATTGTTGATTATTCGCAGTTAGTACATGCTTATTAATTCAAATTGAATTATTGATTCGGGGATTATACTTGTAGAATAACTGTTATTGGATATTCATATCCGTAGAAGCTATTATTGATTTCAAAAAGTACAGTTAAATTTTGTCTATTGTTTAATCGTATTAAAACATGTCTTAGCTAATTGTTTTGGCTAGACGAACATTTGTTAGAACTTGATAGGTTCGAGAAGAGAAGAGAAAAGAATTCAATTATTAATTATAGATCAATGCCAGTTGTTTCGCCTAGATCAAAAAAGAAAACTTGATACGTTTTAGAATAGAATAGAAGAAAAGTGATTAGAAATTAAAATCATTGTATTTCATTGTTAAATCAAATTCTGATTCAAAGACTGAGAAGAACAACCTTTTATTATAAAAGGGGTAGAATTTTTGGTCGTATATTCGGCCATTGCGCGTATTCTAAATATTATGCATAATATAGGGTATAATAAAGTTGATCACTTGTTATACTTGCAGAGGTGTATGATTTAATCTTTATGGTTATCTGATACACCTAAGTATATATCAAAGTAAATCTTTAATAGATACCCGAGAAGAGATGTTCAAGTTCCAATGGATCGCTTAACATAAATCTGGAAAACATTCCACTTTGTTAATTCGTAGAATTAATTTTTGATTATTCATTTGAATATCATAGAAATCCTTGAAAGTGTTGTACCCTTTCATTATCATATTATTGTTGGGTAGAATGCGAGAAGACTTGTTATTTATTCCTATACATTTATCGTATGTCTTAACTTGCAGGGCAAACTTGTTGCTCACCCTTGCTAAATAAAACTTTTCAGCTAGGGACAAAGTGGCAGAAGGTGATGTGAAGAAGAATAAAAGAAAAGGCATCGTGATAAATTAGTTATGATTAGCATATTTATTATGTTGTTTGTAAACCCTTTTTTGTATATCTAAGGGGTATGTTTGTAATGTTAAGGTTAACAAACCTGGGACTTATGTATTAACAACATATGTTAATGAGTTATGTATTCCTATTTATATTTGAATGGGTAGATAGATGGTATTATATTGTGGATCATGAACACCAAATTCGGGGGTCAGGTTACCCAGATTTGGGGGTGTCACAGGTTGGTATCAGAGCTGTAGGTTATAAACTTTAAGTGAGGCGGGGAAAACCATAGGAATATAACCATAAGCGAGATAGAGAATACTCATTTAGAGTACTAAGTGAGGGATTTTTGGAGTGTATCGATAGTGTGATATCTGGACATATAGTGTTAGGAGTTTGTACTGGTGAAGTACTAATCAAGTTGTTTAAACTAATTGTAGGATGTCGAATAAAGATAAGATGAGTACAGAGATGTCAGCGGCTGTTGCTCCAGTGCTTGTAGTCGAGGTGACAGCACAGAGCGAGTCAGTTAAAGAGGTGGGAAAACATGAACCTATGATCTATCTCGGGAGTGATCATGATGATTATCCCGAGATGTATCTGAATGGTGATGAAGAGGTGGAGTCTGAAGAAGCTAAGGTGGAGTTAAGGAATAAGATCAAAGTTGGAGAACAAGATCAACTATCTGCAGAAGTCCAGGAAGTCTGGAGTAAAGTATTTCTTTTGGAGTAGTTATGGAAGGCGGAGCGAGCGTTACGCAAAATGACTGAAGAACAGAACGCGTTGAAGGCGCATGTGGAAAGGATGAAGACTGAAGGTGGTGGATTGTTTGAAGGAACCGGCAAGAAGGGTAAGACTAAGAGAAAGAGGGACAATGACAGCGACAACTCTAAAAATTCAAACCCGAAGAAGAGGCAAGCTTGTAGCAAGTGTGGAAAGACTCACGTGGGAGAATGCATGATGTGGAAGAACGTGTGCTTCAACTATAAGCTGGAAGGACATATTTCCTTACATTGTTCTAAGTCGAATATGAGGAAGTGTTTTTCATGTGGTAGAACGGGTCACGGATTCAACAAGTATCCTAACAAGAAGAAGACTGGTGAAGGAAGTGGACGGTAGATAGCTTAAGTTTAAGCGTTAGTATCTTTTGGTAGAAGATTATGATATTAAGTGTTGTAATATCGAGAAAGATGTTTAAGCATATGTAATAACCCGAGATTTTCTATATAAAATAAATAAGAAATTTTGCATATAATTTTTTTTATTTAATGACGAGACTAAGTGTCAAGTAAAGTGAACGATAAATGCGAATACATTTATTACTTGAAAAATTAGAAATAATTTTGGAATTATTAATTACCACAAATTATATGGTAATAAATTTCTGTAAGCCGAAATGTTTTTATTAATTATTTTCCATGAAAACGTGATTGGAAATAATATATGATGTGATAATTAGATTTATATAATAAATATTTTATTATATGAATTGTTCGTAATATTTAAGTTAATTATTTTAACTTGATTATTGATGATGTGTACGAAGAATAAGTCGGACATGAGATCCAAACCACGGATTGGGATTGTGATCAAGAGATGAGAATAATAATATTATATTATTTTACGATTACCATAATTATGTCTTTGGTATGTGAAGTGAGAGAGATAATATTGAGCAATGACGGTCAATTAGGTTATAGCATACTGCGTCTTTGTGAAACCCTAATTATTAAACTCGGTTATGGGATATTTACGAGTAGTGATTGTGTATATGAAATTCATGTGAATAAGAATATCGGTAATTAGAAGAAACCCTAATTATTTGTTATGACGTCGATAATTAGGACAAACCCTAATTATTATAACCCTAACCGGTTGAAATTAGAAACCGAACGTATCATGTACGTGTTAGTAACATACAGATAATTAAAGAACCACTAATGGTCAATTAGAAACCCTAATTGATGACGTTGAGAAACCCTAATTTTAATTCTAGGGTTTAATTTCGATGTTATTGTATAAGTGTTTTAATTTACCAAAGGATAGAAGTTAATTGGTAAATTATAAGAATTAAATCTAGTGATTAAATATTACATTTAATTGCCTTGTACAAGATTGCCCATACACTCTTAAACAAAGCCCAACCATCACCCATAACAAATCAGAAGCAAGAATCAAGAATTTTTGGCAAAAAGGGTATAAGAACACTAAACCTAGAAATCCTTTGATTCGATGTTATTTTATGCAATTGATTATTTAAAGTTGTGTAATAGAATGTTAATTGATGATATGGGTTGATAAATCAAAGACCCATAATATCAAAGTGCACGAATTTGAAGATTTAAGCAAGTTGGAAAAACTGAATTCTGTTATTTTTTTTCACCAAATGTCAGAGGCCATAACTTTTTGCTCGATCATGAGTTTTGTTCTTCAAAAGTTGTTATGTGTAGCCTGATATGTGGTCTTTAATCTGCAAAAAGAATCAAGTCCATATCATATATAGATTAGAAGTTATAGATGGTCAAACATGGTTGACCGATCATGATAAACTATTTTTGGGCAGTCTATAATGGGGGCATTCTCGTCCACTTTTTGTACTTTAAAAGGTCTGGGCTTTTGATATGTTGTAGTGCACTGAGTTAGGAAGCCATAGGCTTTGGAATGACATCATTCCGACCTCGGATGAAGGAATTACGGTGATTGGAAGGAAATGTGTCAAATTTTTCAAAACTGAAAGTCAGCAGCGGGATGTGCTATTCGGGACACTTCGTTTCGATCAGTTAATATTTCCAAAACCTTCTAGGCTTTTGGTATGTTATATTACACCGAATAAACTTTCCATAGACTCAAAGCGGACTAAATCCGATATCGGAGGAGAGAGTTATGACATTTCAAAGTAGTAGTGTCAAAACTTCCCAACAAGTGCGGTGCAGTCCATTTGAACGGAATTTCTGGGCTGATGTGTTCGGAATTTGGAAATGGTCAAAGAATAAAAGTTGTAGCCCCATAAGTTAGCTTTCAGGCTCAAGAATCGCTCAAAAATGTTTTAAAATGAAAGAGTTATGACTATTTTAGCGAAAGAGGGTAAAGCTGAAACGAGATTGAAAAGCAAGTTATGAACGTCCACTTTTGGACGCACTTGTTTGGGCTACCTAGTGAACCCGAATTGGGTAATTCGTATTTTTTAAAAATAGTCTTAAATACCATGTATAACATATCCAAAAATCAGATTAATCTGGAGTTATGAGCAATGCGTTAGAAAATCGCAAAGTGAGCTATTAAAAATTAATATAAACCAAGTCTCACATCGACTAAATTGAGAACTTCACCATTTTCTAAACCTATAAATAGAAGGGCTTGGCCTTTGTTTCATTCACCAACAATAAGGCCTCCAATTTTTGAGAAAGGTTTTGTTGTGGGAGAACTTTTATAAAGATCTCCTTAGTTAAATTTTAGCGTGGAAGTGCGTATTATTTTGTGGAATTCAGTATTTAAAGTATGTTTCTTATTTAATTTTTGTAATGTTATTATTTTTAATTGTTAGTTAAAGTTTGAATTTTTGAAGTTTAGTTAGTGTTGTTAATAAACTAGTTAGTTTACTATGTTTATTTTGGCTTGGAATTGATTATGTAAATGAGTTATTTGTGATGACTTTTAATATTTTGTGATGAATTTTATTAATGATATTAAAGTTATTTAATGATTATATTAAATAATTTAGTTTAAAAATGATTTTAATATTATAAAAATCATTTTGAATGAAAATAAGGTATTTAAAAATATTTTAAGTTATAAAATATAACTTTTAATATTTAAATGATAATTTCATTAATAATTAAATATTAATGATATTAAGATAATATTAATGATATTTAGTTTATTTAATGATTAATATTAAATAAATAGTTTAAAAATGGTTTTACTTATTTAAAAACCATTTAAAGAGGATATTAAGGATTT
Source organism: Panax ginseng (assembly GCA_020205605.1). Lineage (NCBI taxonomy): Eukaryota > Viridiplantae > Streptophyta > Magnoliopsida > Apiales > Araliaceae > Panax > Panax ginseng. The sequence goes on along the minus strand of CM035129.1, from coordinate 49,293,314 downwards.
AAAAATATTTTAAGTTATAATTAATGACTTTTAATATTTGGATAAATAGTACATTAATATTTAAATATTAATGGTAATTATTTAGTAATATAAATGTTTTAAAATAGTTTGAGTTATTATAAATAACTTTTATATTTTAGAATGGTTTCATTAATAGTTTAGTATTAATTAAACTATTAATGATAATGGAATTGTTTAATGTTTAAATCATTTAATTATGATTAGATATTTGAAAGTTATAAATTTTGGCCAAACTAGTGACTTGAGAACCGATTAGGAAGTTCTGAATTTGAAGAAGAACACCTATAGTAACAGTTATATCACTTTAGGCCCTTTAGTGACAGATTTGAATTATTTTTAATTTTTTAATTTCTGGAAATTGCGAAAATGATTAAAAATAAGATGTCTGATATTTATAGATGTTGAGGTATAGAATAAGAGTCTTAGACTCAGTATTTACCCGACAAAGTTGTCGATACGCCGACAAATGTCAGACCTTATAAAAGAAAGAAAAGACTACTGTAAGAGCATGGATGAGATATTTGAAAAATGTATAAAAATATTTCAAGTATAGAATAGGAACTAAAAGTATGATCACTGTGATTATGTGATTGGACTATGTCTTCAATGTTGTAATAGACGATTACTATGTGTTAAGATATATTGTTCTAATCGAAGCGAATGATCTGATTATTGATAGGTTGTGATAAAGAGATAAAACCTAAGTTGAGATTTGTAATCAGCGAATCAGGCAAGTATCCTACCTTTGCACTTCCTTTATGCAATGGACATGAGTAAGAAGTTTCAGAATTATTCTATCTCTGTACAGGTTATGTACTCTTTGATTATCGACATGTTAGCTCAGATATCTATTTTGTTCATTGATTTCTATAAATGGTTATACAAGTGTTCCCACTTGGATAATCATGGCATTTGTTCACATGTTGATACACCTTTGTCAATTACCCGTATATATATATATGTTGAATTACATATTATTGTTGAGCAAGATTAAAACCTTCGGGTTTGGAACCGTGCATGTATGAACATCCCTATATGGGAAGATTTTTTGCAAGAAGACGGATAGAGTGAAAGCGATGAATTTCGTTCAAGTTATGTAGTATTGATCATCACAGGTACAAGGGTGATCACCCTCGCGTGCTAGTAAGTTATGACTGGTTTGAGGATAAAATTCGCTAAACCTTTTCGAAAATGAAAAGAATGTTCATAGTATGTTTCTTAAACCCTATTCAAGGGTAGAGCAGAGCCAAATTTAAAGAATTTGAAAGAGAGTTGTTATGTGAATTTTTTATCAAGATCAGATTACTTCACAACTTTCAATTCGTTGTAGAAGTGTTATGTAAAGAGAATACTTATACTCTTTCAAACTTATATATAATTGCTATTACTTGTTTGGGCACTTAAATGCTCATCCTTGCTTAAATTAAATGTTTTCGATTATGTATGAGCAACACCGGAGGCTCTGCAAACGAACAAAGGAAAAGGAAAAGTTGATCGAATAAGTGTGTATTATGAGTTAATGGTTATAGTTGTATTGGTATCTATTCAAGTATTGTAAGGAATGTATTTGAAGGTCACGTACTGGGAAGTAAACTTTGATGTATGTAAATTAGGATTCGAATGTATTATTATTTAGTATTATTCAGTTTAAAGAAATGGTATCGTGGAGAACCGAGTTCGGGTTTCAAGTACCTGGATTTGGGGTCGTCACAACATATGTAAATATATATGTTTTTATGAATGAAATCTTTATTTTCTATATGAATATAAGATTAAGATAAATTTGCGAGTTCTTAAAATTCATACTTATGGTATATAAAAACCCAAAACCCTAATAAGGCTAGTAAGTGTAAAATCCCATTATATAAATAAAATTTCTCCGTTCTAAATGTGTTATGTGTTAATATATACTTGGTTTTACAAATTTGACTAAATAAATTTTTGTCCAAAAAGCGTCGTGTTTGACACCTCGTGCTTAAATTTTTTTCTATATACGGACTTTTCGGTAAAATTATTTCGACAAGTTGCTTTATCGTGCTTCTACTGACAAAACGCTTTGTCGTGCTTGTTAGGATTAGTGAGAATTTATGTTAACAACCCTAGATTAATAAACTCTAACCCTAATTAGCAAAACTCTAACCCTAATTTGTAAATTAAACCCTAATTAGATTATATTAACACCTAATCATGGTTAGTAAACTTCAATTAGGTACTAATTAACATTACTTAACATTCCTAATCATTAGAAACAAAATCCTAATCAAGATTAGTCAAGATTAAAGCCTAATTAAGCTACTAAACAAACCTAACTAGCTCACAAGTAGGTTAGGAGTCACCATTACAAGTTCCAAGGTAGCACATGACATGCTTGTAACTCCCAAGCATCACCATAGTCATCAGATCAGATCTTTGTAGAGGCAAGTTGCTCAAAAATGACCAAAAAGCCAAGTTGAAGAATTCTATAAATAGGAACCTTAGGGCTAACCAAACTCACAAAATTCCTAAGCCTAAATACACTTATAAACCTACCAAATCAAGCCTGGGTGATAGCAGCAACAACATCAGAAGCTAGAATAAAAAATTGCTCAAGAAAAGGTACAAACCCTAGTTGATAATTATCTCCTTGATCTTATGTTAGATTTGTTGTTTAGATGTTTAGAATTATGTATTAGTATGTTAAAAAGTATGTTAGATTGGTAGACCACATTTTCATAACATCTAGATGCCTTAATTAAGTGTTTTGAGAAATCTGGAAATTTTGAAAACTAAGTTTGACAGTCGAATGTCAGAGCCTATAGATTCATATGTGTTTATGTTTTGGTCTGGTAATTGTTTGGTATTTGTAGCCTGTTAGTAGGTATTTATTCTGGAAAAGAAAATTGGTTCATTTGAACCATTGATTTCAAGTTATAAGCAGGTAAAGTGGGTTGACCGTTCATGGATTACAGTTTTCCGGGTTACCCAGAAAGCTCAAGAACAGTTGAACCGGCTACTTTTACCAATCTGTTTAATCGTCTTCTGTTTGTTATTTTTATAAGTTTTTGTTATAGATCAATACTCTGTTATATGTACTACATATCTATGATCTTTAATGGAATAAACAACATATAGGTTTACTAGAATTAATGGTCAAAATCCATTGACCGAGCATGACCAAGTTTTCTAGGTTTTCCAGAAAACTGAAGAACATGAAGACCAGCGTCTGGCTGTACTTTGACCAACAAAATTACAGACCTTAGAGTTAAGCTTGGTTCATATTAATATTATATATATGCACCCTGACATATATACTACATGTTACAACAAACATTACACAATCGAATCGAAGATATATAAGCCACAAAACCGTTGACCGACCATGACTTCTGTTCTGGGTTGCCCAGAAACACAATAATAGCTCTGACAGTTACTTTGAGCCTTTATAACTTCTTATTATATGTAGGTTAAAGTCTAAAATTTATTTCATATTATACAACTGTATGAGTACTACAAACATCAACTCTTAAACAAACCAAAACTCATTAACAGTAGCCTTATAATTAATGGTCAAACCAATTACTGGCTGACCAGCTACACGCCTGAAACTCAAGAACACCTCTAACGACACTTTACATCCTTTGAAGGGCTTTAGCGACAGAAATAAATTATTTTTCTAAACATAAATTATAAAAATTAGAAATAAATATAAATAAATATAAAAACGGTTTTAAAAATGATATTAAAATATTATAAATAAATTTTGATATTTGTACATAAATTTAATAATTATTTTATATTATTTTGATAATTTTAATAATTAACTTATCAATAAAAAATTAGAATACTTATTTTTAAATGCTAAATAATTATGGAAAAATATTATTAATGATTTAAAAATTATAATAAATGAATATAAATTATTTAATAATAATCAATGTTTTTGTAAAATTTTAAGTAAATATTAATTACTTATAAATAGAAATAAATGATTTAAAAATCATTTATAAAGATAAATAAATGTTTTAAATACTTTAAAATTTCTAAAAAAGTATTATAAAGGATAATTAAAGTTTATAAATAAAATTTAGTCTATTTGTCAAAGGTATTAAACACCAAACCCTATTAAATCTAAGCGATATTATATAAGTGTTATAATTGAGTATTGTTATTAATACTAACATGTTAGATTATATATATGAACATCGTAGGTACTTATTAACGTTTGAATAGCATAACTTGGTGATCTACGCTCGTGCAAGTTTCTACCTATAAATCTCTTATAAAGCAAATTTCTTAAATCTGTTTATTGATCAAGATTTTTATCTTGATAAGCTATTGATATAATACACTACACCTACAATTGAATTACCTTCTTGTTGTAAAGTTATTGCTATAGCTTCAGCATAACTACGAAATGAATTGTTTATTCATATGATAATGTTTATTGAGCATAAACTGTTGTGTCAAACCAAATTGTTTTGGTAAGACATCTTATACTGAAGTTGGGTATCCCGTAAGGGATTGAAATTTGGTCAATTAATATATTAACAATAATTTTAGTGTATTTTGAGCACTATAGGATGATATGCATACACCTAAGATGTTGACTAGGCTGATCCCCTATCTCATATTTGAACAAAATTTTTAAGTCTGTGTGACTGACAGAAATAAAGAAAATTCTAGAAATGGTTAAAATTAGAAATCCAGAAATGGTACAACTATCAGTCGAAATTTGAACTATTATATTTCTTCAATTCTTATATTGTTATAAATACAAAACTTGCTGAGCATGTCATAGCTAACCCTTGCAAATTATTCCCTTTGCAGTTTTAGATGGTAATCCTGGAACTTCTGGAGTAGATAAAGGGAAGCGTCCCTACATAGATTAGATTATATTCTTGTTTGATTGAATACCTTGTAATAAGAACTCGTTATGAGAATCATGTAGTCGAATCTTAATATTATGAGATATATATATATATATATATATATATAACATCTTTATTTCCGCAACCGAGTTTTCTTACATACATAGATGTAAAATTAGACTTCTTCAAATCTAGTTGAGATCCTTGGGAACTATTTATCTGAGTGAGAGTATTAATAGCATGGACTATTCATGTTGTTATTGATACTCTGGATTTCGGATAGATAGTTACTATCGATACGATAGTTTAAATTCATTTGGCTTAGACTATACATCTGGATGAGGGTATTAGTAATATGGATTGTTCATATTATTGTTGATACTCTGAATTTCGGATAGATAGACTCTAGTCACAGATACAGTTCATATATCCAAGTGAGGGTATCCAAACACAGAAAAAGTTCTCTTTAGAATTGACATCTGTTATGGGATACTGTGAATTTTGGATCTATGGGAATTATATCTGCTAGTCCCTCTATTTAATATAATCTTATAATCAGATACCATGGGTGTATAGATTTAAAAGCATTATGTTGATTTTCTATAAACACCATATCAGATACCGTGGGAGTATAGATATGGGGGTGTTACAAATTTTTGTATCAAAGTTATTAAGGCTATAGATATAAGGAAGAGAAATCTTAGTATATAGTCTTCGAGTCCGTAAAAATTTTAAAAGTACACATAAAATATAACATAAAATTATTATGTTGTGTAATTTCTATACGGTATTTAAGGAGTTTTCTTTTATAGATGGCCAACTCCAATGCTGAGGAAATGATATTAGCCAATAATCCACCACAAATAGAGTCATACATGCCAAATGATGCGAGAAGATGAGAATTACTTCATGATCAACAACTGTTAGATGTTGAGGAAGAAGAGGATCCAGTGGCAGGACAGTTAATGAGAATTGATGAGCATGATGAGGCAATGGCATCACTGTTGTTTTCAACAGAACATGAGGGTAATAAAATGAGGTTTAGGGCTGATATAGTTGAGGGAATGCTACAACATGAAAGGGGACATAGTCAACAACTAAAAGTACAATTGCACCATGCACAGAGGGGCAGAAAGGAAATTCAGTCAAGGCTTCTTAAAACATCTCTGGGTGTTCGAGATACTTTTAATGATTTGTTGTAGTGTGTAGTTCGATATCCGGTAGAGGAGAAGAAGACAGCTTATCTCATTGATCGATCTGTAGTTTGTCACATGATCCAGGATTCCTTTGATGATATCAATGAATTCTAGAGAGTAGCATAGGTGGATGAATGCTTTATATTAGTACAATAAAGAAGCATTCAGAGTTTGGAATCAGTACTTTGTAGTATGTTTAATTATGAAGTTGTTGTGTAATGCTATTATGATATATGAAATAAACAATATGTTGTGTTACTCAAATTCTTATGTGAATTTTTATTAATTTATATAGAATCATGCCACCAACCAGAAGACCCCAAAGAGAAATGAATGATGATAATTCTACCCAGCAGTTAGTAGACCTTATACTAGGAGTTGTAAATAGACCAGTGAAATAGAACACAACTTTTAAAGACTTTAAATTAGTTGGACCACCTGAGTTTAAGGGTACATCAGAACCTGTAGATGCACAAATTTGGAATTCTGAAATAGAGAAATTTTTCCTAGTAACCAATGTTAATAATAACAAAAAGACAACTTTTGCAACCTTTTTCTTAAAAGGTGAGGCTAATTATGTGTGGGAATCAACTAAAGGTCGGGTAGAAACTAAAATTATTCCTTGTGATAGATTCAAAGAGTTGTTCTTTGAAAACTATTTTTCCCAATCCCTGAAAGACCAAATGGAAATAAAATTTCTGGACTTAAAACAATGAGATCTTACTATAACCCAGTATACAGCTAAGTTTAATGAAATATCCAGGTTTGCTCCACATCAAGTAACCATTGAACTTAGAAAGACTCGTAGGTTTAAGGAGGGTTTAAAACCTCAGATTTGGAGTAGATTGTCAGTACTTCAAATAAAAACTTTCTCTAAAATACTAGAGAAGGCCACTATAGCCAAAAGTGAGAATGATAGTCTTGCTAAATTTCATCAGGACAAGAGAAGTCAGAATGAAAAAGGAAAAATTAGAACAGAACCCAGTTCTGGTGGGTTTAATAACAAACGTAAGTGGGATAATTCTTTTTCTAACAACCCGGTGAAAAAGATAGGAAATACTAACAATAACTTTAGTAATAATAATATTAAACCTTGTCCTAATTGCGGTAAGAAACATAGAGGAGAATGCCTTCATAACAAATGTTTTAATTGTGGACAGTCGGGATATTATTTTCCACAGTTTCCTCTTCCAAGGAAAAATAAATGTTTTAATTGTTGTTCCTTAGACAATTTTTCAAGGAACTGTCCCAAACCTAGGAATCAAGGAGGAAAAGGGGTTAGAATACCAGAGAATAATCAATCAACAGTAGCTGCAGTTGGAGTTCAGAATCGACCTACCGCAAGAACATTTAATATGTCGTTGAGGGATGTTGTTGCTTCACAGAACTTTAAATGCATATTTGTTATTCGATTCTGGTGCTACATGTTCTTTTGTGTCTAGTAATTTCTCTACAAACTTGAATACATCTTGTGAAAATTTAGACAAACCATTCTGCGTGGAAATTGCTAATAATGAAAGAATTCCGGTTAAGACCATATACAGAAACTGTAATGTGGTAATAAAAGGACATAATTTTAAGGTACATTTGATACCAATTCAACTGGGAGAATTTAATGTAATTTTAGGAATGGATTGGTTAGTTAATCATAACGCTATGATTGATTGTTAACAAAAACGTATAAATCTTTTGACTGCTTCGAAGTCAAAGGTAGTGTTCAACGGTAGTTGTTCACCTAATCAATCTCGATGTTTGACTATAGTTCAGGCAAAAAGATTACTTAGAAAGGGTTGTTTAGGATATTTGGCCTATATAAATGATACTCGACAGGAAGGAGTAAAACTAGATCAAATACCTATAGTTAAGGAATTTCCTGATGTATTTTCGAATGACTTACTAGGTTTACGTCTAGATAAGGAAATTGAGTTCGTCATTGATCTTGCACCAGGAACGACACCAGTTTCTAAGGCACCGTATAGAATGGCACCTATAGAACTGAAAGAGTTACTTATACAATTACAAGAACTCTTAGATAAAAAGTACATACAACCTAGTGTTTCACACCGGGAGCACCCGATTACTGCTTTGTAAAGAAGAAGGATGGAACTATGAGATTATGTATAGACTATAGGGAGCTAAATAAGTTAACTATTAAAAATAAATATCATTTACCAAGGATTGATGATTTGTTTAACCAATTAAAAGGGGCCGAACATTTTTCAAAAATTGACCTTAGAACAGGTTATCATCAATTAAAGGTAAGAAAGGAGGATGTGCCGAAAACAACGTTTAGGACACGCTATGGACATTATGAGTTTCTTGTAATGTCTTTTGGATTAACAAATGCACCGACAGCATTTATGGATTTAATGAATTGAGTGTTTAAACCATGCTTGGACAAATTTGTTGCAGTGTTTATCGACGATATTCTGGTATACTCGAAAACATGGGAAGAGCATACTGAACACTTGTAACGCCCCGAAAATTTGGATTTTCCAGAATTTAAGTTTAAAGAATTAGTTATTAATAAAATGAATTTTTATTAATAATATTATGTGTTATGTGTTTATTAATCGTTCTATAACCTAGGATGATTATAAGTAGGGAGGATTCTGGCTACGAGCTAGACTAAGCGATTAAGAATTTTCAAGATGAAAATGAAAATTTTCCGGGAACAAAATTATTTCTGGGGAAAAAGATGAAATATGCACTATTCACCCGACGAAACCTAAGGGTTACGGTTTGAATAACCTAAGCCGTTTTGAGAGTTCGGTATATCGAAATGACATTTCGTCGAAAGATTTGACGATAATATATCTTGAAAAGTTAAGTAAGCCGATAAATTTTTTCTCAAAAAACGTGCAGAAATCGGATAAAATAAAAATTTCGAAAAGTACTGCTATGTACTTTTCATTCGTTTAGCTACGTTAGGGTAAAACGTGAAGGAAAATGCTCAACGCCAAAAAGTGTTTTTCAGTTTTTTGGAAATCTGAAGAATACGTAAAAGTTAATCGGTAAAGGAAAGACGAAATATCCAAAAATATTTGGATTCTGAGAATTGGAGTTTTTAAAACTGTCGGACAAAACCCGAAAGATGGAACCACAAAGCTTCCAAGGGAAGCTACGTGAATAGTAAGGAGGTATGTTAAGGAGGTGGAAGTAGTAAACTTAAGTAGTAAGTAAACTTAAGTATTAAGTAAACTTAAGTGTTAAGTAAACTTGAAAGTTAAGCAAACTTAAAGGATAAGTAGACTTAAGTGTTAAGTAAACTTAAGGAGTAAGTTAACTTAGTCCTTAAGTAATGAATAGTAAGGGGGTTAAGGGGGTGAAATGACTATTTTTCCCTAGCTTTGGAAAATCTATAAATAGGAATCTAGATTTCATTTAAATGAGATTTTGAAAATCCTACACTAGAGAGAAAGAGAGGATTCGGATGGAGAGGGAGGAGGAAGAGCTTGAGCACGATTGATCAGATCGAAAGTGTTCGTGAAATAAAAAAAGCTAGCAAATCATATTCGAGCAATTTGAACGTTGAATATGTAAACGATCCTCGTAAATCGTATTCGCGTCGGACGAACGTTCTAAGTACACCCTGGTTGTATGACCTGGACGTTGACAAAGGTAGTAAGTAAGACATGAATTATCGAGAAAGCCGTAATGAACGATAATAAGAATAATGAAAGCCGAAGGTGAGTAGTATAAGAATGAATCTTGAGGTATGGCATTTAGTTTCCAGGAAACCATAAGGAATGAGAAATTGACTTAGCGAATGTTATAATGTTATTGGTTCGGATAAGTTAAGATAGTTTAGGTTGTAGTATAATCGTAACCTTTGATGGTTGACATATGGGAGCTGGGCTAAACAATTCCTTTAGAGAGCGAAGGTATATACAAAACTGGCAACCGATCTAACTCACTGTTATGGGCAGTGTAAACGAGACGGGAACTTGTTTATTGGTTGTTTGTGGGAAACCACTCAGAGTACCATACGAACTACTAGCAGAGAAGCGATGTGTGCTGATTCCTAAAGAAGTTATAAGAAGAAGATAAGAATGTAAAACATCAAAGATGATGAAAGTATAAGTAAGACATCTCCGTATGTCACGAAGCTGTAAAACGATAATGAAAGTGGTCGCGTAAACTTAGGTTGCAAGAACGCGAACCCTAAGAAGTAAAGTTATGTAATCTAATGCATAAATCAAATATATATGACTAATTGGTGTATGTGGTGTTTTCGTATGTGTTACATAGGAATTGAAATAAATAGTTCGGTGTAAGCTGTAGCTGGGCATAAGGCAAGTTTCCTAACTTCATTCATGTTTCAAATGAATGCTAGTTTCTTAAACTTCTCAGATGTTGAACTTGAGAAGTTTCGTTTATGTGCTAATGTGCGATATTTGTGTAAAGTGGTAGAACATATAAGGCCTTGTGCCACAATGTGAAGTTCTGTTTATGTGCTAATGTTTCTATGATATGAACTGTTCTGTGATTGAATTGTTCAATAAGAGAATGCTTTGTCTATACATGATTCGTTATTGCTAAGTTTGTGCTAATGATTCTAGCCAGACAAGATGAGTATGAAAAAGGTAGAAGAATGAAAGTATTTCAAAGTGCATGTGAATAATGTTTTAAAATGATAGGAATCGAGATTATTCCTATTATTCAAGCTGCTTCATAACCTTTGTTCGGTTATTGAAGTCTTAAAAGAATGTTTGAATTCTTGAAGATGTTTGTTCAACTGTTATGACTTGTTGGGCAACTGAATGCTCACACTTGCTTTTAAATGAAAAACAGTTTCAGCGAACGATGTGTAGAAGAACTTAAGGATCCTGTAAAGATCAAGTTGATCGGTGTCCAAACGATTTGCCATTCAGTATGTGAATGAGCGTGAAGATCAAACGAAGACTTATAATATAAAATAAGTTAAATGAACTTTAGATTAGTTTGAAGATCTGTTATGTATCCTTAGTGGCGGATGAAAGTCATTCTTGTAAGATGAAATGAATAATGTATTAATAATTATTTGAAATGAAAAAGGTTATAAGGTTTCCAGAACCTAGGATTTGAGAGTATATGTTGTTATATTTAGCTATATAATGATGTATGTTTGGAAGAAGATGGGATCGTGATGTACGGAATCCGGGTGTGAAGATAGGCCGGATTTCGGGGCATCACAGATTGGTATCAAAGCTGATAGGTTATAAATCTTAGGTAAGAGTATCTAAGACAAAAATCGTAGAGAGAAGGATAAGAAGATCACCACGTGATCACAATGAATTGTAGTAACAGATGAGCTGTTAAATGATGAATGATTTATAGCCAAAGCTATGAATGAATGGTACTATGAAGTAGTACGGGAAGAAGAATTCAGATTGAGTTGTCAAGGATAGTATATGAATTATAGAGAATTCGTATTAAGTAGAGAGAGATTTAGAAGTTGTAAAATTTTAATTGAGGACTCATGTGGTAGCTGAGTTGTATGAACCTTTGTATGGGCAGAGGTTTGTGCTTGGTATAACAATTGCTTAGCTTATTACAGTGATACTCATTGGAATTGGTCGCGCTGTCAAGATGTATATGATGAGAAGGTGAATCTTTTCTCATGTATATACTTGGTAGGTAGAGAACGATAAGGTAGGTGCGAGTTCTTGAAACTCATACTTATGGTACGTTCGTGACTCATAATGATATTTTACGTTTTTGAACTTCTCAGCGAATGGACGTTTATGGTCTATCTGGGATGGTTCTTAAACTCATATTATTGTGGAAAGTTCCTGAACTCATAATGTGTGGTAAGTTGATGGACTGTACTAAAATATAGGAATGTTTAGACTGAAAATAAGTTATTTTCAGTAGGCTTAGTATTGAAGGTGCTAGAGAAGATTAAGTATTGTCGCAGTAAGACAATGAAGAAATATGGAGAATAGGATATTCCAAGTCATCTAGCTATGCTAGATTAAAAAGTTTATTGAAATCGTGTTTATGTGTTCGTATTTTGAAAATGAAAGAATTGGTTCAACTTTTGGAACCAATAGATTTTTAAAAGAATTTTTCTTGGTATATCTATGCCAATTGTTTCGGCTATACATAAATTGATTTAAAATATCAAAATGAATTTTATATCATCAGTGCATTTAATGCAGGGATGGTAAAAAGATGGAGTTATTAATGCAATTGAAACTGGTGTTGGATGTGATCTTAGGATCAACAACCCGCTATGGTATGATGTATAATGACGAAGTCACAAACTAACGAAGTCCTTAACGTACTGTGAAAAGTACGGTATCATGACGTCATAAAACGTTTTGATGTATTGTGAAAAGAATTTAAAGAAGTAGTCGATGTCAATTGAGTTGACTAGACGAATGTTTCACGTTGATATCCAATTTATTGGTATGGTCTAAGCTACTTGATTCGGCTAGACAAATGGTATGTCATGTTTAAAAGAAAATCAAGCTTTTCTTGAGAAGTTGTGCCAATCCAATTGTTTTGGTGCGGAATCTAATGATTAAGTCTGAGGTGAACACACCCCGAAATGGGGTTATACAATGGGTTGATCGCCTACGTATGGAAGATGTAGTTTACCTTCTTGGTGATTGTAAACTGCTAGTAAGAGTTCATGGTCAATTTGACCCCTCAGCAAAAGTATGAAATATTTTAAAGGAATTCTTATATTCCTCGTTCTTCATTCTACTTCATAATTCTTGATAAGTTGTGAATGTGAGAGAATGTTTGAAAGATAGGAACTTCTTTGAAGAGAAGTTAAGAAGATGGGTAGGTTAAAATTTTGAGGACAAAATTCTGTGAAGAAGGGGTGAATGTGATGACCCGGGTATGGGTGTGGTTTTGAGAAATTCCGAGGACGGAATTTTTATAAGAGGGGAAGAGTGTAACGCCCCAAAAATTTGGATTTTCCATAATTTAAGTTTAAAGAATTAGTTATTAATAAAATAAATTTTTATTAATAATATTATGTGTTATGTGTTTATTAATCATTCTAGAACCTAGGATGATTATAAGTAGGGAGGATTCTGGCTACGAGCTAGACTAAGAGATTAAGAATTTTCAAGATGAAAATGAAAATTTTCCGGGAACAAAAATATTTCCGGGGAAAAAGACGAAATAGGCACTATTCACCTGACGAAACCTAAGGGTTAGGGTTTGAATAACCTAAGCCATTCTGAGAGTTCGGTATGTCGAAATGACATTTCGTCGAAAGATTTGACGATAATATATCTTAAAAAGTTAAGTAAGCCGATAAAAGTTTTTCTCAAAAAACGTATAAAAATCAGATAAAATAAAAATGACGAAAAGTACTGCTATGTACTTTTCATTCGTTTAGCTACATTAGGGTAAAACGTGAAGGAAAATGCTTAACGCCAAAAAGTGTTTTTCAGTTTTTCGGAAATCCGAAGAATACGTAAAAGTTAATCGGTAAAGGAAAGACGAAATATCCAAAAATATTTGGATTCCGAGAATCGCAGTTTTTAAAACTGTCAGACAAAACCTGAAAAATGGAACCACAAAGCTTCCAAGGGAAGCTACGTGAATAGTAAGGAGGTGTGTTAAGGAGGTGGAAGTAGTAAACTTAAGTAGTAAGTAAACTTAAGTATTAAGTAAACTGAAGTGTTAAGTAAACTTGAAAGTTAAGCAAACTTAAAGGCTAAGTAGACTTAAGTGTTAAGTAAACTTAAGGAGTAAGTTAACTTAGTCCTTAAGTAATGAATAGTAACGAGGTTAAGGGGGTGAAATGTCTATTTTGCCCTAGCTTTGGAAAATCTATAAATAGGAAGCTAGATTTCATTTAAATGAGATTTTGAAAATCCTACAATAGAGATAGAGAGAGAGGATTCAGATGGAGAGGGATGAGGAAGAGCTTGAGCATGATTGATGGGATCAAAAGTGTTCGTGAAATAGAAAAGCTAGCAAATCGTCGGTTTTGTCTAGCGGAAGAAAAATAAAGAGGAAAGGTATTAAAACCTAACTTCTATGTTAGATTTTCTTTAAGTTTTATATGTTTAAAAAATAGATTAATAAGAATAAGAAGTAGATGAGGTTATGAATGATTTCATATGGGTGAAGTCATGAGATATGAAATCATGAGAAATAATGAAAATAAGAATTTAAAGTTTAGTTTATAAATTTCTTAAGGAAGTATAAGATTCGTAATGAATTAGAACTATCCGAGTGGATTATAACAATAAGTAGATGAAATAAGTAAGGAATAATTTTCTATAACATCAAATTCCAGTAAAAAGGGAAATCGTAATCCAAAATATCGATTAAAATGAAGAACGAACGAAGAACACGAAGAACGTTGTTGATGGACAAATTTAAAACCATCATAGGATAATTGTTGTTGATGGATAAATTTAAAACCATCGCGTATAAGTTTGATGCATATTTCTTGGTTAGGAACAGTAGAAACATTTATGAAGAATGGATTAAAACTTAGCTATAACGAAGTTATGGCAAAAATTTCATAAAAGATAAACGAAAATTAGAAAGTTAGTAAATGAACCCGAACATGTAGGGTTTCATAAGAATGTAAGAAAATGTTGAAAATGTGAGTCATGGACTCAAGAACGATCGAGTTCCGAGTTTGGATGACCGAATTACGGACGAACAAACAAAGAGCGTTAAAAACGTAAAATGAACGAAGGGTGAAGATCAAGCCAATTGAATGGCACATTAACAGATTCAGAATAAAGTTCTGTTCAAGGGGTATTAAAGTACGTAAGATAAGGAAGAGAGTGGCTTTGGAACGGCCTCGTTCCGAGTTATAACGAATAAGTTATGAGATCGGGAAGTAAGTGTCTCAAATTTGATTTAACACTTAGAAGAAATTTCAAGAATTAGGGCTTGGCGTATTGGCCAACCATGCTTATATAAGGTGGCGCTCTGACGCTTGCACCGCAGAGCCGGTATCGCAAACTCATGTCGTGGCATGAGAGATAAAGAAGAGAGTGGCACTGCAGCGCCAGTGTACGAAAAATCCAGAGAGGAGCTTTTAACTGCTCAACTCTTGGGGGAAATGTATAGGAAGATAAAGAACTTAATGTTCAACTAATATAACACTTAAACAAGTTAATTAATCCTTTAGGACAGGTTGAACGAAATGGTCAAAAGAGATTAAAAGATCAATAAGAGAGTAAACGTAAACGTAACGCAGTTGCAAGCAGTCTTAGCATACAATAAACAGTATGGCTTTGACATTAAGAAAGAATAATGAACATGGGGTTCATGGGATGAATAACGATCGAAAGAGATTAAAACCTTGAGTAAAGATTTAATGATAGATTAAAAGACGAGCAACGTGAACGTTGAATAGATAAATGATCCTCGTGAATCGTATTTGCGTCGGACGAACGTTCTAAGTACACCCTGGTTGTATGACCTAGACGTTGACAAAGGTAGTAAGTAAGACATGAATTATCGAGAAAGCCGTAATGAACGATAATAAGAATAATGAAAGCCGAAGGTGAGTAGTATAAGAATGAATCTTGAGGTATGACATTTAGTTGCCAGGAAACTATAAGGAATGAGAAATTGACTTAGGGAATGTTATAATGTTAATGGTTCGGATAAGTTAAGATAATTTAGGTTATAGTACAATCGTAACCTTTGATGGTTGACATATGGGAGCTGGGCTAAACAATTTCTTCAGAGAATGAAGGTATATACAAAACTGGCAACCGATCTAACTCACTGTTATGGGCAGTGTAGACGAGACGGGAACTTATTTGTTGGTTGTTTGTGGGAAACCACTCAGAGTACCATATGGACTACTAGCAGAGAAGCGATGTGTGTTGATTCCTAAAGAAGTTATAAGAAGAAGATAATAATGTAAAACATCAAAGATGATGAAAGTATAAGTAAGACATCTCCGTATGTCATGAAGCCGTAGAACGATAATGAAAGTGGTCGCGTAAACTTAGGTTGCAAGAACGCGAACCCTAAGAAGTAAGTTAAGTAATCTAATGCATAAGTCAAATATATATGACTAATTGGTGTATGTGTTGTTTTCGTATGTGTTACATAGGAATTGAAATGAACAGTTCAACGTAAGCTGTAGCTGGGTGTAAGGTAAGTTTCCTAACTTCATTCATATTTCAAATGAATGCTAGTTTCTTAAACTTCTCAGATGTTGAACTTGAGAAGTTCTGTTTATGTGCTAATGTGCGATATTTTGTGTAAAGTGGTAGAACATATGAGGCCTTGTGCCACAATGTGAAGTTCTGTTTATGTGCTAATGTTTCTATGATATGAACTGTTCTGTGATTGAATTGTTCAATAAGAGAATGCTCTATCTATACATGATTCGTTATTGCTAAGTATGTGTTAATGATTCTAGCCAGACAAGATGAGTATTAAAAAGGTAGAAGAATGAAAGTATTTCAAAGTGCATGTGAATAATGTTTTAAAATGATAGGAATAGAGATTATTCCTATTATTCAAGCTGCTTCATAACCTTTGTTCGGTTATTAAAGTCTTAAAAGAATGTTTGAATTCTTGAAGATGTTTGTTCAACTGTTATGACTTATTGGGCAACTGAATGCTCACACTTGCTTTTAAATGAAAAACATTTTCAGCGAACGATGTGTAGAAGAACTTAAGGATCCCGTAAAGATCAAGTTGATCGGTGTCCAAACGATTTGCCATTCAGTATTTGAATGAGCTTGAAGACTTGTAATATAAAATAAGTTAAATGAACTTTAGATTAGTTTGAAGATCTGTTATGTATCCTTAGTAGCGGATGAAAGTCACTCTTGTAAGATGAAATGAATAATGTATTTATGATTATTTGAAATGAAAAAGGTTATAAGGTTTCAAGAACCTGGGATTTGAAAGTATATGTTGTTATATTTAGCTATATAATGATGTATGTTTGGAAGAAGATGGGATCGTGATGTACGGAATTCGGGTGTGAAGATAGACCGGATTTTGGGGCGTTTCAACACTTGAGAGTCGTATCGGAAATATTACGAAAGAAACAACTTTATGCAAAGTTTTCCAAGTGCGAATTCTGGTTGAAGAGAGTTCAATTTTTAGGTCATGTAATTGATAAAAATGGAATATATGTAGATCCAGCTAAGATCGAAACGGTTATGAATTTGGAACAACCAACAACTCCAACAGATGTACGAAGTTTTGTTGGTTTAGCGGGTTATTATCGATGGTTTATAAATGATTTTTTTCAAAAATAGGAACCCCATTAACCAATTTAACTCGAAAGACGGTGAAATACGTCTGGACAGATAAATGTGAGGAAAGCTTCCAAGAGTTGAAGAAGTGACTGAGCATGGCTCCAGTGTTATCCTTACCAGATGATATAGGAGGCCTTGTAGTATATAGTGACGCATCACACAGAGGTTTAGGGTGTGTGTTGATGCAACGTGGGAAAGTGATAGCTTATGCATTACGACAACTCAAAGATTATGAGAAGAGGTATCCTACTCAGGACCTAGAGTTAGCCGCAGTACTTTTTGCTCTAAAATTTTGGAGACATTACTTGTTCGGGGAGAAGTGCGAGATATATACAGATCATAAAAGTCTGAAATATATTTTTACACAAAAGAAATTAAATTTAAGACAGAGACGATGGTTAGAACTGATAAAAGATTATGACTGTGAAATCTTATATCATCCCGGTAAAGCCAATATTGTAGCTGATGCGTTAAGTAGGAAGAATCGGGAAAAATTGAATGTATTAACCACCAATGATAGGTTAATAAAAGACTTTGAAAATTTAGAAATTGAGGTGGAATGTCCAACTACCTCTACCCAAAAGTTGTATATTTTAGAAGGAGTTTCATCTCTGCTTAATAAAGTTAAAGAGATACAGGAGAAGGATGAAGAATGTCAGAAGTTCAAATCTAATTCAACATATGATAAGTATAATAAATTTAGAATAGATACGGATGGAATAATAAGATATGAAAATAGAATTTGGGTTCCGTTGGACCAAGATTTAAAAGATGAAATTTTAAATGAAGCTCATAACTCTAAATTTTCCATACATCCTGGCAGTACAAAAATGTATAAGGATTTAAGTCGACACTTTGGGTGGTCAAACATGAAAAGAGAAATAGTTGAATGGGTAAGTAAATGTCTCACGTGTCAAAGGGTTAAAATTTGAGCATAAAAAAGTTGAGTGGTTTACTTCAACCCTTACCAATTTCGAGTGGAAGTGGGAACATATAACTATGGATTTTGTTGTTGGTCTTCCAGCTACACAAAAGGGTCATAATGCCATTTGGGTAATAGTTGACTGTTTAACAAAATCAGCTCACTTTTTACCTATTAAGATTACTCATAACCAAGATCACCTTGCCAAACTTTATATCAATGAAATTATCTCTAGGCATGGAGTACCTTTGTCCATAGTATCAAATCGAGATCCAAGATTTACTTCTAATTTTGGTAAAGCCTTCAGAAGCACTTAGGAACACAACTAAGATTAAGTACAACTTATCATCCTTGGACTGATGGTCAGAGTGAGAGAACCATACCAACATTAGAAGATATGCTGAGAACTTGTATTATAGACTTCAAAGGAAGTTGGGAAGATTAATTACCCTTAGTTGAATTTGCTTATAACAATAGTTATCATGCTAGCATAGGTATGCCACCCTATGAAGCTTTATATGGGCGTAAATGTAGAACTCCTTTATGTTGGAATGAAGTCGGGGAAAGACAAATGTTAGGACCTGAGATAATTCAACAAACAACTGAAACTATCAGAATTATTCGTCAACGATTACAAGCATCTCAAGATCGACAAAGGAAATACGTCGATCCACATCGTCAACAACGAAACTTTAACGGAGGAATTCACGTATTCTTGAAGGTATCTCCTTAGAAAGGTAAGATACGTTTTGGCAAGAAAGAAAAATTAAGTCCGAGATTCATTGGACCTTTTGAAATTTTGAGAAGGGTTGGTGAAGTTGCTTATGAAATAGCACTACCTCTGAGTTAAATCATATTCATAATGTGTTTCATCCAATATCCAGATTACGACCATATAAACCTAATTATAAACATGTTATACAATATGAGCCAATTCAAATAGAGGAAGATCTTTCTTATGTAGAAGAACCTGTGCAGATCGTCGAGCGTAAAGAGCAAGTCCTGAGAAATAAAGTGATAGCATCGGTCAAAGTAATCTGGAGAAATCAGAACGTTGGAGAAGCTACATGGGAGCTTGAAGATAAAATGCGCGAGAATTATCCTTAATTATTTACTTAACTTATACTGTAATTTCGAGGATGAAATTCTTATTAGTGGGGGTGAATGTAAAAACCCAAAACCCTAAAGTGTAAAATCCCATTATATAAATAAAATTTATCCGTTCTGAATGTGTTATGTGTTAATATATACTTGGTTTTACAAATTTGACTAAATAAATTTTTGTCCGAAAAACGTCGTGCTTGACACCTCGTGCTTAAATTTTTTTCTATATTCGGACTTTTTGGTAAAATTATTTCAACAAGTTGTTTTGTCATGCTTACACTAATAAAACGCTTTGTCGTGCTTGTTAGGATTAGTGAGAATTTATGTTAATAATCCTAGATTAACAAACCCTAACCCTAATTAGCAAAACCTTAACCCTAATTTGTAAATTAAACCCTAATTAGATTATATTAACACCTAATCATGGTTAGTAAACTTCAATTAGGTACTAATTAATATTACTTAATATTCCTAATCATTAGAAACAAAACCTTAATCAAGATTATAGAAGATTAAAGCCTAATTAAGCTACTAAACAAACCTAACTAGCTCATAAGTAGGTTAGGAGTCACCATTGCAAGTTCCAAGGTAGCACATGACATGCTTGTAACTTCCAAGCATCACCATAGTCATCAGATCAGATCTTTGTAGAGGCAAGTTGCTCAAAAATGACCAAAAAGCCAAGTTAAAGAATTCTATAAATAGGAACCTTTGGGCTAACCAAACTCATGAAATTCCTAAGCCTAGATACACTTATAAACCTATCAAATCAAGCCTGGGTGATAGCAGCAACAACATCAGAAGCTAGAATCAAAAATTGCTCAAGAAAAGGTACAAACCCTAGTTGATAATTAGCTCTTTGATCCTATGTTAGATTTGTTGTTTAGATGTTTAGAATTATGTATTAGTATGTTAGAAAGTATGTTAGATTGGTAGAACACGTTTTCATAACATCTAGATGCCTTAATTAAGTGTTTTAAGAAATCTGGAAATTTTGAAAACTAAGTTTGACAGTCGAATGTCAGAGCCTATAGATTCATATGTGTTTATGTTTTTGTCTGGTAATTGTTTGGTATTTGTAGCCTGTTAGTACGTCTTTAGTCTGGAAAAAAGAAAACAGGTTCATTTGAACCATAGATTTCAAGTTATAAGCAGTCAAAGTGGGTTGACCGTTCACGGATTACAGTTTTCTAGGTTACCCTGAAAGCTCAAGAACAGTTGAACCGACTGCTTTGACCAATCTGTTTAATCATCTTCTGTTTGTTATTATTGTAAGTTTTTATTATAGATCAATACTCTATTATATGTACTACATATCTATGATCTTTAATGGAATAAACAACGTATAGGTTTACTGGAATTAATGGTCAAAATCCATTAACCGAGAATGACCAAGTTTTTTAGGTTTTCCAAAAAACTGAAGAACATGAAGAACAACGTCTGGTTGTACTTTAACCAACAAAATTAGAGACCTTAGAGTTAGGCTTGGTTCATATTAATGTTATATATATGTACCCTAACATATATACTACATGTTACAATAAACATTAAACACATCAAATACACCGAATCGAAGATATATAAGCCACAAAACCGTTGACCGACCATGACTTCTATTCTGGGTTGCCCAGAAACTCAAGAACAGCTCTGACAGTTACTTTGAGCCTCTATAACTTCTTGTTATATGTAGGTTAAAGTCTAAAATTTGTTTCATATTATACTACTGTATGAGTACTACAAACATCAACTCTTAAACAAACCAAAACTCATTAACAGTAGCCTTATAATTAATGGTCAAACTAGTCACTTTACACGCACCAAACCAAGCTGCTTGAAACTCA
Source organism: Panax ginseng (assembly GCA_020205605.1). NCBI lineage: Eukaryota > Viridiplantae > Streptophyta > Magnoliopsida > Apiales > Araliaceae > Panax > Panax ginseng. Next base: position 49,272,176 of record CM035129.1, on the reverse strand, counting down.
AGAACACCCTCAAATGACACTTTACATCCTTTGAAAGGCTTTAGCGACAAACATAAATTATTTTTCTAAACATAAATTATAAAAATTAGAAATAATTAATAAATAATTATAAAAATAGTTTTAAAAATGATATTAAAATATTATAAATAAATTACGATATTTGTACATAAATTTAATAATTATTTTATATTATTTGAATAATTTTAATAATTAACTTATCAATAAAGAAATTAGAATAATTATTTTTAAATGCTAAATAATTATGAAAAATATTATTAATGATATAAAAATTATAATAAATGAATATAAATTATTTAATATTAATAATCAATGTTTTTGCAAAATTTTAAGTAAATATTAATTACTTATGAATAGAAATAAATGATTTAAAAATTATTTATAAAGATAAATAAATGTTTTAAATACTTTAAAATTTCTAAAAAAAAGTATTATAAAGGATAATTAAAGTTTATAAATAAAATTTAGTCTATTTGTCAAAGGTATTAAACACCAAACCCTATTAAATCTAACCGATATTATATAAGTGTTATAATTGAGTATTGTTATCAATACTAACGTGTTAGATTATATATATGAACATCGTAGGTACTTATTAATGTTTGTATAGCATAACTTGACTGATCTACGCTCAGGCAAGTTCTCTACCCTTAAATCTCTTATAAAGCAAATTTCTTAAACCTGTTTATTGATCAAGATTTTTATCTTGATAAGCTGTTAATATAATACACTACACCTACAATTGAATTATCTTCTTTTTGTAAAGTTATTGCTATAGCTTCAGCATAACTAAGAAATGAATTGTTTATTCATATGATAATGTTTATTGAGCACAAATTGTTGTGTCAAACCAAATTGTTTTGGTAAGACATCTTATACTGAAGTTGGGTATCCCGTAAGGGATTGAAATTTGGTCAATTCATACATTGACATTAATTTTAGTGTATTTTGAGCACTGTAGGATGATATGCATACTCCTAAGATGTTGAATAGGCTGATCCCCTATCTCATAACTGAACAAATTTTCTAAGTCTGTGTGACTGACAAAAATAAAGAAAATTCTAGAAATGGTTGAAATTAAAAATCCAGAAATGGTACAACTATCAATCGAAATTTGAACTATTATATTTCTTCAAATCCTATATTGTTATAAATACAAAACTTGCTGAGCATGTCATAGCTCACCCTTGCAAATTATTCCCTTGGCAGTTTTAGATGGTAATCCTGGAACTTCTGGAGTAGATAAAGGGAAGTGTCCCTACATAGATTAGATTATATTCTTGTTTGATTGAATACCTTGTAATAAGAACTCGTTATGAGAATCATGTAGTCGAATCTTATTATTATTATTATTATTATTATTATTATTATTATTATTATTATTATATATATAAGATCTTTATTTCTACAACCGAGTTTTCTTACATACATGGATGTTAAATTAGACTTCCTCATATCTAGTTGAGATCTTTGGGAACTATTTATCTGAGTGAGGGTATTAATAGCATGGACTGTTCATGTTGTTATTGATACTCTGGATTTTGGATAGATAGTTACTATCGATACGATAGTATAAATTCGTTTGGCTTAGACTATACATCTGGATGAGGGTATTAGTAATATGGACTATTCATGTTATTGCTGATACTCTGAATTTCGGATAGATAGACTCTAGTTACAGATACAGTTCATATATCCAAGTGAGGGTATCCAAACACAGAAAAAGTTCTCTTGAGAATTGACATCTGTTATGGGATACTGTGAATTTTGGATCTATGAGAATTATATCTTCTAGTCCCTGTATTTAATGTAATCTTATAATCAGATACCATGGGTCTATAGATTTAAAAGCATTATGTTGATTTTCTATAAACACCATATCAGATACCGTGGGAGTATAGATATGGGGGCGTTACATGGTAAGTTCCTGACTCGTGATTATATGAAATGTTCTGAACCCCTCAACAAATGGACGCCAAAGGTCTGACTAGGATAAGTTCATGCACTTATATAATTGTGGCAAGTTACTGAACTCATAAGGGTGCTAAGTTTGATGAACTGGGAATAGATATGTGAGAATGGTAAATGGAAACTTTTTGTGTAAAGTTGGAGAATTGTAACTTTTTGTGTAAAGTTGTGTGTTAATCCTGAAATTATTGATAAAGGGATAGTAATATGTGTTAAGTACTAAATGTACTATGTGGTATTTGAATAAATATGCGATTATATGATAACTATGTGTTCAATTCTTATTGTGTTAAGAATGTGTGTAAAGAAAGAGAATTAATGTAAGATTTTTATTTAAATTAGATCATGCCGCCTAGACAACAGAATCGAAATCAAAGAGAAGGGCAGTCAGTGAATAACGAAGGAGGTCAAGCTGACCCGATGCAAAACTTTGCAAATATGATAGCCGAAGCTATGGGGAATAGAGCTCCCATAAGAAGAGGAAGAGCGAGAGATCAGCCAGCCGACAGATTGGCAAACTTCAAAGACTTTAAAGTGGTAGGATCACCGGAATTCAAAGGAACCATGGATCCGATTGAAGCCCAAACCTGGGTAAAAGAGATGGAGAAAGCATTTGTTATCTCCAGAGTAGCGGAAGAGCAAAAGACGACTTTTGCAACATACTTGATGAAGGGAGCAGTCAATTACTGGTGGGAGACTAATCAGGCGAGAGCTGGAACAGCTATAGTGACATGGACCAAATTCAAGGAGTTGTTCTTTGAGAACTACTTCTCAACGAGTATGCAAGCTCGGATGGAAGTTAAGTTCTTAGAACTAAAGTAGGAGAATATGTCTGTTTCTGAATACGCGGCTAAATTCAACGAATTAGCGAGATTTGCACCTCATCAGGTGGACATAGAGGTAAAAAAGGTGAGAAGGTTTGAAAATGGACTGAAGCCAGGGATATTCAACAAGGTAGCAGTGTTGCAGATCAATACATTTACGGCTTTGTTGGAGAAAGCGTTAATTGCTGAAGGAGGGAGCAAAGCTGGATCTTGATTTCATCAGAAGAAGAAGCAGAAGACAACTGATGGAGGAAGCAGTGATGGTAGTAATCCAAACAAGAGGAAGTGGAGCGAGAATACACAATCAGGTAACAAGATAGAAGGGAATAAGAAATGAGGGGAGCCATGTTCAACTTGTGGGAAGAATCATGCAGGAGTTTGTTTGAAGAAGAAGGGAGTTTGTTACAATTGTGGGCAAGAGGGACACATGTCGCCCAATTATCCCAATCCGAAGAAAATACAAGGTTGTTATGCGTGTGGATCAACGGATCATCTGGTTCAAAACTATCCAAAGAGGAATGCTGAGAAGGAAAGTGTTAACAAGGAACCCGGTGGTGGAACCTTGGCAATTCGAGGACCTGCACAGGAAGATCAATCGCCCGTACATTAAACATGACGGCGCAGGAGGCAGTGGCTACTCAGGAGGTGGCAACAGGTAATGATTTCTCTTAATACTTAAATTACACTAGAATTATGAGCCAGAGATTACTGTGAACTGTTTTCTTATATAAATTCAAGTCACGGGGTAGAATTTGAAACACAAATTAATATTGTGTTGATAAAAATGAATTGATGATACAACTTTAAAAGATTATAGAGAATAAGAAAGCGGTGATTCCGAGGACGGAATCCTTTTAAGGAGGGGTGAATGTGATCACCCGGGATTTCGAATAATCCAAATTTTATGAATAAATTTTATTTATTTAATATTGACATTAACTGTTAATATTGTACTGTGTATCTGTGATACGAGTCTCGAGAATTAGTCAATTTGTGTATTGACTGAGAAATTAGAGTAGAGTTGTGCTTAACAGCTTTAGAAACCCTAACCCTAATCTCTGGAAAGTGATTCGATAGAAAATACAATTAAAATAATTATATCGATGAATACGTGTTTGTACTGTATAGAGATTTTGATTAATGATTGATCGAATAACGTTTAAAATTTATAAACCCTAATAAGATATTAAAACCCTAATCTCAAGATTAGAAACCCAAACACACAGTTAGAAACCCTAATCGAAAGGCTGGAAACCCTAATTTCATATCTGGGAATCCTAAACACTAATTAGGAAACCTTAATCCTAATTGGTAAGCTTAACGTGTTTATTAAACGTTAGTATGATTAGAAAAACCTAATTTAATTAGGAAACCCTAATTATAGATTTAAAATCTTAATTTTCTAATTTAAAAACCCTAACTAGAAAATCCTAGAAAACTAAAATTTTAAAACCTAAGGATTAAAACCTTAGGGTTAAACCCTAAGGGTTTGAGCAATTGTCTAGTATGCCATTAAAATTGGAAGTAAAATGACAAAAATGGCCTTTTTGAATTTTTAAATATGTAACTTGCAAATATTTGTAAATTTGTAGTAGGTGACCAACTCAATAGAATTTGTGGCATGAAATCTCCAGCAATGTCAGCTCCTTATACCAGATCTAAGCAACCTATCATAATATATATAGATTTGGGAGAGAGAAAATCACATAATTTTCCCATTTTTCATACAAGCTCTTACCAACTTTTTCTCTCACCAAGACCTCTGAATTTATCAAGTATATCAGTCACTTAAACAGCCCTAGATCACCCAAGAACTGATTGGAGATCAAAGATCAAAATCTAGAACATAAAGGTATAAACCCTAAGTTTCATTTTGATCTTGTATGCTTTGTAAAATTTTGTGTTTAAGAAGGTGTTTTATAATATTTTTAGATGATCTATGTTGATACATCATGGATCCATAGCATTAAAATGATTTAAAATAATGATTTTTCAAAACTGTTCTTGAGCTCTGAAGGTCGTCTGACAACGAAATGTCAGGGGCTGTAAATTCTTGTCTGTTAATGTTTTGTGTTGTTTTACGTTTTAGATCTGTAGCTTGTCATGTTGTCTTTGATCTGGAAGTGGATTTACAGCCATTAAATGTCTAGATTTTTACTTATTAACGGTCAAAACCCGTTGACCGGGCATGATCGGGCCAAATCTGGGCAACCTAGAAAGGTTAGAATAGTGTCTGACAACATCTTTAAGCTCTTTGATCTGTCAGTCGTGTTAGTGTTTGATGTTGTTGTTGTATCAAACTTGTAGCCTGTTTTATGCATTTGAGATCCATGGTTTTACTTTCCACAAATAGAGTTTAGATCGAGTGTAATTAATGGTCAAAGTAGGCCTGTTGAGCACGGATAACGTTTCTGGGAAAAACCTAGAAACGGATGAACTAAGTTTCTGACAGCCTTTGACCAAACTGTAACTTGTGATTTTGTTGTTGTTTATTCGATCTGTTGTAGTGTTGTTCCTAGACATGTGAACTACAGATTTGAACCATATAAACAACCTATCGATGATCAGAACAAAGATTAAATTGAGCTTGAAAGTGGTTGCTCTAGACTGTCTCGGTTTCTGGGTAACCTAGAAAACCCAGATGATGTCTGACAGCATGTTTGCTAGGCCAGATCTTCTTGTTAGTTTATTGTATGACCGAGATGAAGATTGATTCATGTAGTGTTACATAAACACTAAATGATCAATACTTAACCTAGCCCAGAACATGATCAGATTGGATTTTATTAGCGGTCAAACAAACACTTTTTAATTAATCGATCGATGTTGTTCTTGAGCACCAAGAACACCTAAGACGACAGAAAGCGTCGCTAAAGGGCTTTAGCGACGGTTTAATTAATTTCTAATTTCTGATTTTCTGGAAATTATTTAAAAATAGAAATAAATTACTAAAAATAGTTTTAAAAATTATTTCAAATCATGAAAAATAATTTTTGAGAATTTGGAATATTTTAATTAATAATATTAATTATTTGAATAAAATGATATTTAATTTATTTAATTAGTATATTAAATAAATTAGAGAAAAAATCAATGAAAAATCATTTTAAATAAGAATAATGTATTTAAAAATATTTTGAGTAATAAAATATAACTTTTAATATTTTTAGAGAATTTTCATTAATAATATAATATTAATGATATTAGATTTATTTAATTATTATATTAAATAAATGAATTAAAAATAATTTTATTTATTTAAAAATCATTTAAAAACGAGAAAATGATTTAAAAATATTTTAAGTTATAACTAATGACTTTTAATATTTGATGATAATTTCATTAATATTTAAATATTAATGGTGATGATTTAAAAATGATTTTAATTACTTTAAAAATCATTTAAGTAGAATGTTGATGATTTAAAAATATTTTAGGTTATTGATAATAACTTTAATATTTTGATAAGTCTCATCATTAATATTTTATTATTATTAAATATTAATGATGATAAGATTATTTGATACTTAAATCATTTAAAAATGATTTCAATGTTTGAAAAATATTATAAATTATAATAATTGTTTATAAATTATTAAAAGTTTTTGAAAAATATTATTAATGATAATTGACTTATCTAAAATAATATTGAGGCTTAGGGACGGAGTTTAATGGACAATATAAGTGTTAATTGTCAGATAGGGTGACTAGTACACCGAGAATGTAATCAAGTCCAAACTGCATCTAACTAGTTAGACTTGTTAAGTGTTTATATATGTTATAAACACTGATGTGGCTATGTGGTAATGTATCTAGGAGAAAGTTTGACTGTAAACTACAGTATTGTGTGTTGTGAATTATTGTGCTAATTGTAAGACCAATATTGTGATTATAGGACTTTCAAACGTAGATAAGTATATTGTGTAGCAGTAATCAACGCGGAAGGCAAGTTTCCTTAACTCAACCTCGAGTTAATATTGTTCAATTATTATGGTGGTTAATTATTTTTAATTAGACCACGTCCAATAATTTATTGTTGATTATTCGCTATTAGTGCATGCTTATTAATTCAAATTAAATTATTAATTCAGAGAATATACGTATAGAATAACTGTTATTGGGTATTCACATCTGTAGAAGCTATTATTGATTTCAAATAGTATAGTTAAATTATGTCTATTATTTAATCGTATTGAAATATGTCTTAGCTAATTGTTTTGGCTAGACGAACATTTGTTAGAACTTGATAGGTTCGAGAAGGGAAGGGAAGAGAATTCAATTATTATTGATAGATCAATGCCAGTTGTTTTGCCTGGATCGAAAAAAAAACTTAATAGGTTTGAGAAGAGAACGGAAGAGAAGTTATTAGAAATTGAAATGATTGTATTTCGTTGTTAAATCAAATTCTGATTCAAAGACTGAGAACAACAACCTTTTTATTATAAAAGGAGTAGAATTTTTGGTTGTATATTCGGCCATTGAACGCATTCTAAATATTATGCATAATATAGGGTATAATAAAGCTGATCACTTGTTATACTTGCAGAGGTGTATGATTTAATCTTTATGGTTATCTAATACACCTAGGTATATATCAAAGTAAATCTTTGATAGATACTCGAGAAGAGAAGTTCAAGATCCAATGGATCGCTTAGCATAAATCTGGAAAAAATTCCACTTTACTAATTCGTAGAATTAATTCTTGATTATTCATTTGAATATCGTAAAAATCCTTCAAAGCGTTGTACTCTTTCATTATCAGATTATTGTTGCGTAGAATGCGAGAAGACTTGTTATTTATTCCTATACATTTATTGTATATCTTAACTTGCGGGGCAAACTTGTTGCTCACCCTTGCTAAATAAAACTTTTCAGCTAGGGACGAAGTGGCAGAAGGTGATATGAAGAAGAATAAAGGAAAAGGCATCGTGATAAATTAGTTAGGATTAGCATATTTATTATGTTGTTTGTAAACCCTTTTTGTATATGTAAGGGGTATGTTTGTAATGTTAAGGTTAGCAAACCTGGGACTTATGTATTAACAACATATGTTAATGAGTTATGTATTCTTATTTGTATTTGAATGGGTAGTTAGATGGTATTATATTGTGGATCATGAACACCAAATTCAGGGGTCAGGTAACCCGGATTTAGGGGTGTCACATGTGGACTCTATTTTGGGAATGTCACATTAAAAAATTAAAGTAATTATAAATGAGAACTAATAAAGTATAATTACTCTAATTGTGATTTAATATTAAAGATTATATTAAGGATCTCTTAAGTTATGATTAAACAATTAAAACTAAAGAATGTTTTAATTGTGAAACTAATAAGCAATTAAGATAGTATTTATCTTAATTACGAATTTATAAAGCTTAAACCATTGGAATAATAATGTGGTTTAATAAATAGTAAACATTTACAATGATAGAGAAGACTATTTTTAATTGTGGAAATAATGAAGTGTCAACAATTAAAATGACATTAATAATATTTTAATTATGGACAATTAAAGTTAATAATTACTTTAACTATAATAATAATAATAATAATAATAATAATAATAATAATAATAATAATAATAATAATAACAAAAAACTTAAATACTTTGGAACATTATTTAATTGTGGACAAGTGAGACATAAATAATTAGAGTGATATAAAGAGATATCTATAATTATAACCCAAATTAATAATAAATTAATTGTGGACTAATAAAGTATGAATGGTAATTAAGAAAATTATTTAGGAATAATTAAATAAATAAAGTAAGAATACTTTATGAATACAATAAGGCCTTGATCATTAAAAGAACAATTAAGATAATAAAATATTATCTTATGAAATAAATACGAAGATGAAGAGAGTGATGCATAAAGCAACAATTAATTAAACGAATTATTTTGTGAAGTATTAATCATCTAAAGCTAGTATGTTAGACTGATTAAGATTTATATCTATGGGTTAGTAGAGATTAATCTTTATAATAAACATGGGTTTTTCAAAGGATAAGATGTCGAGGTTGGATAGAATCAACGACTCAAGCAAGTTCCCTAACCTACAAAACCTTGTATATTGTGAAAGTTTCCTAATATATATTGAGCAAGTACCTAAACTTGTACTCGTACTGATCGTGCGAGTAAATAATTGATAAAATAATTCTTGTTATTTTGAAGGTTATTATTTATACTCTTAGACTTTATTTAAATCACAATTATATATTCCTTGAACCATGTTGCAAATATTGAACTTATAAATTATTCCTAAATGTATTGAGAAAGGTGTCTACGCCATTTGATCCGACTAGACCAATATCTATGAGTTAGAAAGCTATCCAAACCAATTGCTTTGGTGTGGACTCTTAAAACCTGCAGAGATGAACAACCCTCATAGAAGGGAAAACTACATATTGTTGGGAGAGCGACATGCACACAAACAACATGTTTAAATTTTATGCATAACGTAGGGCTTTGGGTAGATCACCTATTTTATATTGGGTTATTAGTGAAATACTATTAATTCTAGTAGGAGTTCTTGGTCCATAGTGACTACTCAGTGTAAAAATTTTAATTACTTGGAAATGTTGAAACCTTTGAATTCTTTTAAAAATCCTTTGGTATATAATGACTTATTATTTAAATTTAAAAGACATATTTGGAACCATTGAGATTTTCTTTGTTCACAACATTCTTAATTAAATTCTTGAGCTATCATTTATACTTATACCCTTTAAGATTATGAGCTATATGTAGACACTCAATATTTTGCTTCCTTTCGACTAACCATGCAAGAGGGCAAAAGCGTCATCTCTACCCCGGAGACATCCCTGGAGGACTACAATAAAACTCAAACCATAGAGACATCCTCGTAGGATATCAAATAAAACCCCAGAGGCAGCCCTACGGGACATCAAATCTTTAATCAGGGATAACCCTTAGGAAATACAGAGTCAACAGTAGTCAAACCCCAGAAATATCCCTAAGGAAAGACAGCTGCTGCACATCAAGTCCAAAAACCATACAGGAAGGGCAAAAGGGTAATTTTACCAACTTAACATTAAAACTGATTAAACTGCTATGAATAATGGCAAATAGAACCATCATAACAATCTTGAGTAAAAACTGTGCTAGACAGCTCAACGGACTGACTCTGAAGACTTGAAGATCTGGTCATGGACCCTTCTTCCCAAATTCAAAAAATATCAAGCCCTATGTCATTGCGTAGCTCTTGGAAAGAGCTTTCCGGAAAGGTATGGCACACCTGGATTCCCAGATTGCACGTTATGAAGGTTCAAGTAGACTACACGTCGGTCAGAGTGCACGTACTTTGAGACAGCAGAGCCAACCAGGGGGCCCACCACCGCAATTATCGCAGGTAGACCCGCGACTGATCGGGTCTATATATATGGCCTTCCCGCAGCTCATTTATGAAAAAGAGAGAGAAAGAAAGGGTCCAGGAGAGAGAAATCAGGCCATTTGAGAGCGAAAGACAGCTTTTCTTCTGTTCAATCTTTGTAAAACTTCTTCGTAAATACTCATATACATATATACTATAACATATCAAGTTTTAACCAGTGGAAAATGAGTTTTCAGGCGCCAAAAGTTGTTCGATAGCTATTCTCGTGCCTAACTGTAAGATTTTACCATATTTGGCTTATTAGCTTGCTTTAATACGTATTTTATACAGCTTTTTAATGGTTGATATTGGTTAGATCTGAAGTTTTTACCATTTATTTCTTGTAAATAGTCAATATTTGAGTTGTATTGACTAGATCTGTACTGGATATAGCCAGATCTAGCTTCTGACCGGTTCAAAAGTTGTAAAACTGGAACCTAGGAGCTAGAATGGCTAAGATTTGTATAGATCTAGTTTTGGTAAATATTTAGCAACCAGGCGAACCTAGATCTGTATTTAGAGGAAGCTAGAAGCTTTGGTTATGTGCATGCAAGGATTTTACTGACGGATCCTTTATTTTGTGACACATAGTGTAAAATATCTATTTTATTTTAGTATATTTGCTATGTAGAGTATTTATGTGATATTATGTGACTTTAGGAGCCATGTGATCTAAGATCCAGTTGGGGGATCTAGATCTGGTTCCCATGATGGACCCTTTTTCAGTTGTATAGCTAGCCTACAAGTTTTGTAATTGTAAATATAGGACCTTAAAATGGTTATCCAGATTTAAGGTCCCCATAATAATGAAAACCCTATGTGTGGTGCTCGGGCATACTTTGATGGCTTTCATGCCCATAAGGAGCCCGACACTTATGGGCATCTAGAGAATAAAATCAAAACAAGCTGAATAAAATCGAAGTATCAAAGGCCTCAATTACTATGTGAGCATAAGGGTTTGAAAACCTATTTTCAAAACATCATTTTATACACCTTGTATTAAAATTGGACTTTTATATAAGTCAAACCCTTTGTATATAGGTGCAAAAGAGGTATAACACTACTTCCAAATAAAACACTTAGGCTTAATTAACTGCAATGTACACACATACATACAAACAAATTAGGAAAAAAAAAGCGTGGTAACCGTGTTTTACAGAAGTCGGGGGGTACCTAACACCTTCCCCTTGCTTAATTAAGCCCCAAACTCTATGAATCTCGATTTCCAAGACCAATTAAACAGAGTTCAATATTGGGCCATATTGCAAAATCTTTTAAAACTAGGTTGAGCTGCTACAACCATTTAGCTCATACCAACTGGCGACTCTGTCTAATTTAACTAATAAAATCAAATCTTTTCAAGTAGTCGACATTATATGTCGGTCTTTTTCCTGAAAACATCACCCTTCAGATCAAAAAAATTCACATAGAAAAAATAAAGGGTAAAAAACGCATATGAAGAGGGAGAAATTTTTTCGGCGTCGATAGGTGGCGACTCTGCTGAGGACAGTAGATGGCTTAAGCCACATTTCAATCTTTTTGGTTTCCTTCTTTGTGCATGTGTATGAAATGACGTCTTTACATTGAATGGATGTGAATGTCTTTTTACCACGTTTTATATTAGTGCTTCGCATTATGTCATCATTTTGCATGTAGTGAGACGTGATGAATGTATGTTGTGTGATTCCTCCACCAAGAGGCGAACCCGTTGGTCACTGATTACTGGACTCCAGTGGCGATTAAGTCCAAATGAGGCTCGGGAAAGGTACCACTCAGATCCTCTTCAGTTAAAAGATCGGATTAACTTCCCATCTAGTAAATTGCGATGATTTGGCAACCTCCATGCCGAAAAGCCCGTGAGTGTAAACCAAAGATAGGTCAGCCTCTGATAAACCAAACGCAAAGGAAAGTTTCTTCTTGCCTTTCCCTTTCAATTCAATATAAATCTCAATTCCATGTAAATATCAATCAAATATAAATATCATTTCCAATCCCTGACAATTCCATTATTGTACAGATATCAAATCCTGTCATGCTATCCTTTCATCAAAATAACTAACATTTGTTTTGCAGGAAAATATTAAAAACCATAAAAAACCAAGATATTAAATCAATACAAGTTATTAATGCTTATCAAGACTAAACTACCTATTCTTCTTGCAGACAAGATTAGTCCTATTACCAGATCAAAATATAAGAAGGCACAAGGCCTATCCACCGACATGGCTGAAAGTGCCCAACACGAATCAGGTTCCGTGTCTTGAAAGGAGTTTGAGGGTCTCAAGAATCAAATGGTAGAGTTGGCTATCCTCCTAAAAGAACAAAGTAAAAGTACTCAGAGCCAGACAAAGCCCACTCAACCAGAGTCATCCACACAAGGGGACAGTCAGGGTGCTAACAGAGAGATGGAAACCAAGACACCTGATCCTCAATTTAGTGAGAGAATCACTAAAAAAAACCCCTAAAATCACTAACCCCAAGGATGATCAAGAAACTAAGGACATAAGAAAGAAAGTTTAACAAATACAGGAAACCATCCGGTCAATTAAATGGACTAAAAACTATGGAAGTGTCAACTATTCAGATCTCTGCATGTTCCTATCGGCTAAATATCCTGACAAATTTCAAGTCCTGGTGTTTGAAAAGTATAATGGGGCAGGCAATCCATATATGCACCTTAAAGTATACATTGGTAAGTTGGGGTCTTATGTTGAAGATGAAAACCTCAGGATAAAGCTTTTCCCAAAGTGTCTCACTGGAGAGGCTAGAGCTTGGTATGCCTGACTGGACAATGCCAAAATCCATAACTGGGAAGAGTTAGCCCACGCCATCCTAAATCAGTACAGTTTTCAATCTTAAATGGCACCAGATTAATACCAAGTGATTAAAGTCAAAAAGCAGAATACTGAGTCTTTCCGAAAATACGCCCAAAGATGGAGACATCTGGAAGCACAGGTCATCCCACCAATGACAGAAACTGAAATGGTAATGACTTTTAAAGACACCCAAGAGGCACCATACTATGAGAGGGTCCTAGCAGTCATAGGAAAACCATTCTCAAAGATAATCAAACACAGAGAAATGGCAGAGATGGGCCTAAAAGTAGGCAAGATTAAAGATCTCATGGCCTTGGAAGTAGTCATCGAGCATATAAAGTCTGGCAACTATGCGAGCACTCCCAAAAGGGTACCCGAGAAAGGCGATAAAGATGTATCCCTCATTTTATAGGGGAAAGCTAGGAGACCGACCAACAGTCCCACCATTTAGAAGAAGCAAGGCAATCTTCCATTTCAACAATAGGCTGCATTCAACCAATACCAGGACAGAAAGAGAAAAGTTGAAATAATAGAAAATCATGTTTTCACTCCACTAGGTGATTCCCTGTAAAACATATTGGAGTTATAAATCAATCAGAGGAAAATTACCAAATTAGCTCCACCTCTTAATCCAAAAAGGAAAAGATACAATCTAAGCTAGAGATGTGCTTACCATTCAGGGTCTCCAAGACACGATACACAAGATTGTTGGTCCTTAAAACATCAAATCAAAAATTTTATCAAAAGTGGCGATGTTTTGATCCAAGGAAAAGATACATAATTGATACGTAGGATTTAAATCAAAGAACGAGTTTAGTTAAAGTGTAAACTACGCTCGAGGCAAGTTTCTTACCCTAAACTTTCGTTGAGCAAGTTTTCTAACCCTACTTGTTATAGTTATATAAGTTGATTAATTCATCTTTCTACATTTAGCAAGTTATCATTATTATTGATCAAGCATGTCTTGTATATTAAAGTTTATTAATCCTTCAAGCATGATGTTGTTATACAATAATTATTCTATTGTATACTTTTGAGATTTTATCCAAGTTAAATTATCAGTTATTCTTAAACCTTGTTAGACTAGAGAACCCTTATTTGATTCGACTAGTCCATAGTTGATGAGCGTTCTAAATTTCAGAATCCCATGATGAATTATCCAAACCAAACTTCCTTTGGTGTGGACTCGAATGTCAAACTGAGATGAACAACCCTGTATAGGGGATTATTTACGCTTTAGCGTTAAGATATTGTGCACAGTATAGTACTAAGGGTTTATCCCCCTAAGTATAAGAAGAAGAGTCCATAGTCTTATGACTGTTAAAGGTTTCAAGAATAAACACTTGACAACCTAGGACGTAGTTCAAGGTCTTATGACCCTCAAAATTTCTTTTGATTCTTGTTATTCATTCTTAATTCAAAAGTTGAGCTTTATATCAGAAGTTATTATTTCTCTCGCATGTTATTATTCATTGTTATATTGTTATACTTGTGGGAAATCGTGCTCACTCTTGCGTAATAATAACATTGCAGTTAAGAACAAAAGAGCAGACGAACCTTCCACTAGTAAGGGCAAGGGCAAGCTTAGAAAGTAATGAAGACTGTTTTATTATGGTTACGTATTTAGAATTGATGTTACTAAGACTTATTTGTTATGTTTCCGCACAGATGATTTAAAGTTAGAGTAACCTGGGATTTATTTATTTATTATGCAGTTGATGTAACCCCATAAGGGGAGAGATTTATTATTTATTTCTATTTATTGCATGGTTTGCATTTATTTATGGGTAGATAGACAGATGATGTTTGTACAGTGAACACCAAATCATATGGAAATGGAAGTACCAGATTTGGGGGTGTCACAGGTTGGTATCAAAGCCGTAGGTTATGAACCTTAGGTGGGGGAACAACCTTAGGTAGTAGCCTTGTAGGAGATCGAGAACATAGTGATGGTAAACTCTTATCGAGTTCTAAGAAATGAATTTCTAAATTCATTGAAGATAATAAAAGACTTTATGTGCTTATGTGTTAATCTATGTGTTCGCTAGCTCAGATTAATAACTAAAACTTAAAATTTTGTTGTCAAGATGTCGGATGTTGGAGGAGCTAGTCGAGCTGGGGAGGAGGAACCCCGATTACCTATAGAGGAGGAGCCCCGAGACATTCATGTCGTCAGGGAACTGCTTGTACAAAGAGAGCCATCTCCGTTGATCAATGTTGTTGGTCCGGAGCATGAGCCGGAGACTGATCCAGAGGAGGATCCTGAGGAAGAGGAAGAAGAGGAGTTTCCACCAAACTCCATTGATGCTGAGATGTATGATGCACTCTATGATCGTAACGTAGAGTTGTAGGATACTGTTTGGGATCTGACTGAGCAGGAGGTTAGTCAGCAAATTACTATTGAGCAGAGGGATAGGGAGATTGTGACTCTTCACACACATTTGGAAAACATGGAGTGGGACCTGGTTCACAAGAAGGGTTGATGAGTGAGTTTTATACCCATGAATTGGATACATTCGGGCTTAATTTATTGTTGTTCTTAAGTCTTTTAGGATGTTTTTATGTGTTTGTGTCTATTCATGCATGTTTTATGTTATTTTATAGGAATTGGGACAAAAGTTACATGGATCGATGTTTGGGGTGGCTAGATTCGCGTTTTCGGCTTGCCATTTACACAACAGTCACTTCAGATCCAATTTGACTATATCTCCTGACATTATTTCGAAAAACTCAAAGAATGAAAGTTGTAGATCTACTTCTCCTCTTTCCGGATCATCTTGAATCATCGAAATCTAAGTTTGAAAGAAGAAGTTATGGCCATTTTCCCAAAGGACGTCGGAGCAGAAAATGTCGAATATGGTAGCCTTGGGGCGCCCATTTTAACCTATACAGCCAGCCAATGGGCCTGGGAGCAGAGTTTGAGTTGCTGCAGCCAGCCAACAAGGCCTGGGAAGGTCTTGGTGATGGCCTCGGACGCTGTTTTGGGCTTAATTTTAACACCTTTTGACTCCAAATTGGATTAGGTTTGTTCCTAAACTAAAAATTGGACTTGTAACCTATAAATACATGATGTAAGGCATAAAATAAAGGGAGATTACATAGCTTATCTTAGAGATTACATAGCTTAGCTTAGAGATGACATAGCTTAGCTTAGAGATTACATAGCTTAGCCTAGATTAAACACTCCTTTAGATTAGAAAATAACCCTAGTTCTTATTAGTTTTGGAGATTGAAGTAACTTGGAGACCATTGAAGATCAAGAGCAAGAGCAAGAGGGGAGCATCAGATTTGCTGACAACAGATTCTATTCTCTTCTCTCATCTTACTTTTATCTTTTGATGTCTATTCAGTTGTGGATTCTTGGTTTTAATTCATTAATTATGAACTAACTATTTTTGAGATTTCAATTGAACTTTTTATGGCTATGAATTAGCTATTTATTATATTCTAATTATTTATGTTAAAGTGAGTTGTTTATCTTGTCTTGTGCTTATTGCTTAATTATTTGATCAGTAATTACTTTGTTACTCTAGAAGGAATTGGAAGAGGAATTCTAGGGTTAGAACTGGGCATGATATCATGTGACTTAGTTATTTGCATGATGAATAATTAGGTTTGTGAATTGAATGGAAATATCTTTTCGCCGCATGTAACACATAAGGAATTGGGATTGTAACGAGTTTAATTCAATTGTTTTGCATAGGAATATAGCAAAATTAATCTGGATTAAATAGAAGGCAATTGATCACTTGGAAAAGGGCTTTTGGCATTTGAGAGTTCCTCGTTAACAATTCAAAGAGACATAATAATTGGGATAATTGGATAATTGATTTATAGTTCATAATTGGGGATATTGGAGTCTTAATCCATATTTACCGAATTCAATCAAATCTTAGTTTTGTTTATTTGCTTTCTTTTAGACTAATCTCTTTTAATTGTTTAATTTAGTTTTCTTAATTAGAAAAATAATGATTTGAGATTGTTTAAATAAAATTAGTTTAGTTAAGAATTAGTACTTGGTGATTTTTATTAAATAATTCCTCGTGGGAACGATACTCTACTTTCACTTTATTACTTGTTGAACCGCAGTATACTTGCAACGTATTCATTGATTGTGAAATCGATCAACAAGTTTTCATTAAAAAAAAAAAAAAAACAAATGCAACAACTAAATGTAAATAACTTAAAAACATAACGAACTACAATGTAAATAACTAACTATATGCAATAATGACACTAAAATGCCCCCAAACTTAAACTAGACATTGTCCTCAATGACCTAAAAATAGAAAAAATTAAAGCAGAGGACTTCCCTGAAAATATAGCAATCTTCCTCCTTGCCCGCTAAGTTTGGAGAATAGGATAAGCACATGGAACAAATTGGGCACCACACTTGAATTTGACTTGAATAACCTGTAAAACCATGATAGAAGCAATTTTATTAAATCCTAAATAAATGCAAATTCAAAACTACTAATATAAAACTTAATAAAAACTAAAAATAAAAATTAAACTTGGGTTGCCTCCCAATAAGCGCTTGTTTTATAGTCTCATTTGACTTCTTCAATTCTCTATCCAATTCCCCACGAAAGTTGAGGAACCCTCCATCCATCGGAAATAATATAGCTTTTGGTAGGTTCCCATTTGTAATAGCCATCAGATTAAAGTCACCTAGAATGCTTTCTTGAGATAATATCACATTCAAGAACGCCCAAAGATCTAGGTGGTTTCTCCATTGTGTTCTGCGAATATATTCTCGCATAGAGGCTTGTCGGACACAACAATTTCTTCTTCTATCTTCTCTAGCTCATCGCACCATGGTTTCAAGGTGTACTTGCTTTTACATCACAGTAGAGTATTGCCCAAATTTACATGACTACCAATCGGACAAGGTTTTGCAAATCTAACCTGGGACTCTTGAACTGTGGAGGAGAAGGCACTTGAGGCATAAATAACATTGGCTCATCATCATTGGTTCTCACAATTAGTTCTTCACCGACCTTGTTGTCATTATCCCCACTTGTCTCCTCTTTTTCATCTCGTGGCTCATCCATTTGTAGATTTGGCTCGGGCTCACCACCGGGCCTAATCCATGTCATAGGGCCAGTGTATTAAGGATCGTTGTTCAACGATGTGCTATCTGCTCCACTTGATTTTCTAAATTCTTGATCAACGCCCTTGGCTTTGCAAATTCAAATTCTACTTGATTCATTTTCTTATCTTGTTCCTCATTCCTTTTTGCGAAGCTTTAATAAATTTTTTCAAGGCTTCCTCCCAATTTGAATGTTCTTCCTGTTGTAGTGGAGGTGGACACAAGAAACCTGTGGGTATGTTGGACTTGGAGCATAAAATTGATCTTGATTGTTACTCCATGAAAATCCCGGGTGATACCCCAACTCGATGATAGTTGTTGGGATAGACATAATTATTGGGGTAATCACCACTATACTCGCACTTCTACTAAACCCGATGGTGCATTGATGACTCATATGATTTCCAAAGACAATAATCACAAGTAACCACCATACTTTGATTTATATTTGAGCTTCAAAAGCTTCAAACAACCTCGAAAGTGTCTCAATCTGTGTACGACAATGCGAAAAAGTTTCTCGAGTCTTTCAATCTCCATTCCCTTGGTTGAAGTCATGTTCGTGTATGGCCATTGATACACAAAGTCATCCATGGTACGAAAAGAGAGAAATATAGAAAGAGAATTAAAATAAAAATAAAATGTTTAAATTAAGACTAATTTGATTGAAATTAATATTGATAAATAATTATTAAATTAAGTCCCCGGCAACGGCGCCAAAAACTTGTTGACCGTGTATACTTGCACGTATTCATTGATTGCGAAATCGATCAACAAGGGTCAGACCGAGGATAAGTCCGCAGAAATAGAAAAGTTAAAGAAGGATCTGAAGGAGAGCTCAGAGAGGCTTGCCATAGCAGAGGAGGGCTGGGTACGAGAGTCACGCCGTGCTGATCTTGCAGAAGATGATCGCCGTGCGAAGAAGGCTAAACTTGAGGAGACATACTCTACACTACAAAATGCAATAGATGCGGTCCAAGATCGAGTTAGGAAGTATCCAATCTAGTTTGAGGATCTACCATCATATATGCTAGATCGCAGAACGATGTCTCGCATCGTGGAGGAGGAACGTAGCAAGGCTATTCAGCGCCTTAACAAGCAGTGATAGTATTAGTTTATTATGTGGAAACTATTTGATAGTTAATGATGTAAATTCCGATGTGATTATAAACAAAGAAATATTTTGATGTTTTAAATCCTGTAGATTCTTTATCTCGGGATAGTGGATGTAAATAGCAATGATGATATCTTTTTATGTAAAGACTTTTGAATTAAATGAAATGTCAGAGTTTATTTGAAGTATTGTGTTAAGTAAGTTATGATTAAATGTTTAGTTAAGTCTTAAATATTTTAGAAATTGAGTAAAGATCTAATAAGCGTATATTCTTAACAGAAATATGCCGCCTAGAAGACAAAATTGTCAGCAAGCCCAGGAAGGGTCAACAAACAATAACAACAACGCCAATGCTAACTCCGTCTAGCAATTGGTGAACCTTTTAGTTGGAGCACTTAATAATCAACCTCAAGCTCCACCAAATACTTCGTTTAAGGACTTCAAGGTGGTAAGACCACCAGAGTTTAAGGGTTTCATAAACCAAATTGAAGCTCAGACTTGGGTGATGGAGATGGAGAAGGTGTTCGACATCGCTCGAGTAAGGGAAGATCAGACGACCGCTTATGCAACATTTAAGTTAAAGTCCAAAGCCAGCTATTGGTGGTAGGCAAACAAAGTGAAAGGAGGTGAAGGTGTATTATCCTGGGAAAAATTCAAAGAGATTTTCTTCGAGATGTACTTTTCGGCAAGTTCACAAAATCAGATGGAAGTCCAGTTTCTAGAGTTGAAGTAGGGAAGTATGTCAATAGCTGATTACGCGGCAAGGTTTAACGAGTTGGCTAGGTTCGCCACATACCAAGTGCACACTGATGAGAGGAAGGCAAGAAGATTTGAGCAGGAACTGAAGCCCTGGTTGTATAGAAAGGTGTCAATGTTTCAATTGAACACTTTTGCTGGAGTGTTAAAGAAAGCCATACTCGCTGAGGGTGGAAGCGATGCAGTAATGAAGTATAATCAGAAGCAGAAGAAAAAGAAAAGTGAGGAGGAAGTTAATAACAATACTGGTGGGAGTAGCACTGGGGGTAATCACAGTCAGAAGAGGAAGTGGTCTGATAATTCATCGGTTGGAAGTCAACAAGGAGGGCAGAAGAAGAAGATTGAACCGTGCCCAACCTGCGAAAAAACTCATTTGGGAGTTTGCTTAAAAGGGAAACGAGTGTGCTATAATTGTAGTCAGGAAGGCCACATAGCACCAAACTGTCTGAACCCAAAGAAGGGTGCCTGCTTCACATGTGGCTCAAAGGATTATCTTGCAAGAGATTGTCCTAATAAGGGATTGGGAGGGACGAGTTCAGGAGGAAACAGAGGAAATACTGGTGGAAGCACTCTGACTATCGCAGCACCAACCGCAACCAACCAATCAATCGCCGTAACATTCAACATAACAAAGGCAGACGTAATGCGCCTCGCGATGTGGTGTCAAGTATCATTCTGATCAATAAAGTTAATGCTTATGTGTTATTTGATTAGGGTGCTACTTGTTCATTTATATCTAATTACTTTGCTAAGAACTTAGAATTGCTTAAGGACGAGTTAGAATACCCCATGAACATAGAAATTGCGAATAGAGAAATTATCCATGTTACGTACATGCACAAGAACTGTAGAGTGGATATTAAGGGTAATATCATGAACGTAGATCTTATCCCTATTCGACTTGGAGAATTTGATGTTATTTTGGGTATGGATTGGTTATCCAATTATGGGCCAGAATGACGCCGGAAGAAGCGTGATAACCTTATGAACCCGCCAAAGGTTGTGTTTTATGGTAAAGAAGTCGCCTAGACAAGCGAGTTGTCGACGATGATGCAAAGCCGAGAGATTGTTAAGACAAGGTTGTGTAGGATACCTAGCTTACATAGTCGATAGTCGTAAAGAGAATCCAAAAATTGATGAGATTTCAAAGAGTGAGAGAGATTTGCAGATGTATTTTTAACGATTTGCAGGACTTCCTCCGTGATAGAAAGCGGTTGAATTCGTGATCGATTTGGCTCCAGGAACGGCTCCAATATCGAAGGCACCATACCGAATGGCACCGGTAGAGATGAAAGAATTGATTGTCCAACTACAAGAATTACTGGATAAGAAGTATATTCAACCAAGAGTATCACCATGGGGAGCGCTGGTTTTATTTGTGAAGAAGAAGGATGGGACAATGCGGCTCTGCATAGACTATAGAGAACTGAATAAGGTCACGATCAAGAATAGATATCCATTACCGCGAATCGACGACTTGTTCGATCAGTTAAAGGGAGCAAGATATTTTTCAAAGATAGATTTGAGAAGTGGTTATCATCAACTAAAAGTGAGACCAGAGGATGTACCGAAGACAGCGTTTAGAACACGATACGGTCACTACGAATTTCTGGTAATGTCATTTGGTCTAACGAATGCTCCTGCAGCATTTATGGGCTAAATGAATGGAGTGATCAAGCCGTTTTTGGACAAATTCATAGTGGTGTTTATAGATGACATTTTGGTATATTCAAAAACCAAGGAAGAACACGAAGAGCATTTGAGGTTGACATTAGAGACATTGAAAAGAGAGAAGTTGTATGCTAAGTTTTTGAAATGTGAATTCTGGATTGAAAGAGTACAATTTCTTGGACATGTGATTGATAGAGACAGAATTTCGGTGGATCCCTCAAAAGTCAAAGCTGTGATTAACTGGGATCAGCCAAAGACGCTGTCAAAAGTAAGAAGTTTTCTTGGATTGGCAGGTTATTACAGAAGATTCATTCAGGATTTTTCCAAGATCGCAACTCCACTGACGAATTTGACTAGGAAATCGGTGAAATTCGTTTGGACGGAGAAGTGTGAGGAAAGTTTTCAAGAATTAAAGAAGAGGTTAAGTTTAGCACCTGTGTTATCTCTTCCGGATGATACAAGAAATTTTGTGGTATATAGTGATGCGTCGCACAAAGGACTTGGCTGTGTGCTTATGCAGAATGGCAGAGTCATTGCGTATGCGTCACGACAATTGAAAGATTATGAGAAGGGGTATCCAACCCATGACTTGGAGTTAGCTGCAGTAGTTTTTGCTTTAAAAATCTGGAGGCACTATCTCTATGGGGAGAAGTGTGAAATATATACAGATCATAAGAGTCTGAAATATATTTTTACACAAAAAGACTTTAACATGCGTCAAAGAAGGTGGTTGGAGTTAATTAAGGACTACGATTGTGAGATTCTATACCATCTGGGTAAGGCAAATGTGGTGGCCGACGCCCTAAGTAGAAAAGGTCAGGAGAAATTGAAAATGTTGACCGCTCAGGAGGAGCTAATTTTGGCAATGGAGAAGCTGGAATTGGAAGTGAAGTATCCTATGGAGATTGACGAGAAGCTATTCCAGATGCAAGCTGGTACAACTTTACTGGATAAAGTTAAGGAGGCTCAACTTCAGGACGAAGAATGTGAGAAAGTGAAGAAGAAGATATCTGAAGGGACTGAACCGAGATTCAAAATAGACAGTGATGGACTACTAAGATTTGAGAGCAGAATTTGGGTACCGCCAGTACCAGAGATCAAGGAAGAAATTTTGAGCGAGGCTCATAACTCATGATATTCGATTCACCCGGGTAGCACCAAGATGTACCAAGATCTTTGACAACATTTTTGGTGGCCAAATTTGAAACGAGAGGTTGCAGAATGTGTTTCCAAGTGCCTGACATGTCAGAAAGTTAAAGCAGAACATCAGAGGCCGAGTAGGTTGCTACAACCTTTAGAAAATCCCAGAATGGAAATGGGAACATATTACGATGGATTTCGTGGTTGGCCTACGGACAACTCAGAAAGGCTACGACGTAGTATGGGTTATTGTTGACCGATTGACGAAATCCGCGCACTTCCTTCCGATCAAAATCAGATTCAACCTAAATCAGTTGGTAAGGTTATATGTGAAAGAGATTGTTTCAAGGCATGAAGTTCCGGTGTCAATTGTTTCCGATAGAGACCTGTGTTTTACGTCGAACTTCTACAAATGTCTATAGGAATGCATGGGTACACAGTTGTGAATGAGCATAGCATATCACCCTCAGACAGATGGACAGAGTGAAAGAACAATTCAGACATTGGAAGATATGTTAAGAGCCTGTATAATAGATTTTAAAGGAAATTGGGATGATCATCTATCGCTCGTGGAGTTCGGTTACAACAACAGTTACCACGCTAGTATTGGCATGCCACCCTATGAAGCGTTATACGGCAGAAAGTGTAGAACTCCATTATATTGGGATGAAGTTGGCGAAAGACAACTACTAGGCCCAGAATTGGTACAACAAATAGCAGAAATAGTCAAAGTGATTTGAGCGAGATTGACAGCAGCCCAAGATAGACATAAGAAATACACCGATCCACACCGTAAGAATGTTGAGTTCGAACCAGGTAGTTATGTGTTCTTAAAGGTCTCTCCTTGGAAGGGAAAGATCAGGTTCGAAAAGAAAGGGAAACTAAGCCCAAGATTCATTGGACCCTTTGAAGTTCTGAGAAGGGTCGGAGAAGATGCTTATGAGGTAGCCTTACCTCCAGCTCTAGAGAATGTCCACAACGTTTTCCATGTCTCAATTCTACGACCCTACAAACCTGATTACAAGCAGGTGATTGAATATGAACCCCTACATTTCGACAAAGACTTATTTTACGAAGAAATTCCTGTCCAAATTGTCAACCGAAAAGAACAAGTTGTGAGAAATAAAGTAATACCTTCTGTTAAGGTAATTTGGAGGAACCACAATGCTGAAGAAGCTACGTGGGAACTCGAAGAGAATATGATGAAGAATTATCCTCATTTATTTACTTAGATTGTTATATGCGATTCTGGGGACAGAATCTTTGTAAGGGGGGGGGGAGAATGTAACGGGATGACTTGTTTGAGTTATGATTCTGGGGACAGAATCCTTTTAATAGGGGAAAGATGTGACAACCGTAATTTTGTAATTTAATTTTAATATTTATTGGATTGAATAAATATTTTTTGATGAATTAATTATTAGATTAAATAATTAATTGATGAAATTGTGGTAGATTAATTTCATTATATGTTACATTTATTAAATTAATGTGGAGAATTTTTATTCGAAGTATGTGATTATGTGAGTTTATTGAATTAAAAGAAATATTTAATAAGCCTATGTTATTTTAATTAATTTAATTATTAATTAGAGATTTAATAATTTAATATTATTAATCAATGAGAATTTGAATTATGTGACTATGTGAGAAATTGTTTTATTTTTTTAAATAAATTAAATAAGATATAGATTTATTTTATAAATGGGTGTGGCATTATTTAAACT
This sequence comes from Panax ginseng, assembly GCA_020205605.1. Taxonomy (NCBI): domain Eukaryota; kingdom Viridiplantae; phylum Streptophyta; class Magnoliopsida; order Apiales; family Araliaceae; genus Panax; species Panax ginseng. The sequence continues at coordinate 49,247,655 of CM035129.1, read as the reverse complement.
ATATAATAAGGCTTTATTAAATTAAATGATTTTAAATTCCATTCTTGCTAACCAAACATGGCACTAAGGGGAGTTGGAGGCAGTTAACCCATGACTGGGTAACTGTCCACCAATGCGTCAGTTGTTCATTATTAGTATACGTCTTCTCTATTAATTGTTATTATTGCCTAAGTCTAGAAAGTAGAAACAAAGAGAGAGTTTGAGAAATTTTGAGGGAGATTGTCAGTGGTGTGATTGAAGTGGTATCTGTAAGAGAGATTGTTATCCTCATTCATCTACGCTGGGTAATTCTCTTCAACCCAATTTCTTTTTACGTCATATAGTTTTCATGAATTGGCTTTCTTACGTTCTATAAATTTCTGTAAAAATTGGGATATGGTGTTAGGAATATATGTAATAATACGAGTAGTTTAGCATGTTTATTATGTATTTTATATGATTACATATCATAAGTTTCATAATATATTATGACTTGTTATTTCAAAAATCTACAGAGTACGTGATATGGCCATATAGCCTTATACGTGATTTTTATATGTTAAACATAAATTGTTTTGCAAAATTCACGCCCTTATATGATTATGCATGCTAAAACGAATAAAATGAAACTTGAATGGTTGGATTTGGCTTTATAACGAATCCGTAGTATTAAATTCCATGTTTTTGTTCAAGAACATCAAAAATAGTACAAAATTGCATGCTTTAATTCTGTGATTATGTGTTTTAATGGGTGAAAATCACTCCATAGATGTTACGTATTGATTAGATATGATTTCTAACATGTGGGTATGTCTAAATTAGTGTAAAAATAAGTTGATTGGAAATTTTTAGCCATGTTCTGCAATTTTTACGAATTGCAGAAACTAGAACTAGAGTCTCGCGTCGCGGCGCCAACTCCTAGTTCTTTTTCCATACATGGCTTAATGTCCAAGTGTCCAAATACCATACGCTACATTGAGAATGGCGTAAATGAGTTTTTGAAAATGTCCAAGTGTAGAAATGTATTAGTAACCTAGTCTAATGAATATAAAATTTGTTAGACATATAATGAGGTGTTAAAAATAAATTCTTAACACGTCCATAACACAATTACGTGTGAATTAAATGATCAAATGCATAGTTACCTTATTGTTTGTGAAGTCTTAATTTTTGACAATAAGTGTAGTAATTGACTAGTGTAGTCACGAATTCGAGTTAAACAAAGAGTAAACTTATGATGTTTAGTACGTTATTATTGACTGGTATTGTGAACATAATTGATATGTAGAATTTAAATCAAAGAACGAGTTTAGTTAAAGTGTAAACTATGCGCGAGGCAAGTTTCTTACCCTAAACTTTCGTTGAGCAAGTTTTCTAACCCTACTTGTTATCGTTATATAAGTTGATTAATTCATCTTTCTACATTTAGCAAGTTATCATTATTATTGATCAAGTATGTCTTGTATATTAAAGTTTATTAATCCTTCAAGCATGATGTTGTTATACAATAATTATTCTATTGTATACTTTTGAGATTTTATCCAAGTTAAATTATCAGTTATTCTTAAACCTTGTTATACTAGCGAACCCTTATTTGATTCGACTAGTCCATAGTTGATGAGTGTTCTAAATTTCAGAATCCCTTGATGAATTATCCAAACCAAACTTCCTTTGGTGCGGACTCGAATGCCAAACTGAGATGAACAACCCTGTATAGGGGATTATTTACGCTTTAGCGTTAAGATATTGTGCATAGTATAGTACTAAGGGCTGATCCCCCTAAGTACGAGAAGAAGAGTCCACAGTCTTATGACTATTAAAGGTTTCAAGAATAAACACTTGACAACCTAGGACGTAGTTCAAGGTCTTATGACTCTCAGAATTTCTTTTGATACATGTTATTCATTCTTGATTCAAAAGTTGAGCTTTATATCAGAAGTTATTATTTCTCTCGCATGTTATTATTCATTGTTATATTGTTATACTTGTGGGCAATCGTGCTCACTCTTGCGTAATAATAATATTGCAGTTAAGAACGAAAGAGCAGACGAGCCTTCCACTAGTAAAGGCAAGGGCAAGATTAGCAAGTAATGAAGACTATTTGTTTATGTGGTTGTGTAATGACATTTAGAATTGATGTTTCTTAAGACTTATTTGTTTATATTCCGCACAGATGTTTTAAGGTTAGATTAACCTGGGATTTATTTAATTATGCAGTTGATGTAACCCCATAAGGGGAGAGATTTATTATTTATTCTATCTATTGCATGGTTTGAAATTTATTTATGGGTAGATAGATAGATGATGTTTATATAGTGAACACCAAATCCTGTGGAAATGGAAGTACCTAATTTGGGGGTGTCACAATCGTGGATTGGTCGACAAAGTCAGCACATTTCTTACTAATTAAGATCAGATTTAATCTAGATCAATTGGCTAAACTATATGTTAAAGAGATTGTATCAAGACATGGTGTTCCATTATCAATCGTATCTAATCAAGATCCACGATTGACATCCAATTTCTGGTGAAGTCTACAAGAACATATGGGGACACAGTTGAAATTGAGTACAGCATATCACCCTCAAACAGACGGCCAAAGTGAAAGAACAATTCAAAGACTGGAAGATATGCTAAGAGCATGCGTCATGGATTTGAAGGGCAATTGGGATGATCACCTACCATTGGTTGAGTTTGTGTATAATAATAGTTATCACGTAAGTATAGGGATGTCGCCTTAAGAGGCATTGTACGGAAGAAAATGTAGATCCCCACTCTATTGGGATGAGGTAGGAGAACATAAACTGTTGGGACCAGAAATGGTTCAACAAACTGCAGAAATTGTCCAAGTAATTCGAGCAAGATTTGTAGCAGCTCAAGATAAGCAAAAGAAGTATGCAGATTTGCACTGTCAAAAGAGAGATTTCGAAATAGGGTCGTTTGTGTTTTTAAAAGTATCTTCCTGGAAAGGAAAAATTGGATTTGGAAAGAAGGGAGAACTGAGTCCAAGATTCATAGGGCGTTTTGAAGTATTGAAGCAAATAGGTGAGGTGGCTTATGAAGTAGCTTTACCTACGGAATTAGGGCACGTTCATAACATATTTCATGTATCGGTACTACGACCTTATAAACCATATCACAAGCATGTAATTCAATATAAACCTATTCAGGTTGAGAAAGATCTAACCTATGAAGAAGTTCATGTTCAAATAATTGATAGGAAAGAGCAAGTTTTAAGAAACAAAATAATACCTTCTGTGAAGGAGATGTGGAGGAACCACAGTGCTGAAGAAGCTACGTGGGAACTCGAAGAAAAGATGAAGAAAGGTTACCCCTATCTTTTTGAGTAACCTTGTACTTGTGATTCCGAGGACGGAATCCTTATAAGGAGGGGAAAATATAATGCCTCAGAAATTTCTATGTAATACTCTGCTATTATAATGTCAAATTTTGCGTATAATTTTTTTTTAATTATTTTATGATGTTACTTCTCATTGTGACAAAACTATTATTTATTTAATAATTTATTAAGCATCTTGAATTATGAAGGGGAAAGAAAGAGATGAGGATATACATTAATATAGTGTTAAATAAATATCAATGATGAAAAGGAAAGCCAACATGGTTTCATTATGAAATATTCTTGCCTTGAAATTACTTATGTGATTAATGAAATAATTATACTATAATATAATTAATTTCTTTAAAAAGCATTATTTAGTGATAAAGAAGGAATTATGATAGATAAAAAGTTCCATGTGTCTCAAATAAGAGTTCATATTGAAATATTGGACCCTATTAAATTTTGCTGAGTATGCTTGTATGCCCCTTTCAATTATTTAGGGTATGGGTTGTTATAATGGGTCTACAAGAAGATAAAAAGGGCCAATCCTAACCTATTCTCCCAGCCCATTTCGGCAACTACAATTGTTAATAAGAGAGGATTGGTTTAATCCCAAATCAAGAATTGTCAACTTTTTTCCCAACCCAATCCTGTAAACCCAGTGGTGTATAGCAAGATAATTGCTTCAAACTAATCAAGAAAAATAGTGACATGGCTTGAATATGCAGTCAGGTAGAAAGTATATTGATTTTAAGTTAGTTCTAGTTAGCAGGTATGTTAGTTTAGTTAGCAGACAAGTAGCAGGTCAGATTGCAGAGGATAAGGTATTGCAGGTAAGCTAGGGTGGCTTGGTAGGAGCCAAATAAACTAGACTAGTATTGATTACACACAGCTTGATAGAGTGGGTGAGTAGGGGCCAACTTAGTATGACTGAGAATGGAAGGTTCAGCCATATATGCCATACTAGGCACTTTAATTTCAGCTATATAACTCCATGTTCCACCCATTAACCGATTTCCCAAGACTCTAGCACAATAAGAAAGAAAAAGAAAGAGAACCGATTGAGAGTAAGAGAGGAAGAGCTCGGCTAGAGGAGGAGGAGAAGCTGGGCAGTATAACTTATTTGATACCTTCGAATCAACAAGGTAAGCTCATTCTAGAGTTTTTAATCCGTTTCCATTCGTTCCATGTCTCTCTAAATGGTAGCAACTAAATTGTTAATGGTTAGGATGGCTATTGAATTAATTACCACCATGACTGTTTCAATGATATTTTGGACTCTGTGATTGGGACTGTTTAGTATAGTTCTATGCTTGTTATTGTTTTAAGCCATAAGGCTGGGGTCAATAAGCTAAGAATTATATATTATGTGAAAGTATATAAACTGTCCTCTATATGTTTGATAAATTGCCAAGTTAAGGATTGATTTAGTATCTGTGTATACTAACTGTTATATGGAGTCCAACTAAAGTAAAAATGCTCTTGTAATGGGGGTAATACCTCAAGAATACTCTATGCTTGACCACATCATAGTTCATTATGACTTGTAATCTTGGGTAGTTTAAAAAAACTTGAGCAAAATAAGTAAGAATGAACTAGAATAGTGGCTCCATATTGACTGCTATTTGAAGCTTGACTTGTAATAACTATTACTTGCTTCTAATATGGTTAGTATACTATAACATGATACTTGAGAAGCTTAAGCATGATACAATTCAAGAAACTAAAGTTAGTCCTTGTGACTGTTATTAAAAGCTATCTTATAATGATTTTCTTCTAATATGTTATAAATGGGGATAATTACATCAAGCCTTAAGAACTAATATTGGTAATGCTTAATATGGCTAAGTGTAGCATTATAATGATTCTCGATTAAGCCATTTAAACCAAACAAGCCTTATACATTTAGGCTGAGCTATTAAATTACTTAACATGTACTGGAATTTCATTAGGAAAGGGGATGTTCTTATAAGAGGGTCATAGACTAGGTAATTTGTTATTGTTGGCTATTGATTTCAAGCTATTAGTATAGTATGACAGTGTACTAACCACAATATGGAGCAGCAAATCTTTAAGATTTCATGAAATTAAAGTTTTATGGTTATGTTCACAAAATATATAATGTAATGCTATATGTGTATCATATGTGTATTGTATTGTTAACTAAGAGGATTAAATACCTCAAAGTAATTTTAAAAGCAAGCTATAAACCTTGTATTAAACTTTAGTGCTAAAGAAATTTGTGTGTTTAACTGTTATTGTAAATAAACTGGACTAGTATGCTATGTTATACTACTATAGACTGAAATGGTGAGTTTTGTCAAACTGTTTTAGAAGCCTATCTTTGGATAATGATACCTGGTATACAGATCTTCAAATCGTGAATAAATAGTATATAACCAGTACATAATGATATAACACTGGTGATTAAGAGTTTGAGGAATTTTTTTCTATTTTTGAGTCATGCTACTGCTAAAATCTTAAGTGACTGCTATACTATGGTTGTTGCTATAATGACTGTCGTGCCTAACTCTGGTAAAGCTAGTTGTTGTTAATGCTTGGTATAGGCACAAGGAGATAGGTTGGATGTGGTGTTATAAGGTGACTTAATGGAGTTGTAGAGCAAGCAAATAGCTATGACACCAATGATTATGGACTCTGCACACCACATGCTCGACGAAAGTCCCACGTGGACTACCTTAACTAAAAGTCAATTATTAAGCCAACATAAGGCTAATTTTGTATTTCAAGTAATGAAAATTGAAATGTTTAAGCACACTAGATGCGAGTGAAAAATAAATCTTAGCTAGTTATCATGCCAAGTCCTTGTGCACACTGTTTTTAAGGAAGCTGTGAAGGATCAGACTAGGAGCTTGGCATAATTTTTAATAGGTTGATGTTTTACTTAGATTATACTACTGTTGGGATAAAGATTAACTTTTGTTGCAAAGCTTACAAAATATAATAAGTTGAGGACTGGGTTGAGGTTTAAGAACTGCTGTCCATGACTGCAGTGGTTGCCACAACACAGATAAAAATTCTAATGAAACTGAGGATAAAGGATGGGGCTGAAAAGGGGTTGAGGAGTTGAGGCTGCTGCAAGCAGCTGCAGCCAGCGCCCAACGCTCTGCTGCACTGCACTGCAGAGCCAGGCAATGGGCTTGGCTTCCAAGTGGGATTAGTTTAATATATGCTTTAATCATTTGTAAGCTAACTTAAGAAGTGTAAATAGGACCAAAATATAAATCAAAGGAGTTTAAGAGTTGTTGTCCTTTGACAGTAGTTGGCATAAGCTGGGGACTCTCTTGAGTTCTCAGTCAATTCGATTAAAGGAACTAAACTAATCAGTGCTTATATTGATAAATGGGTGAATATACTTACCTATATAAACCCCGGAATTTTAGCTTACTAAAATAAGTAAATGACAAGTTAAAATCTAGAGAAATAGAGACCAAGGGTTGGGAACTGCTGCTTAATAGCAGTTGCAGGAACCATTTTGGTAACTGGACTTGCTTCCTTTTTTTCCGTTAGCTGCAGTTAGTATGATAAAAATTTTAAGGGAAGCTATAAACTAAACAAGGCCAAAATGAAGGGGGTTATTGCCTATGTGCAGCAGCAGTTGATAGCAAGTGACTGCTAAAGCAGTCTAGGTAACCATTTTGGTTGAGAGTTGTAATTTTAGGAAGCTAATCATTCAGTGTAGTTTGAGTAGGTGTTGTAAACATATATGTAGACCTTATAGTATGCTTACAAGTTGAGAATAAAAATGTGATAAAAAGGAAATCATGGGACTGCCTAGTAGTCAACAATAGAAGTGGCCTCAATTAACTGCTATTGGAGTGATAAGCTTGCCAAATTCAGTTCAACCTGAGAATAATTTAAACTACATTAAGTTTCTTATTGTCAAAACTCAAGAACTATTAGCCTCATGAAGTAATATAGATTCTTGGTAAAGTATAGAGGGACATAAGTAAGTTGCTAAAAGGAGGTGGAGCTACTGCCTTTAGGCAGTAGCAGGTCACAACACAAGAAACTGTTATGGCTGTTTTAAATTAGCTACTTGACCTTGAAAATAAAAAGTGAAGGATTAGACATAGGATGTAATTTTAATTACCAAAGTAACCTTGCACACAAAGCCTGACTAAGCACCAGATGGCCAAGCAAAGCTTGATTGCCACAATAGGTCAAGTTGGGACTGTTTTGGCATAGAGAGGAAAATCAAGAATGTTGCACTTTTGTATACAAGAATAAAGCTATAAAGTGTTATAAGAACTATAAATTACTCAACCAAGTTGTGAATATTTTCAAAGGCATAAAATAAGTTACAAAAGCACCTTGTATGCTAGTAGTCTCTAAGCAAAGCATGAAAATTCATATACTAAGTTCTTAATGTTGTGTAAACTATACATATGTGTGGTTACATGTTATTATCATACTACACCCCATCAAATAGAAAAATGGTGATGATAAGAACATGGATGAGATATTTGAAAAATGTATCAAATATAGGAAATCTAACCATGATCAATGAAACTACATGATATATGACTTGACTATGTGGCTTTCATGCTTGTTAATGTAAATAACTGTGTAGGATTTGTGAGAAACACTTTAATTAAGCTGAAATCTTAAACAATAGACTACAAACAAGGCAGGTTTCTAACTCTTACTCTTTATTAAGCAAGTATTCTAGAATGGACAGGTTCTCTAATTTTTGAACTGTCTCTCCTTGTTTATGAATAATATAAGGTTAAATAACCTTTTTATTCCAATCAGCTTCAAAAGAATAATATATCGAACTTTTCTCTCTTAATTGAGTTTACATTGAAAGTATGTTAATACCATTACTTCGGTTAGACAACTGTTGAGATATATTGATAAAATTATTAATTAATGTTTTCCAAACCATTTTGTTATGGTACGGATTCTTATATAATGCTGTGAATGAACAACCCTTTTATAGGGGCATATTGTATCGGACATATGATTCTGAAGGACATGTAAAGTGTCATTAGACTGTTATGTTGTGCACAATATAGGGTACTTAGGTTGATCCCCTAAAGTACGAGTCCAGAATATAGAACAACTTTTATAACTGTTTGCATCCATGGATTGCAGTATTATTACTGTAAATTCTAGTACAGAGTTCACTGGTCATTTGACCTTACAGCATATTATAGCCTGCTTTTTCATACTCAACACTTTTAAAGAACTATCTTGTTCAGTATTTGTTGCATTGTATCCTCATTATTATAATATTTTTGTTCCATTATATTTAGCTGCTTCTTTCCTTACTAAGCAAGCTTGTTGCTCACCCTTGCGTTAAATATAATGTTTTCAATTAAAATTGAGGTTGCTGGTCCATCTAGGAAAGACAAAGGAAAAGGAAAAGGAAAAGTTGTTGAATAGTCATTAATTAAGCGCATGTGCTTAATTGAACTTAAATAGTGAATGTAATAAATATTGTTAGTACTATGTTGTGTAATAATATTTGATTTGTAAGTTATGTAAAGGTCTATAGAACCTGGGATTAAGTTCAATGTTTATGTAATATAAGGCAGTTTTCTTTTAGTATGAATGGGTATATTAGTATCGTGAGCACCAAACCCGAGTTAAAGATAACACGAATTTGGGGGCGTCACATTATAGATGATTTAGAGTAAATTGATTTATGTAATATGTTTTAATATGGAGAATATCATATTACAGTAATATTATAATGAAATATGTTTGATATGGCTTAATATAGAGTCAAAATTGATACTCAATTCATAGTATAAAGTGTAAATTGACTATTGATTATGAAAATACATGACGAAGCAAAAATATAGTAATTTAAACTAACTATTTTTTACAGTAATTTATTTCACTAAGAATGTCTAAAAGTGAAATATTAGCCAGAACAGTAAAATTAGAGGTTTTAAATTTGATGCTTATACTGTTTTTTATAGTTAGAAACATTAATTTATGTTTCTGTAAAGTTTATGTGTTTTATGTATGCTAAATTTGTTGTTAGAAAGGAGCTTGTAGGCCAATTTGGCTTTGTTTTATGCTTTTTTGTGAACACAATCTGCGTGAAACTATGTCGCGGTGTCGCAGCCCGATTCAGTAAAAGAAATTGGGTGTTCAAAGTGCCATTCAAAGACTTGTTAGCGAAATACCGTATTGAAATCACGGATTTCTGAAAGTATTGTACAGAATCTTTCGTGTCAAGAGACCATCATAGCACCAATTCGGGCTTTGATCTCACGCTGTGCAACGCTTAGGCTGGAACCAGCACGTCATTCCCAATACAAATTGGGCCGCTACAACGCCAGTTAGTAATTTGGCTAAAAAAATTATTTTAATTATACAATCTGTAATTATTGATAAAGTGTAATGTTATGACTGTTAAAATTTGAATTATCATATTATGGTGTTGTTATATTACCAAATATGAAATTTATTATTAAGTAATTAGTGAATTAAAGAGTTGTGTTATTGCATTAAAAAAGTGGATTACAATGTGGTTAAACCTAAGACTACAAGTCGTATATGAAATAGATACTTAATTATGTGTTGAGAACATGTAGTAACTAATTATGTCATGATGACATGTGTATAGGATATTGAGAATCAAGTTATACTGTGTAGCTTAAATGCAAGGCAAGTTTCCAAACTCTAATCTCTATTTGAGTTTACCATATCTTGTTTACAATTGAGCAAGTTCTTAATCTTACTCTTATGTATCCTAACTGGATTACGTTCATGCAAGTTACTTAACCTTTGTTACCTAATTATTCAGAAAAATTTACTTTTTGCTATCATGTTATACTTTTAAGATTACACAAGTTACTTAATCTCTTATTAAGCTCTTGAATCCTATTTATGTTGTATGATGCAAACCTTATCGATGCATTAAGTAGGTTCCTTATCTTAATTCCATTATGATTCCTATATTGAACAAAGTTCCTAAATTATTTCCTTATTGTCAATGAATGTAACCTTAGCTTATTACCATTGTTCAAGCAAGGTTTATTTTACTTTTCAATGCTTTCCAATTTATTCCTGAAGCATCATTTTGATGTGTGATGTTTAATCACTTATAACCCATGGTTATTTCATACTTTGTTGTTTATCAAATCCTTGAATAGTTATTACACCTTTGATTCAACTAATCCTTAGTTGATGTTCGTAGAACTCTAAATTACCCTTGAAGCTTATCCAAACCAAACTTACTTTGGTGCGGACTTGTATTCTAAAAACTGAGATGAACAACCCTACTATAGGGGATAATTTACGCGAAACATTTAGATGTTTTTGCACAATACATGGTACGAAGGGATGATCACCCTAAGTACGGAAGTCCCTACAGTCTTCTGGCTGTTTAGGTTTAAGTTAAAAGAAAACTTATGACCTTGGACATAGTTCATGGTCTTGTCACCCTCAGATATATTTCAAATTTTGTTTTCAGTTCTTGTTTATCATTGATAGAGAATATTATTCAGTTCTATTGAGCCAATTCATTGGCAGTTATTATATTGTTATTATTCATTGTCATTTTAAGTGGGAATTTATTTTGCTCACTCTTGCATATATAATCATTGCAGCTAAAGTTGAGAAGGTTGATGAACCTACCACTAACAAAGGGAAAGGAAAATTAAACAAGTGTTGAAGACTTGTAAAATTTATTGACTTTCATGATTTCAGACTTTATTTTAAATATTGTGATGTAATTATTTACTTTTCTGCATTTGATGAATGATTAAGGTTAGATAACCTGGTATTTTGTTGAATTTTATTTGATTTAATGATGTAACCCTCTAATGGGAAGTTTTATTGGTTAAATTTTACTATGTATGGGTAGTTAGAAATGTATGATTAAAAAGTGAACACCAAATCGTGTGGGAATGAAGTACCCAGATTTGGGGGTGTCACATGCATAACCAAACTTAGCTCATAATAGAATAAATCTTGATCATGGATCAAATGAAGACTGTAATAAGATACTTGTAAAAATTGAACGAATCAAATGAAATCTAATAAAGTAAAGATACTTGCATAAATGAATAACAAAGATCATTAATGATGTGAATAATCAACAATAATTATTCACGAAAATGCTTTGAAACTAATAACTCAAGTTGAGTTAGGAACTTGAATAAATATATACCAGTTTAAACCAAATAAAATAGTATAGAAACTTGCTTACAAAGATCCATTACATAAACTAAATGCAAGGGTTAAGATACTTGCATAGTTATAGATCTCATGCATAAAGTAAATGCATAGAGTATGGATTGTGACAACCTGGAAAATCAGATTATCCAGAATTTAAGTTTAAAGAATTAGTTATTAATAAAATGAATTTTTATTAATAAGATTATGTGTTATGTGTTTATTAATCGTTCTAGAATGTAGGATGATTATAAAAGGGGAGGATTTTGGCTACGAGCTAGACTGAACGAGTAAGAATTTTCGAGACAAAAATAAAAAATTTCCGAGAACAAAAATATTTTTGAGGGAAAAGACGAAATAAACATTATTCACCTAACGAAACTCTAAGGGTTATTCAAAGAGATTGGAATGTTGAAATGACATTTCGTTGAAAGATTTGACAATAAAATGTCGTGAAAAGTTAAGTTAACTGATAAAAGTTTTTATCAAAAAATGTGCAAAAATCGGATGAAATAAAAATGACGAAAAGTATTGTTATGTACTTTTCATTCATTTAACTACTTTAGGGGAAAACGTGAAGGAAAACGTTTATCATCCAAAAGTGTTTTTCAGTTTTTTAAAGCTTCGAAGAATGCATAAAAGTTAATATGTAAAGGAAAGATGAAAATCCAAAAATATTTAGATTTGGAGAATCGTAGTTTTAAAAATTATCGGACAAATCCCGAAAGACGGAACCACGAAGCTTCCGAGAGAAGCTTCGTGAATCGTAAGGATGTTAGTAAGGAGGTGGGAATAGTAACTTTGGGGGCGAAATAACTATTTTTTCCATAGCCTTGAAAATCTATAAAAGAGAAGTGTTAGTTGATTTCTTTGAAATCAACCAACACTTTGAGATAGAGAGAAAGCTTGAGAGCTTGGAAAAGAAGAAGAAGGAAGAAAAAGAGCATGGATGCTCGGATCGGAGAAGATCGAGAAATAGAAAAGCTAGTAAATCGTTGTCTTTGTCTAGAGGAAGAAGAATAAAGAAAAAAGGTATTAAAAACCTAACTTCTAAGTTAATTTTCTTTAAGTTTCATATTTTAAAAATATAGCTTAATGAAAATGGAAGTAAAAGATGTTAAGAATGATTTTCATATGGTTGAAATCATGAGAAAACAAAGAAATAAGAATTAGAAGTTTAGTTATAAATTTCCTAAAAGCTTTCTTAAGAAGTATGAATTGCTTAATGAATTTGAACAATTTGAATGAATCGTATGAATGATTCGGTGAAATAAGTAAGGAATCATGTTTTATAATGCCAAATTCCAAGAAAAAGTGAAATCATAATCAAAGTATCGATTAAAAATGAAGAACGAACGAAGAACGCGAAGAACGCGAAGAACACTAAGAACGTTGTTGATGGACAAATTTAAAATCATCATAATTAGAACTTGTTGTTGATGGACAAGTTTAAAATCATCGCGTATAAGTCAGATGCTTATTTCTTGGTTAGGAACAATAGAAATGTTCTTGAAGAACGGATTAAACTTAGCTATAACGAAGTTATGGCGAATTTTCGTAAAAGACGAACGAAAAGTAGAAAGTATGTAAATGAACCCAAATGTGTAGGGTTTCATAAGAATGTAAGAAAGAGTATAAAACGTGAGTCGTTGACTCATGAAAGAACAAATTTTGAGTTCAGATGACCAAATTACGGACGAATGAACGAAGAACGTTAATAACATAAAACGAAAGAATGATGAAATTAAAGCCAATTAAATGGCAATTTAACATATACAGAATGAATTTCTATCTGAGGGAAGTTAAAGTACATGATGAGAGTAAGAAGATGGCTTTGGAACGACCTCGTTCTGGGTTATAATGAAGACGTTACGAGATTAAAAAATAAGCAATTTGTACGCATTCCAACACTTAGAAAAAATGCTAGAAAAACTGAGTTTTTAAACTGGCGCTGCAGCGCCAGTTTGAACTAGAAATGGGCATGCCAGCAATACGGCCTCTGGATAATAGTTATTGGAGAGTGGTATTTGCACAAGTTAATAACAAAGGAAGGTGGCGTGCCTTGAACGCCTTGGTATTGGGAAAAGCCCATAGAAGAGCTTTTTACTGCTCAACTCTTGGGGGAAGTGTAAGGAAAGATGATGAACATATAGTTCAAATAATTTAACACTTAATCACATGAATTAAACCTTTAGTAAAGGTTGAAATGAAAGATTGAACAAGATTAAAAGATATAAAATGTAAACACAACATAGTTGCGTTGAATGAATGATCTTAGTATACAACGAATTGTATAGCTTCGACATTAAGAAAGGATGACGAACATAGTGTATATGTAATGGATATCGAATGAGAGTGATTAAAACCTTAGGTAAAGGTTGAATGGGATTTTAAGAGTTGATCAACGTGAACGTAGGATACGTAAATGATCCCCGTGAATTGTATTCATGGCATGCAAACGTTCTAAGTATACATTGGTTGTATGACATAAAAGTTGATGAAGGTAGTAAGTAAGATATGAATTATCATGAAAGCTATAATGAATGGTAATAAGATTAATGAAAGTCTGAGTGGGACTCGGATAGAAAACATTAGCATAAAATATAAGTGTTAAACACTTTAGCCGACGTAAGGTTAAGTGTACGCGAATATTAAACGGGTAGAACCTACACATCGTGTATGGTTTAACCGTAAGGTAATGAAGACCAATTATTAAACCTGTGAATGGTGAAGAAACTGAATTAATGACAATGATGTATAACATTAAGAGCCAAGTTAGCAATAATAACTTGGATAATGTTTTGAGTCGAATGAATGGGACGTTATAAGATATGAATAAGGTAATGTAAAATGTTTAACGCTATGAACGCATAGTATTGATATTGACTAATCATTCTGAGTATACAAAAGATTGAATGACTTAGACAATGAGGAATAAATCCTGAGGTATGGCATTTATTTTCCAAAAAGCCATAAGAAATGAGAAATCAACTTAACGAACATTATAGTTTTAATGGTTCAGATAAGTTAATCTAAATTTAGGTTGTGGTACAATCATAATCTTTAATGGTTGACATGTGAGAGTTGGGTAAACACTTCCTTCAGAGAGCGAAGGTATATACGAAACTATTAACCGATCTAACTCGTTATAAAAGACAGTGTAGATGAGACGGGAAACTAGTTTGTTGGTTGTTTGTGGGAAACCACTCAGAGTACTATATGGAATACTAGTAAAGACTCGATGTGTGCTAAGTTATAGAAAAGCTATAAGAAGTAGATACGAATGTAAATCATCAAAGATGATAATCGTATGAGTTAAGACATCTCCGAATGTCATAACTCCGTAAATCGGTAAAGAAGGTTGGTCACGTAAACTTAGATTGCAAAAACGTGAACCCTAAGAAGTAAAGCTAAGTTTAAATCAATGCATAAGTCAAATATACATAACTAATCGGTGTATGCGTTATTTTCCTTATGTGTTATATAGGGATTGCAATGAGTTGTTCAGCGTAAGCTGTAAGCTGTAGATGTGCGTAAGGCAAGTTTCCTAACTTCATTCATATTTTAAATGAATGCTAGTTTCTTAAACTTTCTCAGATGTTGAACTTGAGAAGTTTATCTGTGTAAATGTGTGATATTTGTACAAAGGGGTAGAATGTATGAGGCCTTGTGCCATAATTTTAATACTTCTGTGTTTCTATGAGATGAATTATTCTTAGATTGAACTGTTCAATATTGAAAATGTTTTTTTTATACCTGAACCGTTATTTTTAAGTTTGTGTTAATAATTCTATCCGGATAGAATGTGTATGAAAAAGGTAGAAGAAAGAAAGTATTTCAAAGTGAATGTGACTAATGTTTTAAAATGGTAGGAATCAGAGTTTATTCCTATCATTCAAGCTACTTCATAACCTTTGTTCGCTTATTGAAGTCTTAAAAGAATGTTTAAATTCTTGATGTTGTTTATTCAAATGATATGACTGTCTGAGCAATTGAATGCTCACACTTGCTTTAAATGAAAAACATTTTTAGCGTACAAGTAGAAGAACTTAAGAATCCCGTAAAGATTAAGTTAATCGGTATCCAGAAGAAGTGTCATTTAGTATATGAATGAGCATGAAGATCAAGCCAAGACTTAAAATAAAGAATATTTTAATAAACTATTATGTATCTTTGGTGACAGATGAAAGTGTAACAACCCAATATTTTCTATACAAATGAATTAGAAATTTTGCATATAAATTTTTATTTTATTTTAAATATGGGGAATATGTGTCAAGATAATGTGTATATGTATTTATGTGATAAAAATAAAATATGAATATTTACAAATAATTTTATTTTAGAATTATTGATCATTATAAATTATATTCTTATCATAATTAATTTTTATAGTAGAAATATTTTATTAATTATTTTCCATGAAAATATAATCATATATTATTTATATAATATATGAAATGATTTTTAAATTATTATAATAATTATTTTATTATATGAATTTTGTTCAGATTATTAAGTTAATTATTTTAACTTAATTAATAATGTTAAGTATGATGATAAATCAGATATGGAATCCAAACCCTAATTTTTTTTTTATATTTTGATCAAGGCATGAGAATAATAATATAATATTAATTATATTTCGATTTTTCAGTGCTATAAATATGTACTGTATATGTGGACCGATAAGGGTTGGTCAATTATGGTGTTATGTGACAAACCCTTGTATTATTATGTGAAACCTTAATTACAAGTTTTAGAAACTAATTTTATTTTATTTTATTTTAACCCCTAAATAAAAACTTCGTAACCTAATTATACATTAGGTGAGACAATTAAATAACCTAAGGGTTATGGTAATAAGGAAAGGTTAGTATTTAATATGTATACTAACTTAAGTGGATAATTTTGTTATTTCAAGTGACTAATAATTTTAAACCTATTTCTAGTAAACCTAATTAGGTTATGAGCTAAAGTCACATGTATAAGTAATTAAATTTTATAAGATTGGGAATGGAAACCCTAAATAAACAATTTGGGTAGCATATATTAAAATTGTTAGACTATGTTCATTACATGGCTCAAAACAATTAAAGGAGAAGCCCAAAAGAACTAAAATGCAAACCAATACTTAGTCCACTTGATTAAGGGTATTTTAGACTTTTGATTAATCAAATTTGTGTATTAAAATAAAAGCAAATTGGGAGATATAATGGGCAAGGGGGACCGGCCAATTAGGCCTTTTTATGGCAAGATGATTATGTTAATCAATGTCCATAAGTAGAAATCTTACACACAAGTACATGTGTGTCAATCTCCCATTGGTTGCAAATCTATTAAGCACCCTTAATCACATGATTTGGCTAATTGAAGAGATAAGGTGTAGTCTTTTACCCATGGAATAATAAAAGTATGGGGGATAATAGTTAATCACCCATTCATTTGCTAGATCATTTTCATTTCTCTCATTCTCTTTCTTTCTTTTTTCTCCCAAGCTAACAAATACCAAGAGAGAAAAGAGAGAGAGGTTCGGTTTTAGTGTGTGAGAGAGAGAGAGAGTTGTGTGCTAGTTTGATTATGCACCCTAAGTTTATACTCTACTTTGGTAAATCAAGGAAGGTTGCCACTAAATCGAGGTATAACCTAATCTCCATTTTCTTCTTTTACTTTGTATTATAGCTTGATTTGTTGGGGTTATGAACTAATATTCAAGATACCCTAGTTCTACATATCATCATGTATGGAACTAAGTATCTTCAGTGTTAGATCAAAGGCTTAGAGGAAGAAAATGAGCATATGTTCTCCAAGGGGTGAAACCCTTGTTTTTCTTCCACTAAATCTTGTATAACTCAAGTTTTACAACTTGGATTTGTGATCCTTCGAAGGGGGGTGCTAGATACATGAGTTGTGACACCCCCAAATCCGGTACTTCCATTTCCACAGGATTTGGTGCTCACTGTACAAACATCATCTGTCTATCTACCCATAAATAAATGCAAACCATGCAATAGATAGAAATAAATAATAAATCTCTCCCCTTATGGGGTTACATTAACTGCATAATAAATAAATAAATCCCAGGTTACTCTAACCTTAAATCATCTGTGCGAAAACATAACAAATAAGTCTTAGTAACATCAATTCTAAATACGTAACCATAATAAAACAGTTTTCATTACTTGCTAAGCTTGCCCTTGCCCTTACTAGTGGAAGGTTCGTCTGCTCTTTTGTTCTTAACTGCAATGTTATTATTACGCAAGAGTGAGCACGATTGCCCACAAGTATAACAATATAACAATGAATAATAACACGCGAGAGAAATAATAACTTTTAATATAAAAGCTCAACTTTTGAATCAAGAATGAATAACAAGAATCAAAAGAAATTCTGAGGGTCGTAAGACCTTGAACTATGTCCTAGGTTGTCAAGTGTTTTTACTTGAAACCTTTAATGATCATAAGACTATGGACTCTTCTCCTCGCACTTAGGGGATCATCCTTAGTACCACACATGCACATAATATCTTAATGCTAACGCGTAAGTAATCCCCTATCTGAGGTTGTTCATCCCATTTGACATTGAGTCCGCACTAAAGGAAGTTTGGTTTGGATAATTCATCAAGGTTCAAATTTAGAACGCTTATCAACTATGGACTAGTCGAATCATTAAGGGTTCGCTAGTCTAACAAGGTTTAACAGTAAATGAATATTTAACTTGTTTAAAATCTCAAAGGTTATACAATAGAATAATTATTGTATAACAGCATCATGCTTGAAAGATTATTAGGAAAAACAGACTTGATCAATTAGAAAGTTGAGTTCATCAACTTATATAATAATAACAAGTAGGGTTAGGAAACTTGCCTCGTGCGTAGATTACACTTAAATAAACTCGTTCTTTAAATTAAATCCTACATATCAATTATGTTCACAATACCAGTCAATAATAACGTACTAAACATCATAAGTTTACTCTTTATCTAACTCGAATTTATGACTATACTTAGTCAATTACTACACTTACTGTCAAATTAAGACTTCACGAACGATAAGCTAACTTTGCATTCAATCATTCAATTCACACGTAATTCTGTTATGGATATGTTAAGAATTTATTTTAACACCTCATTATATGTCTAACAAGTTTTTATGCTCATTAGATTAAGTTAATAACACATTGCTACACTTAAACATTTTTAAAAACTCATTTCTGGCCATTCTGCTAAGTGGCGTTGCGGCGCCACTTCTAAGCCTATTCTTGGGCCATGAGCCATGGTACTGCGACTAAGGTTCTTGGCTATGTTGCTGCGGTATGCCATTCTTGATGCGAAGATTTGTCTTGTGGAGTTGCTAGCCATAGTACTGAGACTCCATTTCCAGTTCTGCAATTCGCCAAAATTGCAGAACATGGCTAAAAAATTCTAATCAACTTATTTTTACACGAATTTAGACATACCCACATGCTAGAATTCATATATAATCAATAATTAACATCTATGGAGTGATTTTCACCCATTAAAACACATAATCATAGAATTAAAGCATGCAAATTGTACTGTTCTTGATGTTCTTGAAGTGTTGAACATAAATTACTAAAATTCAACACCATGGATTCGTTATAAAACCAAATTCAACCATTCAAATTTCGTTTTGTTCGTTTTAACATGCATGATCACATATAAGTGGAAATTTTGTAGAAAAATTTATGGTTGACATATTAAAATTACGTATAAGGGCCATATAGTCATATAACGTACTCTGTAAATTTTTTAAACAACAAGTCATAATCATACGTTATAATATTATGAAATTGATGATATGAAAACACACAATGTATATATAACATGCTATACTACTCGAATCATTACACATATCCCTATAACAACACCCTTTCCCAATTTATAGAGACTTGCAGAATAAATGAAAGCCATATTCATAAAACTAAATGACGAGAATTGAGAATTGGGTTGAGAGAATTACCCAAAGCGAGATTAATTTACTAGAAAGTGAATTTCTTCTCAACAAAACTCGAACTCTCAACTCTCTTTGTATCTCTCTCGAAACTCTCTCTCGTGATTGCGGACTTAGAAAAAAAAAAAAAGAAGAAGGAAAAAAATAAAGAAAAGCGTCGGCGTGTTGTGGTGGATTACCGGTCATGGGTAATCGCCTCAACTCCCTCTAAGGCCATGTTTAGCTAGTAATAAAAATTTCAAAACTCCATTAATTTAATTAAACCTTTATATTATAGTTTAAATCATGTCACACCCGTTATAACATAAATCAAATAACTAGTTTAATTTATTTTAAATAAAATAAAGATAATTTCTCATTAATAATAACATCAAATTCTTAAATCTCTAATTAATATTTAAATTAATTAGAATACCAATAAACTTATTAAATATTTATTTTAATACAATAAGCTCACATAATTACATACATCGAATAATAAAATTCTCCACATTAATTTAATAAATATACACATATAAATAAATTAATCTATCACAACTTCATCAATTAATTAATTAATCTAATAATTAATTCATTGAGAAATATTTATTCAATCCAATAAATTTTTAAATTAAATTACAAAATCTCGGTTGTCACATCTTTCTCCTCTTAAAAGGATTTTGTCCTCAAAATCACAACTCAATAATTCATCCCGTTACATTCTCCCCCCTTACAAAGATTCTGTCCCCAGAATCAATTATACTAATTTAAGTAAATAAATGAGAATAATTCTTCATCATATTCTCTTCGAGTTCCTACGTAGCTTCTTCAGCGTTGTGGTTCCTCCAAATTACCTCAACAGAAGGTATTACTTTATTTCTCAGAACTTGTTCTTTTTGGTCGACAATTTGAACAAGAATTTCTTCGTAAGATAAGTCTTTGTCGAAATGTAGGGGTTCATATTCGATCACGTGCTTGTAATCGGGTTTGTAGGGTCATAGGACTGAGACATGGAAAACGTTGTGGACATTCTCTAGAGATGGAGGTAAGGCTACCTCATAAGCAACTTTTTCGACCCTTCTCAGAACTTCAAAGGGTCCAATGAATCTTGGGCTTAATTTTCCTTTCTTTCCGAACCTGATCTTTCCCTACCAATGAGAGACCTTTAAAAACATATAACTACCTGGCTCGAATTTAACATTCTTACGGTGTGGATCGGCGCATTTCTTCTGTCTATCTTGAGCTGTTGTCAATCTTTCTCGGATCACTTTGACTATTTCTGATGTATGTTGTACCAATTCCGGGCCTAGTAGTTGTCTTTCGCCAACTTCATCCCAATATAGTGAAGTTCTGCACTTTCTGTCATATAACACTTCATAGGGTGGCATGCCAATACTAGCGTGGTAACTTTTGTTATAGCCGAACTCTACGAGCGGTAGATGGTCATCCCAATTTCCTTTAAAGTCCATTATACAAGCTCTTAACATATCTTCCAATGTCTGAATTGTTCTTTCGCTCTGTCCATCTATCTGGGGGTGATATACCGTACTTATTCATAACTGTGTACCCAGGCATTCCTATAGACGTTTCCAGATGTTTGACGTAAATCGCGGATCTCTGTCAGAAACAATTGACACCGAAACTCCATGCCTTGAAAAAATCTCTTCCACATATAACCTTGTCAGCTGATCTAAGTTGAATCTGATTTTGATCGGAAGGAAGTGTGCGAATTTCGTCAATCGGTCAACAATAACCCATACTGCGTCATAGCCTTTCTGAGTTATCGGTAGGCCAACCACGAAATCCATAGTAATATGTTCCCATTTCCACTCTAGAATCTCTAAAGGTTGTAGTAACCCACTCGGCCTCTGATGTTCTGCTTTAACTTTCTGACATGTCAGGCACTTGGAAACACATTCTGCAACCTCTCATTTCAAATTTGGCCACCAAAAGTGTTCCCGAAGATCTTGATACATCTTGGCTACCAGGGTGAATCGAATATCGTGATTTGTGAGCCTCGCTCAAAATTTCTTCCTTAATCTCTGGTACTGGCGGTACCCAAATTCTGATCTCAAATCTTAGTAGTCCCTCACTTTCTATTTTGAATCTCAGTTCAGTCCCTTCAGATATCTTCTTCTTCACTTTCTCACATTCTTCGTCCTGAAATTGAGCCTCCTTAACTTTTTCCAGTAAAGTTGTACCAGCTTGCATCTGGAACAGCTTCTCGTCGATCTCCATAGGATACTTCACTTCCAATTTCAGCTTTTCCATTGCTAAAATTAGTTCCTCCTCCTAAGCGGTCAACATTTCTCCTAACCTTTTCTTCTTAGGGCGTCGGCCACCACATTTGCCTTACCCGGATGGTATAGAATCTCACAATTGTAGTCCTTAATTAACTCCAACCACCTTCTTTGGCGCATATTCAAGTCTTTTTGTGTAAATATATATTTCAAACTCTTGTGATTTGTATATATTTCACACTTCTCCCCATAGAGATAGTGCCTCCAGATTTTCAAAGCAAAAACCGCTGCAGCTAACTCCAAGTCATGGGTCGGATACCCCCTCTCATAATCCTTCAGTTATTGTGATGTGTACGCAATGACTCTGCCATTTTGCATAAGCACATAGCCAAGTCCTTTTTGCGATGCATCACTATATACCACAAAATTTCCTGTGTCATCTGGAAGAGATAACACAGGTGCTGAACTCAATCTCCTCTTTAATTCTTGAAAGCTTTCCTCACACTTCTCTGTCCAAACAAATTTCACCAATTTCCTCGACAAATTCGTCAACGGAGTTGCGATCTTGGAAAAATCCTGAATGAATCTTCTGTAATAACCCGCTAATCCGAGAAAACTTCTTACTTCCGACGGCGTCTTCGGCTGATCCCAATTAATCACAACTTCGACTTTGGAGGGATCCACCGAAATTTCGTCCCGATCGATCACATGTCCAAGAAATTGTACTCTTTCAATCCAAAATTCACATTTCAAAAACTTAGCATACAACTTCTCTCTTCTCAATGTCTCTAATGTCATCCTTAAATGCTCCTCGTGTTCTTCCTTGATTTTTGAATATACCAAAATATCATCTATAAATACCACTACGAATTTGTCCAAAAAACGGCTTGAACACTCCATTCATTAAGCCCATAAATGTTGCAGGAGCATTTGTTAGACCAAATGACATTACCAAAAATTCGTAGTGACCGTATCGTGTTCTAAATGATGTCTTCGGTACATCCTCTGGTCTCACCTTCAGTTGATGATAACCACTCCTCAAGTCTATCTTTGAAAAGTATCTTGATCCCTTTAACTGATCGAACAAGTCGTCGATTCGCCGTAATGGATATCTATTCTTGATCGTGACTTTATTCAGTTCTCTGTAGTCTATGCAGAGCCGCATTGTCCCATCCTTCTTCTTCATAAATAAAACTAGCGGTCCCCACGGTGATACGCTTGGTTGTATATACTTTTTGTCCGATAATTCTTGTAGTTGGACCATCAGTTCTTTCATCTCTACCGGTGCCATTCGTTATGGTGCCTTCGATATTGGAGTCGTTACTGGAGCCAAATCGATCGCGAATTCAACTGCTCTATCTGGAGGAAATTCCAGCAAATCATCCGGAAATACGTCTGCAAAATCTCTCACTACTAGTATCTCATCTATTTTTGGATTCTCTTTACGACTATTGACTATGTAAGCTAGATATCCTACACAGCCTTGCCTTAACAACCTCCTGGCCTGCATCATCGTCAGATAACTCGCTTGTCTAGGTGACTTGCTACCATAAAACACAACCTTTGACGGAGTCATAAGGTTATTACGCTTCTTTTGGCAGTCGATTACCGCCCCATAATTGGATAACCAGTCCATACCTAAAAAAACATCAAATTCTCCAAGTCGAATAGGGATAAGATCTACGTTCATGATATTACCCTTAATATCCACTCTACAGTTCTTGTGCACGTACTTAACATGGATAATTTCTCTATTCACAATTTCTATGTTCATGGGGTATTCTAACTCGTCCTTAAGCAATTTTAAGTTCTTAGCAAAGTCGTCGGATATAAATGAACAAGTAGCACCCGAATCAAATAACACATACGCATTAACTTTATTGATCGGAATGATACCTGACACCACATCGCGAGATCCGCTGATCGCGCCCCTGACTGTCATGTTGAATGTTCGGCGTTGATTATTTACTTGTGGTTGGTGCTGCGATGGTCAGAGTGCTTCCACCGGTATTCCCTCTATATCCTCCTGAACTCGTTCTCCCAAATCCCTTTTTAGGACAATCCCTGGCAAGATGATCCTTTGAACCACAAGTGAAGCAGGCACCCTTCTTTGGGTTAGGACAGTTAGGTGCTATGTGGCCTTCCTGACCACAATTGTAGCACACTCGTTTCCCTTTTAAGCAAACTCCCAAATGAGTTTTTTCGCAGGTTGGGCACGCTTCGATCTTCTTCTTCTGCCCTCCTTGTTGACTTCTGGCTGTTGAGTTATCCGTCCACTTCCTCTTCTGATTATGGCTACCCCCAGTGCTACTCCCACCAGTCTTGTTATTACCTTCATTCTCACTCTTCTTCTTCTTCTGCTCTTGATTATACTTCGTTACTGCATCGCTTCCACCCTCAGTGAGTATGGCCTTCTCTAACACTCCAGCAAAAGTGTTCAATTAGAATATTGACACCTTGCTATACAAACGAGCTTCAATCCTCTTTCAATAAATCTCGCCTTCCTCTCATCGGTATGTACTTGGTATGTGGCAAACCTAGCCAACTCGTTGAATCTTGCCGCATAATCTGCTACTGACATATTTCCCTGTTTTAATTCTAAAAACCGAACTTCCATCTGATTTTGTGAACTTGTCGGAAAGTACATCTCTTTGAATCTTTCCCAGGATATTACACCTTCACCTCCTCTCACTTTGTTTGCCTACCACCAATAGCTGGCTTCGGACTTCAGCATAAACTTTGCATAAGTGGTCTTCTGATCTTCCCTTACTCGAGCAACGTCGAACACCTTCTCCATCTCCATCACCCAAGTCTGAGCTTCAATTGGGTTTATGGAACCCTTAAACTCTGGCGGTCCTACCGCCTTGAAGTCCTTAAACAAAGTATTTGGTGAAGCTTGAGGTTGATTGTTAATCGCTCCGGCTAAAAGGTTCACCAACTGCTGAACAGGGTTAGCGTTGGCGTCATTGTTGTTCATCGGTTCCTCTTGTGCTTGCTGACGGTTTTGTCTTCTTCTAGGTGGCATATTTCTATTAAGATTATACGCTTAGTAGGTCTTTACTCAATCTCTAAAACATTTAAGACTTAACTAAACATTTAATCATAACTTACTTAACACATCAATTCAAATAAACTCTGACATTTTCATTAAATTCAATAGTTTTTAACATAAAAAGATAGCATCATTGCTATTTACATCCACTATCCCGAGATAAAGAATCTATAGGATTTAAAACATCAAAATATTCCTTTGTTTATAATCACATCGAAATTTACATCATTAACTGCCAAATAATTTTCACATAATTAAACTAATACTATCACTGTCTATTAAGGAGCTGAATAGCCTTGCTACGTTCCTCCTCCATGATGCGAGACATCGTTCTGCGATCTAGCATATATGATGGTAGATCCTCAAACTGGATTGGATACTTCCTAACTCGATCTTGGACCGCATCCATTGCATTTCGTAGTGTATAGTATGTCTCCTCAAGTTTAGCCTTTTTCGCACGGCGATCATCTTCTACAAGATCAGCACGACGTGACTCTCGTACCAAACCCTCATCTACTATGGCAAGCCTCTCTGAGCTCTCTTTCAGATCCTTCTTCAATTTTTCTATTTCTGCGGACTTATCCTCGGTTTAACCCTTCTCGTGAACCAGATCCCACTCCACATTTCCCAAACTTGTGTGAAGAGTCACAATATCCCTATCACTCTACTCAATAGTAATCTGCTGACTAACTGCCTGCTCAGTCAGATCCCGGACAGTATCCTGTAACTCTATGTTACGATCATACAGTGCATCATACATCTCAGCATCAATGGAGTTCGGTGGGAACTCTTCTTCTTCCTCTTCTTCCTCAGGATCCTCCTCTGGATCAATCTCAGGCTCATGCTCCTGACCAACCATAGTGATCAATGGAGATGGCTCTCTCTATCACAAACCTATTCTCGACAACATGAATGTCTCTGGCTCCCCCTGAGTAGGTACTGGGTTCCTCCTCCCAGCACCGACTAGCTCTTCGAACATCTGACATCCTGACAACAAAATTTTAAGTTTTTGTTACTAATCCATGCTAGTGAACACATAAATTAACACATAAGCACATAAAGTCTTTTGTTATCTTCAATGAATTCAGAAATTCATTTCTTAGAACTCGGTAAGAGTTTACCACCACTATGTTCTCGATCTCCTACAAGGCTATTACTTAAAAGGTTGTTCCCCCACCTAAGGTTCATAACCTACAGCTTTGATACCAACCTGTGACACCCCCAAATCTGGTAGTTCCATTTCCACAGGATTTGGTGTTCACTGTACAAACATCATCTATCTATCTACCCATAAATAAATGCAAACCATGCAATAGATAGAAATAAATAATAAATCTCTCCCTTTATGGGGTTACATCAACTGTATAATAAATAAATAAATCTCAGGTTACTCTAACCTTAAATCATCTGTGCGGAAACATAACAAATAAGTCTAAGTAATATCAATTCTAAATACGTAACCATAATAAAACAGTCTTCATTACTTGCTAAGCTTGCCCTTGCCATTACTAGTGGAAGGTTCGTCTGCTCTTTCGTTCTTAACTGCAATGTTATTATTACGCAAGAGTGAGCACGATTGCCCACAAGTATAAACTTATAACAATGAATAATAACATGCAAGAGAAATAATAACTTTGAATATAAAAGCTCAACTTTTGAATCAAGAATGAATAACAAGAATCAAAAGAAATTCTGAGGGTCGTAAGACCTTGAACTATGTCCTAGGTTGTCAAGTGTTTTTACTTGAAACCTTTAACAGTCATAAGACTATGGACTCTTCTCCTCGTACTTAGGGGGATCAGCCCTTAGTACCATACTGTACATAATATCTTAACGCTAACGCGTAAGTAATCCCCTATACAGGGTTGTTCATCTCAGTTTGACATTCGAGTTCGCGCCAAAGGAAGTTTGGTTTGGATAATTCATCAAGGGTTTTGAAATTTAGAACGCTCATCAAATATGGACTAGTTGAATCATTAAGGGTTCGCTAGTCTAACAAGGTTTAACAGTAAATGAATATTTAACTTGTTTAAAATCTCAAAGGTTATACAATAGAATAATTATTGTATAACAGCAACATACTTAAAAGATTATTAGGCAAAACAGACTTGATCAATAATAATGAGAACTTGCTCAATATAGAAAGGTGAGTTCATCAACTTATATAATAATAACAAGTAGGGTTAGGAAACTTGCCTCGTGCGTAGATTACACTTAAATAAACTCGTTCTTTGAATTAAATCCTATATATCAATTACGTTCACAATACCAGTCAATAATAATGTACTAAACATCATAAGTTTACTCTTTGTCTAACTCGAATTTATGACTATACTTAGTCAATTACTACACTTAGTGTCAAATCAAGACTTCACAAACGATAAACTAACTTTGCATTCAATCATTCAATTCACACGTAATTGTGTTATGAATATGTTAAGAATTTATTTTAACACCTCATTATATGTCTAACAAGTTTTTATGCTCATTAGATTAAGTTAATAACACATTGCTACACTTAAACATTTTTAAAAACTCATTTCGCCATATTCTAAGTGGTAGCGCAATGACGCCACTTCTAAGCCTATTCTTGGGCCATGGAGCGTGTATGCCATGGCTAAGGTTCTCAATGTCATGCAGACGGTGTACAGCAAGACTAGATTTGTATTAGGAGTCAGCCATGCATTTGAGACTCGATTCCAGCTCTATGATTCATGAAAATTGCGTAACATGGCTAAAAAATTCTAATCAACTTATTTTTACACGAATTTAGACATACCCACATGCTAGAATTCATATATAATCAATAATTAACATCTATGGAGTGATTTTCACCCATTAAAACACATAATCACATAATTAAAGCATGCAAATTGTACTGTTCCTGATGTTCTTGAAGTGTTGAACATAAATTCCTAAAATTCAACGCCATGGATTCGTTATAAAACCAAATTCAACCATTCAAATTTCGTTTTGTTCGTTTTAACATGCATGATCACATATAAGTGGAAATTTTGTAGAAAAATTTAGGGTTGACATATTAAAATTACGTATAAGGGCCATATGGCCATATAACGTACTCTGTAAATTTTTTAAACAACAAGTCATAATCATACGTTATAATATTATGAAATTGATGATATGAAAACACACAATGTATATATAACATGCTATACTACTCGAATCATTACACATATCCCTATAACAACACCCTTTCCCAATTTACAAAGACTTGCAGAATAAATGAAAGTCATATTCATAAAACTAAATGACGTAGAATTGAGAATTGGGTTGGAGAGAATTACCCAAAGCGTAGATTAATTTACTAGAAAGTGAATTCCTTCTCAACAAAACTCTCAACTCTCAACTCTCTCTTTGTATCTCTCTCTGAAACTTTCTCTGTGATTACCAGACTTAGGAAAAAAATGAAGAAGAAGGCGTAAATAATTAAAAAAATGTCTGACGCGTTGTGGTCACTTACCCAGACATGGGTAACTGCCCTTAACTCCCTCTAAGGCCATGTTTGGCTAGTAATAAAAATTTCAAAACTGCATTAATTTAATTAAACCTTTATATTATAGTTTAAATCATGTCACACCCGTTATAACATAAATCAAATAACTAGTTTAATTTATTTTAAATAAAATAAAGATAATTTCTCATTAATAATAACATCAAATTATTAAATCTCTAATTAATATTTCAATTAATTAGAATACCAATAAGCTTATTAAATATTTATTTTAATACAATAAGCTCACATAATTACATACATCGAATAATAAAATTCTCCACATTAATTTAATAAATATACACATATAAATAAATTAATCTATCACAACTTCATCAATTAATTAATTAATCTAATAATTAATTCATCGAGAAATATTTATTCAATCCAATAAATATTTAAATTAAATTACAAAATCTCAGTTGTCACATGAGTTATCTAGTAAACCCAAGTGGTAGAACACAAATCTAGCAAGTATTGAAGCCATGGGGACTGTTTTCCCCAAAACAGTCCACATAGTATTTGAGGTTTTGAAACCCTAAAATAGCTATTGTTCCCGTTTTTCTTGAGGCTGTTTCGAGCAGTTGGAAGTCTTTTAAAAATATGGGAAAAATCACAAAGGTACCTTAAGAAGTTATCTACGTGTAGGAAAAAAAGAGCAGACGCGCTTTGATTTATAAGGTTATGCGTAATGGCTATTTAAAGTAAAGGACTCTAAATATTAACATATTTGATTTAAAATATTAATAAATGATTAAAGTATTATTAAATGATTAATAATATTAGATTAAAATATTAATCTTAGATTAAAATATTATTAAAAGATTAATAATATTAAATTAAAATATTATTAAATGATTAAAATATTATTAAGTAAATAATAATGTTAGAGATTAAATAAAATGTTATTAATGTAATAACATTAGTAAAAGAATAAAATATTATTAAATAATTAATAATATTAGTAAATAAATAAAATATTAATACGATTGGTAAATGACTAAAAGTATTATTAATTGATTAATGATACTAAAGCATAAGTAAGATATTATTAAAGTAATAATATTAATGCATGATTAAAATATTATTAAGAGGATTAATAATATTAGTAAAGTAATAAAATATTATTAAGATGTTAATGATATTAGTAAGCGAATAAAAGTGTTATTAGTGAACTAGTAATACTAAGAGGAAATTAAATATTATCAAGATTAATAATATTAAGTGAATTAAAAATATTTTTAAGTTATACTTAATGACGTTTAATATTTTAAGAAATAGTACATTAATATTTTAATATTAATGGTAATTATTTAAAAATGATTTTAAATATTTTAAAAGTCATTTAAGGGTAATATAAATGTTTTAAAAATATTTTGAGTTATTAAATAACTTTAATATTTTGGCAATGGTTTCATTAATAGTTAAATAATAATTAAATGATAATAGAATTGTTTAATACTTAAATCATTTGATAATGATTCTCGTGTTTGAAATTCGTGATAAATTGTGAAAACTGTGGAAAGAACCACTTTGGAAGGAGGGTCATATCTCTCCCAACTGCCCCAATCCTAGGATGAACAGTGGATGTTTTCTGTCTTGGATCAATTTGAGCACAAGGTGAAGGATTGTCCGAAGAGGAGGATGGAGGCAGGAAGTGTAAATACTGGCAAGAGCAGCGGGACTCTAGCAAACGCGGGACCTACGTCATCGAGCAAGCCAACAAAATCAACTGCGAGGGTTTTCAACATGATGGTCCAGGATACCATGGCAGCTGGTGGTGCAATTCCAGGTATTATTCGTATAACTTTTATTTTCTTATGCATGATTTTCATATATATAGTAAATTATTTTATAAAGAAATTTTGAAGGAGGAATTTGAGTTCTTTTAGAAATCAAATTTTCGTTTAATCAGATAGACAAGCTTTACGTGAATATATTAAAGATCAGTACGATCATTTATGATCAAAATCTACTTGTAATGATTGTATATGCTACGTACACTTGTATGTTTAAGCTTTAAAACGGTGATTCCGGGGACGGAATCTTTATAAGGGAGGGTGAATGTAACAACCCAATATTTTCTATACAAATAAATTAGAAATTTTGGGTATAAATTTTTATTTTATTTTAAATATGGGGAATATGTGTCAAGATAATGTGTATATGTATTTATGTGATAAATAAAAATATGAATATTTACAAATAATTTTATTTTAGAATTATTGATCATTATAAATTATATTCTTATCATAATTAATTTTATAGTAGAAATGTTTTATTAATTATTTTCCATGAAAATATAATCATATATTATTTATATAATATATGAAATGATTTTTAGAATTATTATAATAATTATTTTATTATATGAATTTTGTTCAGATTATTAAGTTAATTATTTTTAACTTAATTAATAATGTTAAGTATGACAGATAAATTAGATATGGAATCCAAACCCTAATTATTTTTTTTGGATTTTGATCAAGGCATGAGAATAATAATATAATATTAATTATATTTTGATTTTTCAGTGCTATAAATATGTACTGTATATGTGGACCGATAAGGGTTGGTCAATTATGGTGTTATGTGACAAACCCTTGTATTATTATGTGAAACCCTAATTACAAGTTTTAGAAACTAATTTTATTTTATTTTAAACCCTAAATGACAGCTTCGTAACCTAATTATACATTAGGTGAGACAATTAAATAACCTAAGGGTTATGGTAATAAGGAAAGGTTAGTATTTAATATATATACTAACTTAAGTGGATAATTTTGTTATTTCAAGTGACTAATAATTGTAAACCTATTTCTAGTAAACCTAATTGGGTTATGAGCTAAAGTCACATGTATAAGTAATTAAATTTCATAAAATTGGGAATGGAAACCCTAAATAAATAATTTGGGTAGCATATATTAAAATTGTTAGATTATGTTCATTACATGGCCCAAAACAATTAAAGGAGAAGTCCAAAAGAAATAAAATGCAAACCAATACTTAGCCCACTTGATTAAGGGTATTTTAGACTTTTGATTAATCAAATTTGTGTATTAAAATAAAAGCAAATTGGGAGATATAATGGGAAAGGGGGACCGGCCAATTAGGCCTTTTTATGGCAAGATGATTATGCTAATCAATGTCCATAAGTAGAAATCTTACACACAAGTACATGTGTGTCAATCTCCCATTGGTTGCAAATCTATTAAGCACCCTTAATCACATGAATAGGCTAATTGAAGAGATAAGGTGTACTCTTTTACCCATGGGATAATAAAAGTATGGGGGATAATAGTTAATCACCCATTCATTTGCTAGATCATTTTCATTTCTCTCATTCTCCTTCTTTCTTTTTTCTCCCAAGCTAACAAATACCAAGAGAGAAAAGAGAGAGAGGGTTCAGTTTTAGTGAGTGAGAGAGAGAGAGAGGTGTGCTAGTTTGATTATGCACCCTAAGTTTATACTCTACTTTGGTAAATCAAGGAAGGTTGCCACTAAATCAAGGTATAACCTAATCTCCATCTTCTTCTTTTACTTTGTATTATAGCTTGGTTTGTTGGGGTTATGAACTAATACTCAAGATACCCTAGTTCTACATATCATCATGTATGGAACTAAGTATCTTCAGTGTTAGATCAAAGGCTTAGAGGAAGAAATGAGCATATGTTCTCCAAGGGGTGAAACCCTTGTTTTTCTTCCACTAAATCTTGTATAACTCAAGTTTTACAACTTCGATTTGTGATCCGTCGAAGGGGGGTGCTAGATACATGAGTTATCTAGTAAACCCAAGTTGTAGAACACAAATCTAGCAAGTATTGAAGCCATGGGGACTGTTTTCCCCAAAATAGTCCACATAGTATATTGAGGTTTTGAAACCCTAAAATAGCTACTGTTCCCGCTTTTCTTGAGGCTATTTCAGGAAGTTGCAAGTCTTTTAAAAATTTGGGAAAAATCACATAGGTACCATAAGAAGTTATATACGTGTAGGAAAAAGAACGGACGCGTTTCGATTTATAGGTTGTGCGTAATGGCTATTTCCGTAAAGGACTCCTAAATATTAACACTTGACTTTCTCACTGTGTATACACTAGAAAATTCCGAAATATTTACAGTAGGTTCATATATGTTATGAGAGTATACCTTGAAAATTTTAAATTTTTCTGAGCAAAACTCGATTTATGAAATATGAAGCAAGATCCAAGTGTTTTGGGCACTTTAAAAATAGTAAATCATTTTCTAAAAGTCCAAAAACATTTGGGAAACATGGTTGGGTCATATACTATCCAAATCCAGAAAAGTAGAATTTTTGGAATCAGTTTGCTATTTTTCCTAAAAATGATTAAGTTATGAATAAAAGAAAATAAATAGTTAAATGATGTTTTAAATAAGAAAAATGTGATTTTAATGCTTGAATACTCCTAATATATAATATTATGACTATTTTAGGTCATTTTGGTAATTTATAATAAGAAATATTATTTATGACATTTTATAGATATTAAATAAATGGTTTTATAAAGGGTGAACAATTAAAATAAATTATTTATTGATCTAATAAATTATTAAAATGTTATTATGATATTAATAATATTAGAATATGATATTGTTAAGTAAATAAAAATATTAAGATTAAAACTTCATTAAAATATTATTAAATGGTTAATCATATTTGATTTAAAATATTAATAAATGATTAAAGTATTATTAAATGATTAATAATATTAGATTAAAATATTAATCTTAGATTAAAATATTATTAAATGATTAAATATTATTAAGTAAATAATAATGTTCGAGATTAAATAAAATGTTATTAATGTAATAACATTAGTAAAAGAATAAAATATTATTAAATAATTAATAATATTAGTAAATAAATAAAATATTAATACGATTGGTAAATGACTAAAAGTATTATTAATTGATTAATGATACTAAAGCATAAGTAAGATATTATTAAAGTAATAATATTAATGTATGATTAAAATATTATTAAGATGATTAATAATATTAGTAAAGTAATAAAATATTATTAAGAGGATTAATAATATTAGTAAAGTAATAAAATATTATTAAAATGTTAATGATATTAGTAAAGCGAAATAAAAGTGTTATTAGTGAACTAGTAATACTAAGAGGAGAATTAAATATTATCAAGATTAATAATATTAAGAAAATTGAAAATATTTCTAAGTTATACTTAATGACGTTTAATATTTTAAGAAATAGTACATTAATATTTTAATATTAATGGTAATTATTTAAAATGATTATAAATATTTTAAAAGCCATTTAATGGTAATATAAATGTTTTAAAAATGTTTTGAGTTATTAAATAACTTTAATATTTTGGCAATGGTTTCATTAATAGTTAAATAATAATTAAATGATAATAGAATTGTTTAATACTTAAATCATTTGATAATGATTCTCGTGTTTGAAATTCATGATAAATTATATTAAATTACCCTTATATATATATATATATATATATATATATATATATATATATATATATGTTGAATTATAGATTATTGTTGAATAAGATAAAACCTACCTATTATCCAATCGAATTGCTTTGGTTTGGAACCCTGACAAGTATGAACATCCCATTCATGGAAAAAAATTTATGTGCCCAAGGCAGCCAAAGTGAACGATAATATCGTTTTGTAATGTAGTATTGATCAATAGAGGGTACAATCTGGACCGATCACCCTCTCGTGTCGTAAGTTACGCCGATTTTGCGGATGAAGTTCTCGCTAAACCTATTCGAAAATGAAAATAATGTTCATAGTATGTCCCCTTAACCCTATATATAGTCAGTACGTAGTTTTAAAATTTGAAAGAGGGTTGCTATGTTAATATTATCGGTTCAGATTACTTCACAACTATTGATTTGTTGTAGAAAGATAGTATAAAGAAAACATTTAAATTCTTTCAGCTTATATATATAATTGATATTACTTGCTAGGCACTTAAATGCTCATTCTTGCTTAATTTAAATATTTTCAGCTAAGTGTGAACAATTAGAAGGCTCGGCTAAGAATAAAAGAAAAGGAAAGGTTGTAGAATGAATTCAATGCCATTTTATGTAATAGTTATCTTTATTAAGACAAGTATGATATATATTACCTATCCGTATTGTGAAGAATGTATTAAAGGTTGCGTACATGGGATTTAGACTTTGATAAAATATCTAAATTAAGTTGGTATCTATATTATTGTTATTATTATTAGTATTATTCCGCTCATAGAAATGGTATCATAAAGCACCGAGTTTGGGTTTCAAGTACTTAGATTTGGGGGCTTTATAGAAAGTCACTCTTGTAAGATGTAAAGAATAATGTAATTATCATTATTTGTAACGAACGAGGTTATAAGGTTTTAGAATCTGGAATTTGAGAATGTATGTTGTTATATTTAGCTATATAATAATGTATGTTTGGAAGGAGATGTACTCGCAACGTACGAAATCTAGGTGTGAAGTTAGACTGGATTTCAGGATGTTACATGGATACTTGCCTTGATCGTTGCTTACTGCTACAAAATTTAATATGACCAGCTTCTTTTGAAAGACCTATCATTAATAAGATTGATCTCTTCATTAGCATCACATATCTCACTTATCATACCATTATTGCATAATAATTTATCTAACATGTAATCACATAATTAAACATTGGATATTACCATAAATCATTAGAAATATTATCATCCTTAGATAATATTTCAATCATTAAACCTTATACTTTAAGATTTAACACTTACTCTTTCATTTTATAAGTTCTTATTTATAATTCGGTAAAACAAATACCTAATCCAGTAAATCGAATGCTTAATCTAGCAAACCCATATTACCCAATCTAGTAACCTAGATAGACCAATCTAGCAACCTGGATTGACCAATCCAACAACTTGGATTATCCTTTTCAACATACTATATACCTAATTTAGCATATTAAATGCCCACTATATTCTTAAAATACTTAACTTCTCTTTATTATTTATTTAAAACACATATTTAATATTATTAATTATTTAATAATATTTTATTCATTCACAAGTATTTAATAATGTCTTACTCCCCACATAATATTATTGATCATTTAATAATATCCTACTCATCCTATAATATTATTATTCATTTAATAATATATTACTTATCCCATAATATTATTAATCATTTAATAATATTTTAATCCTTATTATTATTAATCATTTAATAATATTTAAATCCTTAACTAATATTATTAATCATTTAATAATATTTTAATCCTTAATTAACATTATTAATCATTTAATAATATTTTAATTTAACTTTAATCTAATTATTATTAATTACTGAATAATATTTTAATCTAATATTATTAATCTTTTAATAATATTTTTATCATTTATTAAACTTATATACAATCTAGTTTATTTATTTAATCTTTACTAATTCTTTTATTAAATAATCATACAAGGCCATAAACATGATATCTCATCAATAATGACCAAAATACCCCTCAAAAATCTAATCCTAGCATATTTAAGGTTTGTAATACACAAAATCACATTTTTTCTATTTATGACGTCATATAACTTATTTTATTCATTTACTCATAACTCAAACAGATCCATGAAAAATACCAAAATAGTTTTGGAATTTTTTATTTTCTGAAAAATATCAGTATATGATATCATGAGGAACATATAATTTTTTTGCAATTTTTGGATTTCATTTACTATATTTAAATAGTCTAAAACAACCAAATCTTACTACATTTATCATAAATCGAAACTGTGCCCGAAAATTCTTAATTTTACAGGGTAAATTCCTGTTATATATATGTATTCCAGTAAAAATTTCATAAGTTTTGGAGTTACACACAAAGAGTTATTTGGGTGTAATTTTAAAAGTAGTCTTTTACCAAAATAGCCATAACTCTCATTCTACATGTCCAAAAATTCCTAAATTTTTACAGGCCTCACATAACCTCTCATATTATCACCCCAAATTTTGTTGGAATTTTTAGAGTAAAATAAATGGAAGAAACATCCCCTAGTAGTTGCTGGACAGTAGCTATTTAATTTTCTCTTTTTTTCACTTTTCTTTATCTGAACTGTTCTGACCAAAACAACCACCATGGCTTGTAAACTTAATATTTTTTAGTGCTACCACTTGGGTTTACTAGTTAACTTATATATCTAGTACCCCTCTTTGACGGATCGCAAAACAAAGTTGTAGATTTCAAGTTATAAGCTTACAAATTAGAAAAAAAAAAATTAAAGTTTTCTAGTTTTCAAAACATAGTTTTCATTTTCTTACTTTAGATCTAACTTTTGACATTCAAAAGGGTTAGATCTAAACATAATATACTTATTAACATGTAGATCTATGGTTTTAGATCTCAAAATCATAAACTTTAGATCATAAAACATCAAACCAAAACAAAAGGAAATAAACTAGATTAAAGTAAGAAATTGTATACCTTTGCTTGTATGCTTCTCTCTTCTTCCTATGTTTTGATTATGGGACTAGATGGTTTACAAAACTCTTCCTCTCTCTTCCTTTCTCTTCCTTATGGCTGACTGAAAATGGTGTTCCTCTCTCTCTATTTGGTTTTATTGAGTTATGAAATGAGATGAGAGAGAAATGAATGGTTTTATTTGTTTGGTAATTGCATATTTTTATTATGTTAGTAGATATGCATTGAATATATGTAACACCCCGAAATTCAGTTTATCTTCAGACCTGGATTCCGTACGTCACGAGTACATCATTCATCCAAACATACATCATTATACATTGAAATAAAACAACATACATTTTAAATTCCCAGGTTCTAATACCTTATAACCTCGTTCATTATAAATAATGATAATTACATTATTCTTTACATCTTACAAGGGTGACTTTTGTGACAACCCATAAATTCGGATTGTCCTGAAATTAAGATTTAAAGAATTAGTTATTAATAAAACGAATTTTTATTAATAATATTATGTGTTATGTGTTTATTAATCGTTCTAGAATCTAGGATGATTATAAGTCAGGAGGATTCTAGCCACGAGCTAGACTAAACGAGTAAGAATTTTCAAGATAAAAATAAAGATTTTTCGGGAACAAAATATTTCCAGGGAAAAAGATGAAATATGCACTATTTACCCGATGAAACCCTAAGGGTTAGGGTTTGAATAACCTAAGCCATTTTGAGAGTCCGGTAAGTCGAAATGACATTCCGTTAAAAGATTTGACGATAATATATCGTGAAAAGTTAAGTAAGCCGATAAAAGTTTTTCTCAAAAAATGTGCAGAAATCGGACGAAATAAAAACGATGAAAAGTACTGTTATGTAATTTTCGTTCGTTTAACTACATTAGGGGAAAACGTGAAGGAAAATGCTAAATGGTGAAAAGTGTTTTTCAGTTTTTCAGAGATCCGAAGAATACGTAAAAGTTAATCGATAAAGGAAAGACGAAATATTCAAAAATATTTGCATTCCGAGAATCTTAGTTTTTAAAATTGTCGGACGAAACCCGAAAGGTGGAACCGCGAAACTTACACGCTAAGTTTCGTGAATAGTAAGGAGGTGGAAATAGTAAACGTAAGGGTTAAGTAAACTTAAGGGCTAAGTTAACTTAGTACTTAAGTCATGAATAGTAAGGAGGTTTGGGGGGCGAAATAACTAAAATACCCCTAGCATTAGTTTTCTATAAATAGGAGGCTCATTTCATTTGTTTAGAATTTTGAAAGTTGTCCAACATTTGAGAGAGAGAGAGATTTCGGATGAAGGAGAAAAGGAAAACGAAGAGGAAAAGTTGCTCGTGCGCAAACTTTGTCCGACAGAAGAAGATTAAAGAAGGAAGGTAATCCGAAATCTAACTTTTATATAGTTTTCTTTAAGTTCTTTGTTCAAAAACATAACTTAATGAGAATAAGGAGTAAAAGATGTTAAGAATGATTTCATATGGTTGAAATCATGAGAAATGAATAAATAAGAAATTAGAAATTTAGTTTGTAAAATTCTTAAGGAAGTATAAGATTCGTAATGAATTTAAACGATCCAGGTGGATTATATGAATGAGTAGGTGAAATAAATAAGGAATGGTGTTCTATAACATCAAATTCCAATAAAAAGTAAAATCATAATCTAAAAGATTGATTAAAAATGAAGAACGAACGAAGAACACGAAGAACGTTGTTGGTGGACAAATTTAAAACCATCGTAGTATAAATGTTGTTGATGGACAAGTTTAAAACCATTGCGTATAAGTTAGTTTCTTATTGCTTGGTTAGAAACGATAGAAACGTTCATGAAGAACAGATTAAAACTGAGCTATAACGAAGTTATGGCAAAAATTTTGTAAAAGACGAGCGAGAATTAGAAAGTTAGTAAATGAACCCAAATGTGTAGGGTTTCAAAAGAAAGTAAGAGAATGTAGAAAATGTGAGTCGTGAACTCAAGAACGAACGAGTTCTGTGTACCGCACGAGAAAATCAGATTTTTATGAGAATTAAATTTTTGTTTAATTCTGTGGATTAAATGAATTTAATTGATTATTAATGTGAGTAAGCTATTTGAAGGTCGTTCTATGACCTAGAATATGCGGATGTGGTTAGGATTTTGGCTATGTGGTAGAATTAAAGTGTTTGAATTTCTAAGACGAAAATAAAAATTTTTCGATAAATTTTCTGTAAAAAATACTATTTATTAATTTCTGCTCGGGAATTATTTTTGAATTTTCGAGAAACGCGTAATGATGAATTTTAAGACAAGATGGAATATCCAATAATATTTCAGTTATGGAAAACACAATTTTTCGCCTGCGGACTTAAAACCTAACGGTTAGGAAAAGTGATTTTCGAGAAGGAAATGAGATGCGTATAAGGAATTAAAGCGATGATCGTATAATACGTAGGTATTGTATGAGGTAATGAATATGAGTATGATACGAGGTATTATACGAGTATGTATGAATGATGGTATATCGTATATGAATAAGTATACGAGTTGGAATACGAGATTAATACGTTGATTATACGTTATAAGGCTTTAGGCCAAATGGATTGGACTTGTAGGATTTGTTAGGAATTGTACAAGCCCAAGTATAAGAATGGTTAAGCCCAATGGTAGAAATGGTTAAGTCTAATTGGAATTAAAGGTTAAGGCCCAAAGTAATTTAATGAACAAGCCCAATGTTTGTTTAATTGTAAGCCTAATGTATAAGTTAATATTAGTTAAGCTAAAAGGCCAATGTAAGAACCAATGGGTTATTGGATGGTTTAAACTCATGGGGCAACCCATGGATGACCCAAAGTGGTGAGCAAGAAAAAGATATAAGTTGTGGAGGCCAAGTAAACTTTTTGAGCAAATAAGGAATAGTAAGGAGGTGGAGTTAAGGAGGTGGAATGATTTATTGACCATTAAGCCCTCATTTAGTGATTCCTATAAATAAGAGATGTCCTAATTCATTTCTTACTTATTAGATTTTCCACCAATAACTTATAGCTTATTGGTTAGAGAGAGAAAGCTAGAAAAGCTAGAAAAAAGTTAGCCTTTGTTAATTCAAGAAGCAAGAAGAAGATTAAAGGTTAATCAAGTGATCTTCAAAGGGTAAAAAACTAAACCATGATTCTCTTTCTCTTCAATTATTAGAGAAGTGAGTAGTGGTAGAGAATGTATGCTAAGAAGGAGTAGGAATGATTAATCAAAGGACTTAAGCCGTGAATAAGTCATGTGGTAAGATAAGCAATAAATGAATTTTTGAACTTATGAAGAACAAGTAAGAACTTATTATTTATAAGTTAATGAAATATTTATGTCAAGATGTTAGTATGATGGAATGAATCCATTTGAAATGAAGAACAAATTATAAGTAACGAAGTTTTGGCAGAATTCACGAGTGTGGACGATAATCGTCGAATTCGTGAAATTCTTAGAAAAGAAGTCAAATATTGACTTTGAGCTCGGAAACGTTGGCTTTTGATGGAGTATAGTCTTATTTGGCATTCTAGAGTTGTGAACTCAAAATGACCGAATTCTGACTTAGAACAAAGAAACGAGTGTTGAACGTTCACGAACGTTTATCATTTTTGTTAAAATGAACTAAAAGGTGAATTTTGGGTTAACGGATTTAAAATTGTAAAATTCTTACAAGAACACGTAGAGTATGTAATTTGTGAGCTATTGGCTTTTGAACAAGCCAATTCGGACTTATAACGAAGAAGTTATGAATCCGAAAAATTTGTTTCTGTAATAAAACTGTCAAAACTGTCTGGTACTGAGGTCTGACGCCGAAGCGCCAGCCAAAGCACCATAAGTGGCGCCGTAATGCCAAGAATGTACAGGAGCTACTTAAGTCTCATCACGCAAACAAGAACTGAATGAACTAAGATAGGCGTCAAGAAGGCAAGGGGTTTCACCCATCATTGACTCATGTGCAAATGCAAGATAGAAGGAAAAGTCGGCGCAACGCCAAAGACCACTAGAAGGTAGATAGAGAAGAAGGATTTTGAATGTAAAGTGAAGGGGAAGTGAATGAAGAGTGAATTAAATCTTTAATCAACTTAATGTAACATCATTTAGGATGTTATAACATTAAATATAACACTAAAGGTTGGAGGTAAGTCAATTGGACGTAAGTTATTAATAATGAAGCGATGAACGAACGTGAGGGATTGCTATGATTGTGATTCCTTAGACATTGAGTGATGAGGATAATGAATAACATTTCGATGTTATGTGGTAGTAATGAGAGGTAAGTATAAAGCGTATAGATGTTGTGAACACAATATTGTTGCGATGAACGATCGGTCTTAGCATACAATGATCGGTTTGGCTTCGATATTAAGAAAGAATAATGAACATGGAGTTCAAGTAATGGATAATGAAAGTATTACGTAAGATACAAATGGTATTAAGAAAGCCGTAATGAACGGTAATAAGATTAATGAAAGCCGAAAGTGAGTCGTATAAGAATTAATCACGAGGTATGGCATTTAGTTGCCAGAAAGCCGTAAGGAATAAGAAATTAACTTAATGAACGTTATAGTTAATGGTTCGGATAAGTTATGATAAGTTAGGTTATGGTACAATCGTAACCTTTGATGGTTTAAATATGGGAGCAGGGCTAAACAATTCCTTCACAGAGCGAAGGTATATACGAAACTGGAAACCGATCTAACTCACTGTGATGGCAGTGTAGATGAGACAGGAACTTGTTTGTTGGTTGTTTGTGGGAAACCACTCAAAGTAAAATATGGACTACTAGCAGAGAAGCGATGTGTGCTGAGTCCTAGAGAAGTTATAAGAAGAAGATAAAAATGCAAATCATCAAAGATGATGAACGTTTTGAGTAAGACATCTCCATATGTCATGAAGCTGTAAACTGGTAATGAAAGTTGGTCGTGTAGACTTAGACTTCAAGAACGTGAATCCTAAGAAGTAAAGTTAAACTTAAACCAATGTGTAAGTCAAGTATATGACTAATTGGTGTGTGTTATTTCCTTATGTGCAATATAGAGATTTGAAATGAGCAGTTCAGCGTAAACTCTAAGTTATAGCTGTGCGTAAGGCAAGTTTCCTAACTTCATTCATATTCTAAATGAATGTTAGTTTCTTAAACTTCTCAGATGTTGAACTTGAGAAGTTATGTCTATGTACGAATGTGCGATATTTGTGCAAGGTGGTAGAACGTATGAGGCCTTGTGCCACAATGTGAACACTTCGGTCTAAATTGTTTTGTGATTGAATTATTTAATAAGAGAATGCTCTGTCTATACATGATTCATTACTGTTAAGTCTGTGCTAATGATTCTAGCTATACAGGATGAGTATGAAAAAGGTAGAAGAATGAAAGTATTTCAAAGTGCATGTGAATAATGTTTTAAAATGATAGGAATCAAAATTATTCCAATTGTTCAAGCTGCTTCATAGCCTTGTTCGGTTATTGAAGTTATAAAGAATGTTTGAATTCTTAAAGTTGTTTGTTCAACTACTATAACTTGATGGGTAGTTGAATGCTCACGCTTGCTTTAAATGAAAAACATTTTCAGCGAATGATGTTAGAAGAACTTAAGGATCCCGTAAAGATCAAGCTGACGATATCTAGATGAAGAGCCATTCAGAATGTGAATGAGCGAGAAGATAAAGTGAAGACTTGTAATGTAGAACGATTAAATTGAACTATAGACTAGTTTAATGAACTGTTAGCGGATAAAAGTCACTCTTGTAAGATGTAATGAATATTATAATTATCATTATTTGTAATGAAAGAGGTTATAAGGTTTTTAGAACTTGGGATGTGAGAATGTATGTTGTTATATTTTAGTATATAATGATGTATGTTGGAGGAATGATGTACTAGTGATGCACGAAATTCAGGTGTGAAGATAGACCGGATTTCGGGGTGTTACAAGTTGGTATCAGAGCTGATTGGTTATAAATCTTAGGTATGAGTACCTAAGACTATAATCGTAGAGAGAAGGATAAGAAGATCACTACGTGATCATAGTAATAGATGAGCTATTAAACGATGAATGATTTATAGCTAATGCTATGAATGAATGGTACTACGAAGTAGTACGAGAAGGAGAATTCGGATTGAGTTATGAAGGAAAGCATACGAATTAAAGAAAATTCGTATTAAGTAAAGAGAAATTTAGAAGTTGTAAAATTTCAATTGAGGACTTATGTGATAGCTGAGTTGTATGAACCTTTGCTATAGGCAGAGGTTTGTGCTTGGTGTAACAACCGCTTAGCTTATTACAGTGATAATCATTGGAATTGGTCGCGCTATCAAGATATATAGGACGAGAAGGTGAATCTTTTCTCATGTATATACTTGATAGGTAGAGAACGATAAGGTAGGTGTGAGTTCTTGAAAATCATACTTATGTTAAGTTCGTGACTCATAATTATATGGTATGTTTTCAAATTTCTCAGCGAATGGACGCCTATGGTCTGACTGGGATAGTTCTTAAACTCATATTATTGTGGCAAGTTCCTGAACTCATAATGTGTGGTAAGTTGATGGACTGTACTAAGGTATAGGGGTGTTTAGACTGAAAGTAAGTATTTTCAGTAGACTTAGCATTTAAGGTGCTAGAGAAGATTAAGTATTGTCACAAGTAAGACAATGAAGGAAGATGGAGAATAGCATATTCCAAGTCATCTAGCTATGCTAGATTTCGAAGTTTCTTGAAATCGTACTGATGTGCGTTTGAAAAAGGAAAGAATTGGTTCAACTTTTGGAACCAATAGATTTTTCAAAGAACTATTCTTGGTATGTCTATGCTAATTATTTTGGCTAGAAATTGATTTGAAATATCAAAATAAATTTTATATCATCCGTGCATTCGATGCAAGGATGGTAAAAAGATGGAGTTATTAATGCAATTGAACCTAGTATTGGATATGATCTTAGGATCAACAACCCGCTATGATATGATGTATAATGACGAAGTCATAAATTGATGAAGTCCTCAACGTACTGTGAAAAGCACGGTATCACGACGTCATAAAACGTTTTGATGTATTGCAAAAAGAATTTAAAGAAGTAGTCGATGTCAATTGAGTTGACTAGACGAATGTTTCAAGTTGATATCCAATTTATTGATATGGTCTAAGCTACTTGATT
This sequence comes from Panax ginseng, assembly GCA_020205605.1. Lineage (NCBI taxonomy): Eukaryota > Viridiplantae > Streptophyta > Magnoliopsida > Apiales > Araliaceae > Panax > Panax ginseng. Next base: position 49,203,791 of record CM035129.1, on the reverse strand, counting down.
TGGCTAAGACGAATAGTATGTCATGTTTAAAAGAAAATCGAGCTTTCTTTAAAGAAGTTGTGCCAAACCAAATTATTTTGGTGCGGAATCTAATGATTAAGTCTGAGGTGAACACACCCCGGAATTGGGTTATACAATGGGTTGATTGCCTACGTATGAAAGAGGTAGTTTACTTTCTTGGTGATTGTAAACTGACCGTGGAAAGAAAGGTTACGGCGTCATGCTGTTAAACCTAGTAAGAGTTCATGGTCAATTTGACCCCTCAACAAAAGTATGAAATGTTTTAAAGGAATTCTTATATTCCTCATTGTACAATCTACTTCATAATTCTGGATAAGTTGTGAAGGTGGGAGAATATTTGAAAGATAAGAACTTCTTTGAAGAGAGGTTGAGAAGAGGGGTAGGCTAAAATTTTGAGGATGAAATTCTGTAAAGAAGGGGTGAATGTGATGACCCGGGTATGGGTGTGGTTTTAAGAAATTTTGAGGATGGAATTTTTATAAGGGGGGAAGGATGTGACAACCCGGAAATTTGGATTGTCCTGAAATTAAGATTTAAAGAATTAGTTATTAATAAAATGAATTTTTATTAATAATATTATGTGCTATGTTTATTAGTCGTTCTAGAATCTAGGATGATTATAAGTCGGGAGGATTCTAGCCACGAGCTAGACTGAATGAGTAAGAATTTTCAAGATAAAAATAAAGATTTTTCGGGAACAAAATATATCTGGGGAAAAAGACGAAATAGGCACTATTCACCCGACAAAACCCTAAGGGTTAGGGTTTGAATAATCTAAGCCATTTTGAGAGTTTGGTATATCGAAATGACATTCCATTAAAAGATTTGACGATAATATATCGTGAAAAGTTAAGTAAGCCGATAAAAGTTTTTCTCAAAAAATGTGGAGAAATCGGACGAAATAAAAATGATGAAAAGTATTGTTATGTAATTTTCATTCGTTTAACTACATTAGGGGAAAACGTGAAGGAAAATGCTAAATGGTGAAAAGTGTTTTTCAGTTTTTCGGAGATCCGAAGAATACGTAAAAGTTAATCGGTAAAGGAAAGGCGAAATATTCAAAAATATTTGGATTCGGAGAATCGCAGTTTTTAAAACTATAGGACGAAACCCGAAAGACGGAACCACAAAACTTACAAGCTAAGTTTCGTGAATAGTAAGGAGGTCGAAATAGTAAACTTAAGGGCTAAGTTAACTTAGTACTTAAGTCATGAATAGTAAGGAGGTTTTGGGGGAAAAATGACTAAAATACCCCTAGCCTTGGTTTTCTATAAATAGGAGGCTTATTTCATTTATTTGGAATTTTGAAAGTTGTCCAACATTTGAGAGAGAGAGAGAGAGATTTCGGATGAAGGAGAAAAGGAAAAGGAAGAGGAAAAGTTGCTCGTGAGCAAACTTTGTCCGACAGAAGGAGATTAAAGAAGGAAGGTAATATACATGAATGGTTCATGATGTAGGTTCTTATTTTGAAATGATGTTAAACATAACTTAGTTACATATGATAAGAGTTTTAAAGTTATCTTGTATGTGTTATATTCCATCATTTATGTTAAAATGATTTCAAAGGCAACATTGAATATGTTTTCATAGTTAAGTTGCATTAGATACAAGTACATAGATTATTAATGATTAAGATGTCATGTTTATGTTTATTATATCTCCAAACATGATTTATACGTGTTGGACATAATGATAACTAAATCAAACATGAGTTTAAAACATGTTTCAAAGTGCTAAATGATGCTAAATATGATATGATATAAACACTATGAGCATGTGTATTAATAGATTATATGATCTCTATGTAGACACACGGCAAGAGTTGTAAAGCATTATAATTGTATGACCTTTTTATGTTTTGATGACATATAGATTGTAAGTTAAAACTTGTGGCAATGAACTCAAGACTGGTCAGATGCTTATGTGAGAACCTCTAACATGTATGTATGTTAAAATATAAGTGCATAGGTATGTTAGAGTTGGACAGAAATAGGAAGTACATAGCTTAACCTAGTTCCATATAGACGGTATGAAATGCTGTGGCTGGCCCCTAAGCTTAGACAGTATGCAATTTGCTCCATCCAAAGAATCATGAATAATTTTTGTTTTTGATCTGAAGTTCAAATCATGCTTATATGATTACATTAACTTGTATTATATGACCAATATGCTATATAATGTGTTAAGAAGCATTCTAGGTGATAGAGATGAATGTTAATAAGAAGTTATGGTGTTAAGTCCAAAATAAGGTTTACAAGCTATAAAGCAATGGTTTGAAAAATATGTTGTTTGACCTTGTAATCTGATTTGTGCTATGTGATGTAGTATGTATAAAGTTATAACTAAATTAGATGTTTATGTTTATTATTGAACTTATATATATAAGTTTATATAACTAATAAATATCCTATACGTGCGAATATATTATGATAGGATTCGAAAGAGGGTATTAAACTTTACTTTGGTAAACTACACTTGAGGTAAGTTTCCTAACTCACACAACTTTGAATTTTGTGCAAGTTATTGAATGTCATTCGATTCGTATATTGAATACAAGTCCTAAACTTCACCCTTTGATTGTGCAAGTTTCCTAACTTACACAACTTTGAATAGCTAGTATGCAAGTTGCTAAACTCCACTTGTGCCTTTGTGAAAGTTTCCTATCCTTCTCATATTGTATTGAACAAGTTATTATTGAATTGAAAGTTATTCATTTAAGCTTGAACTTTATTTCCAAGCATGCTATAAGTGGTTTTAATTACTTTACAATTATTCCACATCGATATTATGGATATTCGCACTTAGTGCACTCGAGTTCGTACAGTTTTGGACTTGTACATCATTTAAAGTTCTATAATTCTTGAACTGTGTTAGATAGAGTCTGAACCTTTGTTAGGTCAGATAAATGTATGAAGTTTTATAAAAGCTATCCAAACATATTGATGGTAAGGATTCTTAGACTAAAAGAACACCCCTTTTATGATAAGGGAGTACCCCAAGTATCTATTATAAGATACAAAGAGCAGATTTAAATGTTATGCATATACATGTTGTAAGCGAGGCTGATCCCCTCAAGTACTTATTTTGTAGCCAGTAACCAAAGGATCAATCAGCTATTGATTCCATTAGAGTTTTATAGTTCAAAGTCTATTTGACTATCAGTTATTCTATAAGAAATCATTACCTTTGCTTCTAATATTCATATTGTTGAATCCTTCAGATATTCATATTGTTGAATTCATTATCAGATATTTTCCATTCATCATGATATATCATTTATGTTGTATTTAAACTTGTTGAGCAAACTTGTTGCTCATCCTTGCTATATCATGAATTATATTGCACCTAAGCCCGAGACCTCAGGAAATGACAAGGGTAAAGGAAAGATGTAGGATAGTTGCGAGGAACAGACTTTACTTTATGCCTAGTTTAAACTACTGTTATGTAATATGAACCCTAACAATTATTCTAGGGAATTTTTGTAAGATTATATTAAGGTTATCGAATCTTGGGACTAGTAACACCTTTTGAACGAATGACGTACGTTTATTATATTCCACATTTTAGTTATCGTATGTTTTTTAAAGGTGGATGTATGTATTTTATTGTGATGATCGGACCAGGGTCAAAGGACCCAGATTCGGGGGTGTCACATCTGGTACTCTTTTTGAGTAATGTGCACCACTAAATCTCAGCTTATGGTGTGCTGAGTCTATCCCTACTCTGTCGGGTAGTGATTCACCCCATCGATCAATCTCTCCATAGCCGTGCGCAAAACATAACTCATCTTGTTCATCTTCCTTCTTTTGCATCTCACCTCTTCCTCAACTAAACTCTAACTGAGTACGGAGTGCTTCCTTCTCTGACCTCTCACTCAACTCTCGTTGTCCCATCGCTTCTAATTTCCATACCAGCTCTACATTCCTAGCCACCGATCGGTGAAACAAAGTCCCCATCTGGATCCCTGCCTCCTTTCGGTCCGCAATCTCCACCTCCATCTCCTGTACCACTAATTTTCTCTGTTTGTCCTCGTCCCTCAGTATCTGGAACTCAGACTCCCTCTCCCTAGCCTCAGCCTCTAACTCCTCAACTCTGCATCCTAACTCCAAAATTTGCTTCTCATACTCCCCCAACATCCGATCCTCAAAAGTATCCTCGTCAGAGTCCTCTATGGGCTCAGGCTCCTCCTCCATAGGCTCTTCCTCTGGATCGAACTTCTCGGGTAATAGGTCTATCTCCCCTTCCTCGTCATCATCATCGATAGGGGCCATTGCTGATATAGGCTCCGCTATTTATAGTGCCTCAAATACCATATATATATCACGCGACTCCTCCTCTACTACTTAGCTAGGTCCTCCCATATCAGTCATCCTATAATCACCAATATAAGACAAACAAAAAACAACTCCATCAGAATGTTAATAAACATAAGTTCATTGTATATAATGAAGTTATATTTCATCACACACTAAGTCTCTCTCTAGGAAATCTCTACATGAGTTTCATCCCTCTCTATCCTCTAAGTTTTCCTAAGTTATAATCCAAGGACTATCGCTCCTAAGGTTTATAACTACAGCTCTGATACCAACCTGTGACGCCCCCAAATTTAGACCACACTTATCTCAAATTTGGTTGTCACGTACTAACTCTAATAATAAATTAACATCTCACACAGCGGAATAATAAAATAAATTACATTGTTATAACAAAATTATTTTTGTCCGAAGAGTTCATAACTTAAACATCTCTTATATACCTTAATCATAATTAAACACCGTTTAGACATAACTAATACATAACACAATACAACTTAACTTAAACATAACTTAATATGAATAAGTTCTTCTACAACCAAATAATAGTACATTCCTAGCATTATGGAAATAACTACTCCAAAGCCTTTTCTTTACCCTTGTCCTTTTCTAGAGACCCACCACGTTCTGCCTTAATAGAAAGTTTTAAAGAAAGCAAGGATGAGAAACAATTTTTCCTAGCATGTAATATAGTAAAAGGTTAATCAATGTAGTTTTTGATTTCTCAAGGGTATATCAATAATAATAGTTCAAGATAGCAAGAAGTATCGATGATTATCAACAATAGTCGTTATGGACAAAACATATCAATACAATTCAACGATTAATCAATTCAAGATTTCAAAGTAATGAATTCTGAGCAGTCACTAAGGACTATGAACTTCTCTTAGAATTAACAGTAATAAATTGATACTTCTACAAAACGAGTACAATAGGTGATAAGCCTAAAGTACCCTATATCATGCATAACATTTAGTCTTTCTTATGTGCACACGTCGGTTCCTCAACAATATATAATTCCCCTACCAAGAGGGTTGTTCTTCTCAGTTATAAGAGTTTGCACCAAGTTAATTTGGTTTGGATATCTTTCGATCGAATATCAATAGTCTAGCCGAAGCAATGACTTAGACAATTTTCTTTCATAGTATATATATTAACAATTATCGTTCGAATTCAAGGTTTGTAAAAAATTTCACTTCTAGATTATGAAGTATTATGCTTTCAAAGTTCTACTTGTACGATCAATAATAGCACAAGTTCAAGTAATACTCAATAAAGAGTAAGGATTGAGTACTTACATTCAATATACAAATCAAATAAAATTCAAGAACTTGCACAAAATCCAAACTTGTGTAAGTTAGGAAACTTGCCTCAAGTGTAGTTTACCAAAATATAGCTTATCAGCACTCTTTCGAATCCTAACATAATATAGTTACGTGTATAGGATTTTCATTAGTTACATCTGCTCATTCATGATATGTAAGTATAAACGCACACATAAACATCTAACTTAGTCGTATACTCTACACATACTTCATCGCATACTTATAGCACAAATTAGTTTACAAGACATCACAAAGTAAAATAACATAGTTTCAAACCAAGGCCTTATAGTTTGTAAACATTCTTTTGGATTTCACCTTTAAAAGTTTATAATCCCTTATTAAACATCCAACTCTATCACTTATCATGCTTCTTAACACATTGGACTGTATATAGGTCATATAATACAAGTTAAAGTAACCATATAAGCATGCTTTGAACATCAAATCACAAATAGAATACATAATTGACTCAAGGTGCAAGAAATGTGTGCTCCAGCTAGGCTTAGGAAGCAGCATAGGCGTGTCTTTGTCCTCTAGCCTGGCCAGAGTTGAGCTTCTACTCTCCTAGTTTTAGTCCAACTTTAACATACCTATACACTTATACTTAACATGCATACATGCTAGAGGTCTCCACATAAGCATATGACCATTCTTGACTTCACTTTTACAAGTTTTAGTTTACGATTTGCATCGAATTAAAATATAGAAAGGTCAGGTAATCACCATGCTTTATAACTTTGGCCATATGTCCTCATAGAGATATCACATAATTTATTAATACACATGCTCATAGTATTCATATCATTCATAGCTAGCATCGTTTAGTACATTAAAACATGCTTTAACTCATGCTTTGTTTACTACTACTATGTTTAACATATGAGACTCATATTCAGAGATATAATGATCATAAACATGTCATCTTAAATCTTCATAATCTAATTACTCATACTTAATGAACTTGGTTTGAAAACATATTCAAGTTTTCCTTTGAAATCATTTTAAACTTGAACAATACAATTTAACACATACAAGACAACTGTAAAGCTTTTATCATGAATAGTTAAGTCATGTTTACCTCTTCACAAGATCAGAATGTACATCATGTAGTATTCATAGATATTATCTTTGATACAAAAAGCTTTTCTTTGAAATAATTCTCCATCAGAAAGCCTAAAAAGTTTGGTCATGAACAAAGGAACTATAAATACTATATCATGCTCATTTAGGTTCGAAATCATGCATGTGTATATACTACTAAGCTCAAAATTTAAAGAACATGAGTTTCAACAAGGTTTGTTTTCAAAACTAAAAGTTCTTTTTAAAAATATTCTACTAAATCATGTTGATCACTTCATAACTCATAAGAAAGCTTTTACTACATGTTATACTTTTTTTTCATGTATACATAAGTCATAGAATCAAGTTAGCCACTACCTAGCCCAACAGAAACCAGAATATGGTTCTGGGGTCCGACGTAGCTATGCTACACCCTAGTATAAACGATCAACTCTAATAACTTACTCTGTTTTGCAGAGTATCAACTAAATTCGATTTATCTTGGTTTAAACATGTTCAAATCCATCATTAAAGGTTCCATATATGTACACATACTTCCTAAACACATGATAGCATGCTAATTCATATTGATTGACAGAGAATTTCAAGTAATTTCTAAGATTTTGACAAAACCCAACTAGAAACAAAAGTTAGGATTTTTATACCTCTTGAAGCTTTAGTTTACTTAATTTTTCCCTTCTGTGATTGCTAGAATCTTCATTGAACCACAAACTCTCAGACTCAATTTCACAAAGTTTCACAGACAAGTTTCAGGAACGTAAAAATGAAAATGTAGTTGCTTTATATAGAGAAATGGTGGACTGGACATTAACTTTACTCTGAGGTTGGAACCCATGGTGCATAAGAAGGAAACAATGGTTATTTAAGAGTTGTTTAACTACCCACCATCAGACATCTCTATAGCTAATGATCACTGCTTGGAGGTTACGTAAATAGGTTATATGTTACTGTTCATGTACTGTTTGAGCAACTGATGAGTTTATTTCCCAGTAACGTGATTAATTTGTTTAGTTCAGTTACTTTAATTCCCAACAATGTAATTTTAATGTACAATTGTTACTATATTGGGAAAATTAGGGATTATTTATGTACATACATCATATAATGCATGTACATTAGGTACACGTAATAAAATAACGCAGTTAGGTATTATTGTCCGAGTATCTCCCATAGACATTTTTACTACTCACATAACCACTTTATAATATGAGAAATTCAGATTTATTGTAAAATAATTTTATTTAATTAAATAATGAATAAAATTAGATTATTTGTTATTATTATGTGTTAGTAAGATGAATGTCATTCTATATCCTAGAGATGTCGGAATGTCATAGTATTTTGACTACGTGAAGGAATTAAAGTGTTTGAATTTCCAAGACGAAAATAAAAGTTTTCTGAGAAATTTTTTGAAAAACACTATTCACTAATTTCTGCTCGGGAATTATTTTTGAACTTCCGAGAAATACGTAACCAGAATATCAAGGTGAGATGGATTATGTAATAATAATTCATGTATTGCAAACACAGTTTTTTGGTTGCGGACTAAATTTAAGAATGTTAGGAAAAGTACAGCGTTAATGAATTAAACGATGATATCATATGATACGTGAGTATTGTACAAGGTAATGAATATGAGTATGATACGAGGTATTATACGAGTATGTATGAATGATGGTATGTCGTATAAGATGAATAAGTATACGAGTTAGTATACGAGATTAATACATAGACAATACGTTTTAAAGCTTTAAGCCATATGTAATGGACTTGTAGGATTGTGTTGGAAGTTGTAAAGTCCAATTGGAATTATTATAAAGCCCAATGCTAATTAATGTTAAAGCCCAAATGTTTGTTAAATGCAAGCCCAAAGCATAAGTTAAGTTAATTAAACTCAAGGCCCAACTTAAGAACCGGATCCATGGATCGATCCAATGGGTAAAGATAACCCATGGGACAACCCATGTGGGCCCCATAATCACATAGGTGATCTTGGAAGGTAACCAAAGGATAAGTTATGTGATGATCAAGTAATGAATAGTAAGGAGGTGATTAAGGAGGTGGAGTAGTTTAATGACTAAACTACCCTAATCTAGGATTTCCTATAAATAGAAGACTTTCTAGTTTGTTTCTCACTTATTAGATTTCCACCAACATTATAACTGCTTATTTGTTAGAGAGAAAAAGCTAGAAAAGCTAGACATTGATAATCCAAGTAGAAAAGAAGAAGAACCAAGTGATCTTCAAGGGTAAGAATCCTATATCATTAATCTTCCATCTCTTAAATTGTAGTTTGATAGAGAAGTGTTGAGTAGTGGGGTATGTATGTTAAGAAGTGATGAGATTGACTAATCAAAGGACTTACGCCTTAATAAGTTATGAGCAAGTAATTACTATTTATATAAGTTATAGAATCATGAAGAACAAGTAAGAACTTATCATGTATATGATGTAATGAAATATATTGGTTAAGATGTTTGTATGATGGAATGAATCCATTTGAAATGGTTTAAAAATCTCAAGTAACAAAGTTATGGCTAAATTCACTAGTTTAGACGATAATCGTCGAAATCGTGAAATTCTCGGAATGGAAGTCAATTTTTGACATTGAACTCGGAAACGTTGGTTTTTGATGGAGAATAGTCTTATTTGATATTCTAGAGTTGCAGACTCAAAAATGACCAAATTCTGACTTAGAACGAAGAAACGAGCGTTGAACGTTCATGAACGTTTATGTTTACGTTAAAAATGAAATCAATGGTGAATTTCTAGTTAACGGATTTGAAAATGAAAAATTATTGCATGAACACTTAGAGTATGTGATTTGTGAGCTAATGGCTTGTGAACGAGCCAATTCGGACTTAAATTGATAAAATTATGAGTCCAAAAAGTTCGTTGTGTAAAGAAATCTGTCAAACTATCTAGTGCATGAAAGTTGGTAGCGTCAGTGGCCACCAAAGACTAAATAGGTGGTAGGCAGCAGTAGCTGGCGAACCATCATGAGCTCTCGGAGTTTCAGCGTAACAAATATGACCTTTTGAACTAAGAGTTGGCAGAGCAAGAAGCCGAGACCCGGTGAAAGCCACTTGAAGAGTGGCGTAAGCGCAGTCAATGATTTATAGAGTAGAAGTGGCGCCATACACCAACACTAAACAAGACCTAGAAATGAATGTTTTTGAATATGAAAGGAAGAAGATTGATTAATGGAAATAACTAAAATTAATATAACATCAATTAAGATGTTATTAACCTTAAGTATTACACTAAAGGTTAAAGATAATTTACTCGAATGTGAACGTAAGAACGATGTAAAATATAACGAAAAGCAGGAACCAATGAAAAACAATCTAAGGCATGTTTAGATTCAGAATAAGGGTAATTTATAGTAGTAAACATATTTGATTATATATGACCTAATGTGGTACGTTATGTGATCATGTGTTGTATAATTCTTAAAGACTCAAAGGGAAAGTAATTATACTGTAGCAGATGCTAAAGGCAAGTGTTATAACCCTTGTCAATGTTCAATCTGGACAAGCTTTCTAATTTATGTTTCCTACGTATGAATTGATGTATGATAAAGTCAAAGCCAATTCCTTCGGCTAGACTTAAGATTTTTCATTGGATTTCTAATAATCTATTGAAATGTTGTCCAGTTTTTCCAAACTATGTCGGTATGGCTTTCAAATGAAGACTGAGTATGCTACACAAATGTTTCGTTATCAAACGACAAGCACCTGAGGTTACCACAACTTAAACGTACATACGTTTAAAGAAATTAGTGTTGTACAACATAGAGTACTATATTCTGATCACCTAGACGTGCTCATAAGTAATGTCAAACTTATGGACTTAATGTCGGGTTGCCATTTTCAAAGAAAGTATGGAATGCTTAAGGTCTTAGAACGAAATTGATGTTCTACTGAATGTTATTCATTGTGAAACATTTTAAGAAAAGAGAATTGCTATTTTGAATTATCGATAGTACCTCATAACTATTGTTTAGTTATTGAAGATATATGATTTGTATGTTTCAAGCATATTGTTTAAATGGATTTGTCGCACTTGTTGAGCTAGTTATGCGCATTCTTGCTTGAACCATATGAATGCAGCTAAGACTGAACGGACCGAAGGATCTGAAAAAGATAAAGAGAAGGCTAAGGCGAACCTATAGATTACCTTTGTAATAGTATAGGTGAATATTGTAATTATTTGATATTATGACAAGAACGAATGTAATGGTTATTAAGAACCTGGGGAATGGTAATATTATTTGGAATATATATAAGACATATTCGTTCTTTTGAGGCATTTCAATTGAATGTATGTGTGAAGTGAATGTGAAGCACCATATATGCGGGTTGTAAAGCACCATATGTTGGGTTGGAAGATACACAATTTGAAGAAGAACAGATTTGGGGCAAAGCCACAAGGTTGGTTTCAAAAGCATTAGGTTATAAAAACTTAAGGAGGAATTGAACCTTAAGTCATAACCTTCCGTAAGAAGAGTCAAAGAAGTAAAAGATGAAATTAACCCTAAAAATGCATTATATATGATATGTGTTTTTATTATTCTCGACGACGTGTACTAATCAAACTAAATTGTTTTGTAATAGATGTAAGAGAAAATGAAATGTATAAGAATATACATGTAAAGAGTGAGGAATTAGTTAATCAAATAGAGATCCTACCAACCCTATAGCTAGTAAGAGCCTAAAGTCAAAGTAAATGAGTTTGTAGAGACTGAGGAGAACTTAAACCTCATAAGGATGTTCGATGGCATGTCTGAGGAAGAGGTGGAGGTAGAGATCCTTTCAACCCCATATAGACCTGAGAAGAGATGACTGAGATGGGAGTCAATGAGATCATTGATCATGACGGTATTGGATAGAAATATCCATTATTATGGTAAGGAGGTGAAAGAACTAAAGGACGAGCTTTATGCTGTCTTGGAAGATAAGATAAGTATGGAGTTGATGTGGGGAGGAGAGCATGATGAAAAGTTTTGGGCGAAGGACAAGGTCCAAGAGCTGAAATAGGAGGTTTTTGAGCTCAGATAGGAGCTAAAGACCAAGAAACAGAAGATTGGGAGGATGTCCTATATACATAGGAGTTCTCATACAGATTTTCAGCAACAAGTAGCTGGGTATCCGATAGAGGCAGGGCAGACTCGACGTACTATCAGTCGTGATGTTATAGCCGGTCTTGCTAATGCGGATTTTGAAAATGCCTTACGGCAGATGTAACCTAGTATTAGCTAGAGTAGAGTTAGATATGTAAATATGATGTATCTAGTAGTGACGTAAAACCCTCTTTTGTATAATAAAAGGGTAGTCTTTTGTAAATCCCAATTTTGGAAAGCAATTATGGGATAGTAATGTAATTAGTTTATGATGTAAAAATGTGAACGATGTAGTATTATACTACAAGAAGTAAATCAATATAAGCCTTTTTATGGAACATATTGAGTAATGAGTTGAAGTTATTGTTTAATCATGAATAATAACTAAGTAACAAAGTAATAATAATGTGTTGTTTATCTTAACACCAAAATGCCGCCAAGAAGGAGATAAAGTAATCAAGATGCTAATGTTAATCAACCGGAGGGAGGTCCGGTTAACCCAATGCAAGAGTTTGTTAACTTGTTAATGGCCGCATTTAATAGAAATGGGGCTAATATCCCCCTAAATCCTGCAGTAGTACGAGCTACTACTTTTAAGGATTTTAAGAGTGTCGATCCGCCGGAGTTCAAAGGAACTACAGACCCCATAGAAGCCCAAATGTGGGTGAAAGAGATAGAAAAGGCATTTGTCATTGCAAATGTCGAAGAGGGCCAAAAGGTTTCTTTTGCAACCTATATGATGAAGGGAGAGGCCAACTTTTGGTGGGAGGCTAACCAGGCTAGGGTTGGTATAGAGAACCTAACGTGGGTATGGTTCAAGGAGATTTTCTTCGAGAACTAATTTCCCACAAGTATGCAAGGGAGGATGGAGATGGGGTTTCTGGAATTGAAACACGGGGAGAGATGGTTCCCCAATACGCTACCAAGTTCAATGAACTGGCAAGGTTTACTCCATATCAGGTGGACAGTGAGGTGAGAAAGGCTAGGAGGTTTGAGCAGGGCTTGAAACCCTGGCTCTATAGCCGAATATCGGTTTTCCAAAGTACTTCTTTTACGACTATACTAGAAAAGGAGATAATCACCGAAGGTGGGAATGAAGCTCTAAGCCATTACCACAAGGATAAAAAGAATAAGAATAAGGTGGATGGGGGAGTGAAGATCGAGGGAGCAAGGGGGGTGGCGAAGGTCAAAAGAGGAAGGGTTTAACTCGGGAATCTTTGGAGTGAAGCAAGGGGATCCTAAGAGGAGGATGGAGGCATATGTAAGACTTGTGGGAAGACTCACTTAGGAGTCTCTGCCTCAAGGGAAAGTCAGATGTTACAATCTGTGGATGGGAGGGGCACATTTTGCCTAATTGTCCAAGTCAAAGAAGAATCATGGATGCTTTGGTATGTGGGTCAACTCACCATATAGCAAAGAATTGCCCGAAGAAGAAGGGACAGATGGGAATAAAGGCGCTAATAGCAATAAGTTAGCTATTGGTGGTCCAACAGAATGGGCAGTAGTAGATGGCCCGCACCATTAATATATGATGGTGCAATATGGAGTTGCATCCAGAGATGTAGTTGTAGGTATTATCCCGATCAACGATGTAAATGGTTACATGATGTTTGATTCAGGTGCTACTTGTTCATTTATCGCATATGATTTTGCTAGACGATTAGGATTACTTCCCGAAAATTTGCTTATACCTTTGAATATTAAGGTAGAAAACGAAGAGATAATTCCTGTTGAAGATATTCATAGGAGTTGTTGCCTAGACATACGAGGTTGTAAATTATCGGTAGATTTGATATCGATAAAGTTAGGAGAATTCGATGTAATTCTCGGGAAGGATTTGTTATTTAACCATGGGACAATTATAGATTGTCAGAAGAAATGTGTAAATATTAGAACATTGAGACAACCTCGGGTAGTATTTTACGGTAATAGATCGCCGAGGCGTTCGTGTTGTCTTACAATGACACAAACTAGGAAATTATTGAGGAAGGGATGTGTAGGTTATTTGTGCCATGTTGTTGATACCCAGAGAGTGGGAGCAACCATGGAATAAATATCTATAGTTAAAGAATTCATGGATGTATTTCCAAGTGAATTGTCAGGTCTTCCACCGAATAGGGAGACCGAGTTTGTAATAGACATTGTTCCAGGAGCGACACCAGTTTCCAGGGCACCATATCTTATGGCGCTAGTAGAGATGAAGGAGATAATGGTTTAGTTACAAGAATTGTTAGATAAAAAGTACATTCAATCGAGTGTTTCACCGTGGGGAGCACCAGTACTATTTGTAAAGAAGAAGGATGGATCATTAAGACTTTGTATCAACTATCGAGAGTTAAACAAGTTAACGATAAAGAATAAATACCCATTGCCCAGGATCGATGATCTCTTTGATCAGTTAAAAGGGGCAAAGTATTTTTCTAAAATAGATTTGAGGACGGGGTATCATCAGTTAAAGGTTAGGAAGGAGGATGTACCAATGTCGGCATTCAGGACTCGTTATGGTCATTACGAGTTTCTGGGGATGTCATTTGGGTTGACTAATGCGCCAGCTATATTTATGGATATGATGAACAGAGTGTTTAAACAATATATGGACAAGTTTGTCATGGTGTTTATTGATGATATTCTAGTCTATTCTAAAACGCCAGAAGATCATGTTAAACACTTAAGAATAGTGTTGGAAACACTAAGGAAGGAGAAGTTATATGAGAAATTCACTAAGTGTGAATTTTGGCTAGGAAGTGTACAATTTTTAGGTTATGTTATTGACCATAAGGGGATTTCTATAGATCCAACGAAGGTGGAAGCGTGATAAATTAGGAACAACCAAAAATGCCGACTGAGGTGAAGAGTTTCTTAGGGATAGTGGGATAATATCGAAGATTCATACAGGATTTTTCTAAGATAGCTACTCTATTGACTAATTTGACAAGGAAGACGGTTAAATAAGTGTGGACTGAGAAATGCGAAGACAACTTTTAAGAACAGAAGAAGAGGTTAAGTGAAGCACCTATTTTGTCATTGCCTGATGACACAGGAAATTTTGTAGTTTATAGCGATGCTTCACATAGAGGACTTGGTTGCGTGCTCATGCAGCATGGCAAGGTCATTGCGTATGCATCACGACAGTTGAAGGTTTATGAGAAAGTTTACCCTACTCATGATTTGGAACTGGTCCCGATAATATTTGCCTTAAAGATATGGAGACATTATCTTTACGGAGAGAAACGTGAGATATACACGGACCATAAAAGTCTAAAATATATCTTCACACAAAAGGAGTTGAATATGAGATAAAGGAGATGGCTGGAGTTGATAAAGGATTATGATTGTGAAATCCTGTATCACCCTGGAAAAGCCAATGTTGTTACCGATGCATTAAGTAGAAATGGTCAGGAAAAGTTGTCTATGTTAACGGCTCAAACTGAGTTAATAACAGAGATGGCTAGGATGGAGATAGAGGTGAAGTTACCGAGTGAGTCGGGACAAAGACTATTTACGACGGCGATTCAATCTACTATTGTAGAGAGAATCAAGGAGGTACAACTCAAAAATGATGAGTGTGACCAGATGAAGAAGCGGTTAGCAGATGAAAAAGATTTAAAGTATAATCTTGATAACGAGGGGTTATTGTAATTTAAAGGAAGAATTTGGGTTCCGAATGAAACAGAATTAAAGGAAAAAGTGTTACAAGAAGCTCATAATTCAAGGTACTCGATTCATCCTGGTAGTACTAAGATGTATCAAGACCTTCGACAGAGTTTTTGGTGGCCGAACATGAAGAGAGAGATAGCTGAGTATGTGAGTAGGAGCTTAACTTGTCAAAACGTTAAGTCCGAACATTAACGACCATGTGGCTTATTACAGTTATTGGAGATTCCGAAGTGGAAGTGGGAGAATATCACGATGGATTTGTGGTGGGAATTCCGATTACTCAAAAGGGGTATGATGCGATTTGGGTAATAGTGGACCGGTTGATGAAGTCGACTCACTTTTTGCCAATAAGGGTTAAATATAACTTAGACAAGTTAACTAAACTCTATGTTAAGGAAGTTATTTCCAGACATGGAGTACCAGTTTCGATTGTGTCAGATCGTGATCCACAATTCACATCGAACTTTTGGAGGAGTCTGTAAGAACAGATGGGGACGCAGTTAAAGTTGAATATGACTTATCATCCACAAATTGATGGCTAGAGCGAGAGAATAATTCAGACGTTAGAAGATATGCTAAGATCTTGCGTCATGGATTTTAAGGGTAGTTGGGATGATCATCTACCATTAGTAAAGTTTGTGTATAACAATAGTTATCATGCAAGCATAGGTATGCCGCTTTATGAAGCTTTATACGGAAAGAAGTGAAGAACACCATTTTGTTTGGATGAAGTAAGAGAACGCCGAATGCTAGGGCCAGAATTGGTGCAGCAAACAATGGATGTAGTGAAGTAAATATGGATGCGTCTCGTAACAGCACAAGACAGACAAAAAAAGTATGCAGACTCGCATCGAGTAAATAGAGAGTTTGAAGTAGGCTCGTATATATTTCTAAAGGTATCTCCCTGGAAAGGAAAGATACGCTTTGGAAAGAAGGGAAAGTTAAGTCCAAGGTTTATAGGACCTTTTGAAGTGTTAAAACGGGTAGGTGAGGTAGCTTATATGATAGCATTACCTCCAGACTTAGAACAAATACATAATGTATTTCATGTATCTGTGTTACGTCCTTATAAGCCGGATTATAAGCATGTAATAGAGTATGAGCCTATTCATATCGAGAAGGACTTAATGTATGAAGAGATGCCGATTCAAATCATTGATAGAAAAGAGCAAATTTTACAGAACAAAGTTATACCTTCAGTAAAGGTGTTATGGAAAAATCACGATGCCAAAGAAGCAACGTGGGAACTGGAAGAAAAGATGAGGAAGGATTATCCTCAGTTATTTGTATAATGTAAGACAAGATTCTGGGGATAGAATCTTTATAAGGGGGGAAGAATGTAAAGACCGAAAAATTCAGATTTATTATAAAATAATTTTATTTAATAAAATAGTGAATAAAATTATATTATTTGTTATTATTATGTGTTAGTAAGATGAATGTCATTCTATAACCTAGAGATGTCGGAATGTCATAGTATTTTGAGTACGTGAATGAATTAAAGTGTTTGAATTTCCAAGACAAAAATAAAAGTTTTCCGAGAAATTTTCTGAAAAACACTATTCACTGATTTCTACTTGAGAATTATTTTCGAACTTCTGAGAAATACGTAACGATAGAATATCGAGGTGAGATGGATTATGTAATAATAATTCACATATGGCAAACTCAGTTTTTCACCTGCGGACTAAATTTGAGAATGTTAGGAAAAGTAAAGCGTTAATGAATTAAACGATGATATCATATGATACGTGAGTATTGTACAAGGTAATGAATACGAGTATAATGCGAGGTATTATACGAGTATGTATGAATGATGATATGTCGTATATGATAAATAAGTATACGAGTTAGTATATGAGATTAATACATAGACAATACGTTCTAAGGCTTTAAGCCATATGTAATGGACTTGTAGGATTGTGTAGGAAGTTGTAAAGTCCAATTGGAATTATGATAAATCCCAATGTTAATTAATGTTAAAGCCCAAATGTTTGTTAAATTCAAGCCCAAAGCATAAGTTAAGTTAATTAAACTCAAAGCCCAACTGAAGAACCGGATCCATGGATCGATCCAATGGGTAAATATGACCCATGGGGCAACCCATGTGGGCCCCATGATCACATGGGTGATCTTGGAGGGCAACCAAAGGATAAGTTATGTGATGATCAAGTAATGAATAATAAGGAGGTGATTAAGGAGGTGGAGTGGTTTAATGACTAAACTACCTTACTATAGGATTTCTTATAAATAGAAGACTTGCTAGTTCATTTCTCACTTGTTAGATTTCAACCAACATTATAAGTACTTATTTGTTAGAGAGAGAAAGCTAGAATAGCTAGAATTTGATAATCCAAGTAGAAAATAAGAATAACCAAGTGATCTTCTAGGGTAAGAATCATATATCATTAATCTTCCATCTCTTAAATTATAGTTTAATAGAGAAGTGTTGATTAGTGGAGTATGTATATTAAGAAGTGATGAGAATGACTAATCAAAGGACTTAAGCCTTAATAAGTTATGAGCAAGTACTTACTACTTATATAAGTTATAAAATCATGAAGAACAAGTAAGAACTTATCATGTATATGATGTAATGAAATATGTTGGTTAAGATGTTAGTATATTGGAATGAATCCATTTGAAATGGTTTAAAAATCTCAAGTAACGAAGTTATGGCGAAATTCACGAGTTTAGACGATAATCGTCGAATTCTTGAAATTCTCAGAATGGAAGTCATATTTTAACATTGAACTCGGAAACATTGATTTTTGATGGAGAATAGTCTTATTTGGCATTATAGAGTTGCGAACTCGAAAAAACAATCCAAATTCTAACTTAGACCGAAGAAACGAGCGTTGAATGTTCACGAACGTTTATCGTTTTCGTTAAAAATGAACTCAACGGTGAATTCTGAGTTAATGGATTTGAAAATGAAAAATTCTTGCATAAACACTTAGTATGTGATTTGTGAGCTAATGACTTTTGAACAAGCCAATTCGGACTTAAATTGATCAAATTATGAGTCTGGGAAGTTCGTTGTGTAAAAAAATCTGTCAAACTATCTGGTGCACAGAGTTGGAGGCAGTGGGCAGCCCAAGGCTAAATAGGTGGTGATTGCAATTACCGAAAGCAGTGCCATGAGCTCATTGGAGTTTTCTTGTACTTGATGCATCCTTTTGAGCTGGAGTTGGAGTTAGCCACAGCCACGGAGGGTGAAAGCCATAGAGAGTGAAAAGCAATACGACTTATAGAAGTAGAAGTTGGCGCCGCAACGCCAACACTAAACAAGACCTATAAATGAATGTTTTTGAATATGAAAGGAAAGAGGTAATTGAATAATGGAAATTCATATCCTTAGTTAACTTAATATAACCTTAAGTATTACACTAAAGGTTAAAGATAATTTACTCGAACGTGAACGTAAGAATGATGTAAAATATAACAAAAAGCAGGAACAAATGATAAACAATCTAAGGCATGATTATATTGAGAAGAAGAGTAAGATATAGTAGTAAACACACTTGAATATATATGACCTAATGTGGTACGTTATGTGATCATGTGTTGTTGAATTCTTAAAGACTCAAAGGGAAAGTAATTATACTGTAGCAGACGCTAAAGGCAAGTGTTCTAACCCTTTTTTATGTTTAATCAGGAAAAGCTTTATAATTCATGTTTCTTATGTATGAATTAATATATGATGAAGTCAAAGCCAATTCCTTCGGCTAGACTTAAGATGTTTATTTGGATTTCTTATAATCTATTGAACTATTGTTAAGTTTTCCCAAACTATGTTGGTATGGTTTTCAAAAATGAAGACTGAGTATGCTAAACAAATGTTTCGTCGTCAAACGACAAGCACGTGAGGTTGCCACAACTTAAACGTACATACATTTAAAAAAAGTAGTGTTGTACAATATGGAGTACTATAGGCTGATCATCTAGACGTGCTCATAAGTAATGCCGGACTTACAAACTTAGTGTCGGGTTGTCCTTTTCAAAGAAAGTATGAAATGCTCAAGGTCTTGGACCGGAATTGATGTTTTATTGAATGTTGTTCATTGTGAAATATTTCAAGAAAAGAAAAGTGCTATTTTAAATTATCGATACTACTTCATAACTATTGTTCAGTTATTGAAGATATACGATTTGTATGTTTCAAGAATATTGTTTAAATTGAATTGTCGTACTTGTTGAGCTAGTTATGCTCACTCTTGCTTGAACCATATGAATGCAGCTAAGACCGAACAGAGTGAAGGATCCAGAAAAGATAAAGGGAAGGCTAAGGAAAACCTATAGATTACCTTTGTAATAGTATAGGTTAATGTTGTAATTGTTTGATATTATGACAAGAACGAATGTAATTGTTATTAAGAACCTGGGGAATGGTAATATTGTTTGTAATATATATAAGACATATTCGTTCTTTTTAGGCATTTCAATTTATTGTATATGTGAACTGTAGCACCGTGTAGCACCATATGTCGGATTGGAAGATACCCAGATTTGGGGGCGTATATAAATAATCGTCCTCTTAAAAACTATTTCTCTTTTAATTCACTTAGTGAATTTCCTCATTCCACATTATGCCACACAAGGCATTTCACAATTCTCATCGTCAATTCCATACTTCTCAATCCTCATATAAATTCAATTATCACTATTTGAATTACTCATCGTACAACACATCAATATTTATATTCAAATAAATATTCATTTTCTTATTATTTTAAAATAACTATTTTTTCATGAATTTCACAGTTCTTACGTAGTACCTCATATTATTGATTCAATTATTATCACAGTATCATCTACACAATATTTTATATTATTAAATCAATAATTAAGATAACACATTTATTCATATTATTATTTGAATTATTGACTATGTCTAAAAAGTTCTGTCGAGGAAAGGGGTTAGATTATTTAATTGCGCGCCAATAAGCATAAATCCTTATAGGAAAGCCCCTTCTTTCCTGGAAATGATCTGGTTGTCAATATTATGAGTTATAATATTAATGATGAATAATTGTTAAAAGATTAAAAATGTGTTTATTGAAGATAAGTTGTTTATGGTAAATATTTATTCAATTTTTGATATAAATAGAGGGGTTTGTCATGAGGCATTTGTTGTAAGTCTGACTTATTATTCCATGCGGAGATGTACTAATTTTTTGGACCGTCGGTTGTGGTTTTAATAGTAAATTAATATGGGCCGTTGGTCGTGGTTTTAATAGTAAATAAATCTGGACCGACGGTTATGGTTTTAATAGTAAATCAATATGGACCGTCAGTTATGGATTTAATAGTAAATCAATATGGACCATCGGTTGTGGTTTTAATAGTAAATCAATAAGGATCGTCCGTTTTAATAGTAAATCAATCTTGACCGTCCATAAATCAGTTACTATTTAGTCCATTCTCCTATAAATAAAAGCTTATTTCTTCTTTCATTCTCACCAATTCACTAAGACTCACAAGAGAAACTATAGAGAGAAAGAAGAAGAGTATTCTGATGCTTCACTATTGCAGTATCCAATCTTCTACTAAGGTAACTGTAAGACCCTGAATTTATAATATAAAATAAAAGTATTCAATTTTTTTATTTAGTAAATGGTTAAATTGATAAAAAGTTAAAGTTAAGGGTGATATATATAAAATTTTCAAAATACGCAAGTGGTTATAAAATACTCATTTCTGTTGGGGAATATTTGTTTAGTCGTGGAATATTTTTGTTGTCGGGGAATATTCGTACGATGGCACAGCCATTTGTGGGCCCCATAACAAAATAATTATTGGATGAAGAAAATGACAAGTTTGGGTTTTTATAAATAACGACGTAGTTGTTACCGTTAACACTGTTGGAATACCTGGTGGTTAAAATACAGTAATACGCGTGGTTGCACAGTAGCACACGATATTGCACAGTATTTTTGAATTATTGATTCTTATTTAAGAAGGTAGTACTCAATAATTGTTATAGTAATTACTGTTCAATATTTTATTTTATTGATTCAATAATTGATGTGTTGATATTTTATATTATTGTTGTTTCAATAATTATCACTACAAAGTATTTCCCATTATCAGATTAATAATTTATATTATTTGAATAATATTATTAGATAGCATTATTGGAAATGTCTAGAACGTTCTATCAAGGAGAGGTTTGGTCACCTAATTGCGCGCCAGTAAGGAGAAATCCTTATTGGAGAGCCCCTTATTTCCTGGGTACCACCTGGTTGTCATAATTGTGATTCTGTAATATTATTTGTGAATAATTAATTATTGATTTATATGATAAAGAAATATATATTTGATGCGAATATAAATGATGGATTTATTTATGTGGTTATAAATGAAGAATTAATGTTGAGGTGTTTTATCAGTATTTTGTCGGATTGGAGGTATTAAAAGATCAAATCGGTGTTCTTAAAGCCCTATTGCATGAGTTATAATTTTAATCCGACTGTTGGATAATTGTGATTTTTGGATATGTTATACATATATTATTCGAGTATATGTCCACAAATTTTGAACCGTTAAAAATTAACGCATGATTTGTTATGAATTTTAAGGAGTGTTGAAAATCATCCGTTTGTGGGTTTCGAATATTTTTTGTCTGAAATTTGGAAAAACTTAAAGCTACAAAGTTGTAGATAATTCGATTTCGTGTGGAATGGACATAAAATTCGTATTTTTCTGAAAAATAGCTATTTATTATGAATTACTGAAGTTTTAGAAACTAAAATGATTTTTATTAAAATTGGTTGAGACCCACTTTTGGTTGATGTTGAAAACATGTGCTAGAATTTTTGTTCAAGGGTGATGGCTGGTCTTGATTGGTTTTGGTAGGTGTAGGAAAAAATAATAATAATATTTTATTATTTTAGTCTCCTTTGGCGTTCTAGCATTTTCCTATAAATATGCGCATAAGTTAGAATTGAAAATCACACCAGAAACAAGTTTTCTTTCTCTCTATATTGTCGAGCCTATTTTTGTGAGTATTTAGATACTTTGAGAGTTTCTATTCTATGCAAGGTTCCTTCTGTTATATCCAGATATTCCAGATGTAAAAACGCTTTTTGAGGTAAGGGATTTTAAGGGTTATTATGTTTTTCAGTTTTGTAATTTTTCAGACCTTCAAAAATTCTAAAAAAAATTGAATTAATAATTTGATGAGTTTTCTAGATTGTGTCCAAAAATGACGATTTTTGGATGTATAGATTAAGAGTTATGAATTTTAAGAGAAAAGACTATTTTAAAAGTAAACCCTTATAACTCCTTGCGGTTAACTCCAAAATTGGTGAAATTTTTATTGGGTGTACATGTATATAACAGAAGTATACTCTGTAAATTTCGGAATTTTTAGATAAAAGTATAGTTTATGATAAATGTCTAAATATTCGGCTGTCTTGGCCATATGAAAAATAATAAATGAATTTTAAAAATTCTGAGAAAAATATATGTTCAATATGGAACTATATTCTGCTAAATCCCAGAAAAGAAAATTTGTTTGTACTGATTTGGTATTTTTCATGAAAATGGACTAGTTATGAGTAAATGAATTAAATATGTTATGTGAAGTAAGAAAATTGGAAAATTGGATTTTATGGCTTGAAAATCCTATATGAGGTATATGCAGATTTTTGCTGAGGGTTTTGGTTATTGGTGATGAAATCTTATGAGTTTGGAATTTTAGGATGATTAAATGCATTATTTAGTAAAGTGTAAATAATTAAAACAAATTGTTTATAAGTTTAAGTAATGTTATTCTTTCAATATCATTATACCGAAATATTGGTATGGATTTTATTGTGGAATTTCTATTTTTTCATGTCGGAATTACTATTCATGAGTCACTATTCACGAGTTACTATTCATGGGGTACTATTCACGATAAAATTGGTTTCTTTTTCTTACCAAATTATCATTGATTTATGAATCTTACTTTTGAAATTAAATCCGTATTTTGATCATATTGTTTTTATTATCATATATAACATTTTTATAATCCCGGTGAAGAAATTCTCTTTGACTTGAGTGTAAAGATGGGTAGATTATTGGTATGATCATGACTATGAGTTCTCTTTGGCCAGTAGTGCAAAGTTGAATCGTTGATTGGTATTATCATGACCATTGAATTTACAATTAAATATTTTTAGCTTAAGTGCAAAGGTGAATTGATCAACATGGTTATAATTATGGTTTATATAAATTTTGAAGTGATTATGTATTTCTTTGAGATATGAATATATTTGGCCCATAATGCAAAGAGGACCTGTTTTTGAATATCTTTGGCCTGTAGTGCAAAGATGATCTATTGTTGAATATCTTTTGCCTGTAGTGCAAAGATGACCTGTTTTTGAATATCTTTGGCCCGTAGTGCAAAGATGACTTGTTGATGAATATATTTGGCCCATAGTGCAAAGATGAATTTATTAGTATGATTATGAATAGGAACTGTGATTTGGTATAACCATGATCTTTGATGTTTCAGGTAAAGATAAGTGATGAAAATTATCTTTGTCCTGAATAAGAAGAGGAATTTAGAACTATAATTATGATTATGAGTTATTCACATGATTGTGGACAGGAACTGTTGATTGATGTTAGAGGGATAAAACATTGTTGGTGAACTTTTAACATGGAGAAGATAATAGACTTTATGGTTTATTTGACTTTTCTAATGGATTGCTCGTTTCGCTGCAACTATGGTTGAAAAGTTTTATCATCTACCATATGTTCTAAATCTCTGATTTATTACTGATGAAGGCTATTGATAATTTAATTATCTTTAGTCATGATATCCTTTCTTTGGGCTAGTTGTGCTCACCCTTTTGCTTCACAATTCCTTTCGGTGTAATAAGAGAGTTCTTCAAATTGAGCGGGGATAAGAGGGAATAGAATGGTGGTCTATAAATTTGTTGAGGTTCTCCCTAAATAGTATGGAAATAATTTTATTGAGAACTTTAGATAAGTGTGTCATATTGTATACGTCATTTGATATTTAATTTTGGTGAACCGAATAGGGTGAGGTGAAACCAACTTTGGAAGGGTGTTTTTCCACTATCATATAAGATGTCTAATAACATACAACCTCGTGTTATCATAAGATAGGGTTGTGCACATCCACTTGCTGAGTATATCAACGAGCACTACTTATTATGATCTTGGAGTTTGGTTGAAATATAATTTTCAATTGCAGACAGTGGAGATAGTTATATGTCAAGAAAAGACTCACCATTGGAAAGAACATGATAGTAATCTTCTCGTTTTTCTTTGGGGTCTATTGGGTAAACCAAGGATAATTTTGTGGGCATATGATATCTATCATAACCTAGACGCATGACCTCCCATGTACGAAGGTTTCCTTGAGCACTTTCTAAAGATTTTAATTTCTAAAACAGTTGTTGACTGTACCTTTATATAAGGTGTCATTGTGATGTGCTATCCAAGGTTGGGACATGAGTCACAGTTGGTATATATTTGTATCAAAACTCACAACATATGTGTTATTGTATTTTGCACGACAATTGTAGTAATAAAGTTGTAGTTGTTTTCTGTACCATGTATTTGGTGACTCAGAATAGGTTGGATGGATTGGACCTATTTTGGGGGCGTTACATTTGGTATCAGAGCTATAAGTAAAGAGCCCCGAGCCTCTCACTGGTGACTTCCTTGTATGGGATGCAAAGCGAGACTCTCGTGGGGATAGACTCTGTGGGATAGATGAGTAGGTACCATTGTGAGGTGTTGTCCACGCAGTTAAGCTTAGTTACATTTGGTATCGAGCTTAGGATATGATTTGGCGGAGATATTAGAACTAGGAAGGAGAGATGAGTAATATCCTTTAGTGTGTGTCCTACCTAAACTAAATTTTCTTACTTAAGTTGACAAATTTTGATATGTCAATTAACCTTTGTTTTGAAGCTGTATTCTAGAATGATATCTGAAATACATGAGATGAGTAATGGAGAAATCATGAGGACATGGAAGATGGAATCTGAGATTAAAGCAAGGTATTCTCAACTCTTTGAAATACCAGGTACGTAAATTTTAGGGACGAAATTTCATAAGGAGGGGAGATTGTAAGACCCCGAATGTTATGAAATAAAAGTATTCAATTTTTCTATTTAGTAAATGATTAAATTGATAAAAAGTTTAAAATTAAGGGTGATATATATAAAATTTTCAAAATACGTAAGTGGTTATAAAATACTCATTTCTGTTAGGGAATATTCGTTTGGTCGTGAAATATTCTTGTTGTCGGGGAATATTAAATTACTAGTAGCCTATTGTGGGCCCCATAATGTAATAATTGTCGGATGAAGAAAACGACAAGTTTGAGTTTTATAAATAAACAACGTAATTATTTACCAATTAACTTTGTTGAAAATACCGGTGGTTAAAATACGATAATATACATGGGTTGCATAAAGTAGTATACGATATTGCACAGTGATATTTTGAATTATTGATTCTTACATAAGAAAAAACTACTCAATAATTGTTACAGTAATTACTATTCAATATTTTATTTTATTGATTCAATAATTGATGCATTGATATTTTATATTATTGTTGTTTCAATAATTATCACTGCATACTATTTCCCATTATTAGATTAATAATTCATATTATTTGAATAATATTATTAGATATCATTATTGGAAATGTCTAGAAAATTCTGTCAAGGAGAGGTTTGGTCACCTAATTGCGCGCCAATAAGGAGAAATCCTTATTGGAAAGCCCCCTCTTTCCTGGGAACCACCTGGTTGTCATAATTGTGATTCTGTAATATTATTTATGAATAATTAATTATTGATTTATATGATAAAGAAATATTTATTTGATGCGGATATAAATGATGGATTTATTTATGTGGTTATAAATGAAGGAATTAATGTTGAGGTGTTTTATCAGTATTTTGTCGGATTGGAAGTATTAAAAGATCAAATCGGTGTTCTTAAAGCCCTATTGCGTGAGTTATAATTTTAATCTGACCGTTGAATCGTTGTGATTTTTGGATATGTTATACATATATTAGTCGAGTATATGTCCACAAATTTTGAACCGTTAAAAATTAACGCATGTTTTGTTATAAATTTTAAGGAGTGTTGAAAATCATTCGTTTGCAGGTTTCGGATATTTTCTGTCTGGAATTTGGAAAAACTTAAACCTACAAAGTTGTAGAGAATTCAATTTCGTGTGGAATGGATATAAAATCCGTATTTTTCTGATAAAAGAGCTATTTATTATGAATTACTGAAGTTTTAAAAAATAAAATAATTTTTATTAAAATTGAGTGGGACCCACTTTTGGTTGATGTTGAAAACATGTGTTAGAATTTTTGTTCAAGGGTGATGGCCGGTCTTGGTTGGTTTTGGTAGGTGTAGGAAAATAAAATAATAATATTATTTTATTATTTTAGTCTTCTTTAGCATTCTAGCATTTTCCTATAAATAGGCGCTTAAGTTAAAATTGAAAATCACACCAGAAACGAGTTTTCTTTCTCTCTATATTGTCGAGCGTATTTTTGTGAGTATTTAGATACTTTGAGAGTTGATATTCAGTGCATGGTTCATTCGACTGTTATATCCGATATTTCAAATCAATCTTACTCGCTTCTTTTGAGGTAAGGGATTTTAAGGGTTATTATGTTTTTTAGTTTCGTAATTTTTCAGACCTTCAAAAATTCTGAAAAAATTTGAAATGATAATTTGATGAGTTTTCTAGATTGTGTCCAAAAAGGGCAATTTTTGGATGTATAGATTAAGAGTTATGAATTTTAAGGGAAAATACTATTTTAAAAGTAAACCCTTATAACTCCTTGTGGTTAACTCCAAAATTGTAAAATTTTTATTGGGAGTACATGTATATAATAGAAGTATACTCAGTAAATTTTGAAATTTTTTGACAAAAAAAGTACAGTTTATGATAA
Organism: Panax ginseng; assembly: GCA_020205605.1. Taxonomy (NCBI): domain Eukaryota; kingdom Viridiplantae; phylum Streptophyta; class Magnoliopsida; order Apiales; family Araliaceae; genus Panax; species Panax ginseng. The sequence goes on along the minus strand of CM035129.1, from coordinate 49,176,326 downwards.
ATGTCTAAATATTCGGCTGTTTTGGCCATATGAAAAATAGTAAATGAATTTAAAAAATTCCGAAAAAAATATATGTTCAATACGGAAATATATTATGCTAAATCCCAGAAAAGAAAATTTGTTTGTACTGATTTAGTATTTTTCATGAAAATGGTCTAGTTATGAGTAAATGAATTAAATATGTTATATGAAGTAAGAAAATTAGAAAATTGGATTTTATGGCTTGAAAATCCTATATGAGGTATATGCAGATTTTTGATGAGGGTTTTGGTTATTGGTGATGAAATCTTATGAGATTGGTATTTTAGGATGATTAAATAAATTATTTAGTAAAGTGTAAACAATTATAATAAATTGTTTATAAGTTTAAGAAATGTTATTCTTTCAATATCATTATAACGAAATATTGGTATGGATTTTATTGTGGAATTTCTATTTTTTCATGTCGGGGTTACCATTCATGAATTACTATCCATGAGTTACTATTCACGAGTTACTATTTATGGGATACTATTCACGACAAATTTGGTTTCTTTTTCTGACCAAATTATCGTTGATTTATGAATCTTACTCTTGAAATTAAATCCGTGTTTTGATCATATTGTTTTTATTATCATATATAATATTTTTATAATCCTGGTGAAGAAATTCTCTTTGACTTGAGTGTAAAGATGGGTAGATTATTTGTATGATCGTGACTATGAGTTCTCTTTGGCCAGTAGTGCAAAGTTGAATCGTTGATTGGTATGATCATGACCATTGAATTTACAATTGAATATTTTTAGCTTAAGTGCAAAGGTGAATTGATTAACATGGTTATAATTATGGTTTATATAAATTCTGAAATGATTATGTATTTCTTTGAGATAGGAATATCTTTGGCCAGTAGTTAAAAAGATGACTGCTTTTTTGAATATCTTTAGTACGTAGTGCAAAGATGACTTGTTGATGAATATCTTTGGCCCGTAGTGCAAAGATTATATGTTGTTGAATATCTTTGGCCTGTAGTGCAAAGATGACCTGTTTTTGAATATCTTTGGCCCGTAGTGCAAAGATGACTTGTTGATGAATATCTTTGGCCTGTAATGCAAAGATGAATTTATTATTATGATTATGAACAAAAAATGTGATTTGGTATAACCGTGATCTTTTATGTTTCAGGTAAAGACAAGTGATTGTAATTATCTTTGTCCTAGATAAGAAGAGGAATTTAGAACTACAATTATGATTATGAGTTATTCACATAATTGTGGACATGAACTGTTGATTGATGTTACAGGGATAAAACATTGTTGGTGGACTTTTAACATGGAGAAGATAATAGACTTTATGGTCTATTTGACTCTTCTAATGGATTGCTCGTTCACGCAACTATGGTTGAAAAGTTTTATTATCTACCATATGTTCTAAATCTACGATGTATTCTTGTGAAGGCTATTGATAATTTAATTATCTTTAGTCATGATATCCTTTACTGGGCTAGTTGTGCTCACCCATTTGCTTCACAATTCCTTTCAGGTAATAAGAGTGTTGCCGGGTCGAGTGGGGATAACAAGGGAATAGAACGGTGGTCTATAGCTGTTGAGGTTCTCCCTAAATAGTATAGAAATAATTTTATTGAGAACTTTAGATAAGTGCGTCGTATTGTATACGTCATTTGATATTTATTTTTGTGAACCGAATAGGGTGAGGTGAAACCAATTTTGGAAGGGTGTTTTGCCACTATCATATAAGATGTCTAATAACATACAACCTCGTGTTATCATAAGATAGGGTTGTGCACATCCACTTGCTGAATATATCAACGAGCACTACCTATATGATCTTGGAGTTTGGTTGAAATATAATTTTCAATTGCAGACAGTGGAGATAGTTATATGTCAAGAAAAGACTCACCATCGGAAAAACATGATAGTAATCTTCCCATTTTTCTTTGGGGTCTATTGGGTCAACCAAGGATAATTGTGTGGGCATATGATATCTATCATAACCTAGACGCATGACCTCCCATGTACGAAGGTTTCCTTGAGCACTTTCCAAAGATTTTAATTTCTAAAACAGTTGTTGACTGTACCTTTATATAAGGTGCCATTGTGACGTGCTATCCAAGGATGGGACATTAGTCACAGTTGGTATATATTTGTATCAAAACTCACAACATATGTTGTAGACACTTTGAAATTTTCTAAACTCCTATTCCTAACATTGTAGGAGGGTAGATTTGTCTTTTGGAGATAACCCTGAATGATATCTTATAACCATTCCGGATACTACTGGAAGTTCGGTTCAAACCCGTAACACAACCCGGGAATGTCATTTCCAATCTCGAAAATAACCCCGAGATATGAAGATCAAAAGACTGGCAACAGCACCGGAGAGGACAGTTCTGTCTCGGAGATAACACCGCGACGTTCAGTTTTAGTCCTAGAGACAACACTGGGAGTAGCAACCCCATCCTTGGTGATAGCCCCAAGGAATGTCATTGCAGTTCTGGTGATAACCACAGAAATGCTTATGTCAAAAACATGCTATCAGCTTCAATACCTGCAGATGACAGTGAAGCATACAAACAAGCAGTCCAATCTCAGATATAACCCTGAACAACGTCTGTTTTCCGCTTAAACCGGCGATAACCCCGGTAAGGAGTCAACACGTCATCTGATCACGGCATCAAGATGATATCGTAGAATACCAACAAGTGGTCCAATCTCAGCTATAACCCTGAGAAATGTCTACTTTCAACTCAACCCGGCGATAACCCCAGCAAGGAGTCATACATCATCTTATTCCTCCGACAAATGGCACGTCGTCTTAACGCTTCATAAATACATACATACAACAATGTCCCACAAGAGCCAAGGAGTGACAATCCCGAGTGACTATTACGTGTGGCGGTACTTTAGATAGACTTTGAAGCTTGAAGACCATGGGCATAGACCCCTCTTCCTGACTTCGTACAACCTCTAATCTATGTCATTACGTAACTCTCGATACAAGCGATCCAAAGAAGTACAGATATACTTCGTTTGGATGCTTGGATTGAAGTTCTACAAGTTCGATTGGACATTATAGTGCACGAGTGCACGTACTACGAGACGACCATACCCGCGAGGCTCGGGCCCACAACGACTTGGTAGTAGGTTCAAGCTCATGCATTGCTACAGCGACTGACTGCGGCCATCCATCTATAAATATAGAGGGGGCGTCAGCCATTTGAAGGGAGAGAGAGAAGGAAAAAGGCGAGGAAGCCTTGTCCATTTTACTCTGCATACACATCTTTTGAGTGTTTCCTCTTCTTTAAACACTAGTTAGCTCACATATAGCTACTTTTTTATCCGTAGCGGAGTTTGAGTGTTTATCCATTTAGAGCCTAAGAAGTCTACTTTGGCAGCCCACTATAAGACTTCTTACATTTCATAAAGCCTCTTTCTCCTATTATCACACACTGTTATACACGTTAAGAGTCATGTGAGTGTGTTTGCCCGGACTTCGGTCTGTGGTTTTCATTTCTGTCTGTATATATATACTAATATATGTATATATTTCATATATATGGACTAACATTATCGAGTCATGCCTCGATTGAGCCTAGACTTCGGTCTTAAGCGTTTATTTGCTTTTGTATATATATATATATACTTATATATATAAACTGTTGTCAGACTCTGTCTGATGAGCCTGGATTTTACATCCGGAGCGTTTAATTGCTTATATATATATACTTATATATATAATTGTTGTCAGACATATCTGATGAGCCTGTATTTTACATCCGGTGCATTTACTCGCTTTTATATATATAAATATATATAATTACTGTCGGACATATCCGATGAGCCTGGATTCACATCCAGTCGTTCTATGCTTTATATATATATTTGTACATATATTTATATATTTACATTTCACAGCCTGCTGAGTTTCCTCTGTGGCTTTTTAAACTTTTATTTACATTCCGTCTCGCTAGAGTTCACTTCGTGGCGATCGATAGCTTCTGACTTTTATTTACATTTTGTCACTTTGGAGTTCACTTTCATGGCGGTTGATAATGTTCATATATATATATATATATATATATTTTTTTATATATATATATATATATATATATATCTCGCTTACTACTTTCCATACAAATTACATTATCTTGTGAGCCTAAGAATCATGTGATCATAGGTTCAGTTTACTGAATCTAGATTCGGTTCCTATAATGGACATTTCTTTGGTCATAAGCGACTTTTGTACATTATTTTCTGATGTCTCGAGTTTCCTTGGATGGCTGTCATGCCCATGAAGAGTTCGGCACTGCTGTACATTATTTTCTCGAGGATGCTTCGCATCTCGAAAATAAAAGCAAACAAGCCAAATATTTTTAATAATAAAATGGAAGTATGAAAAGGTCTTAATTCCTATTGAGCATAAGGTTTGAAAAGCCTCTTTTACAAAACTTCATTGCTAAATCTTGGTTAAAATTGAATTTTCATATAAAATTCAAACCTTGTGTATATAGGTGCGAATGAGGCCTCACACTACTTTCAAATAAACTGCACATTGATCCACACACACACACACACATTCATATAACAATTTCTTTGAGAAGTGGCGGTCACCGTGGTAACACGGATGTCGGGGAGTGCCTAACACCTTCCCTCCGCATAATCAAGCCCCCGAACCCTTAATGAATCTCGGTTTCATAGACCCATCTAGCAGTGTCAAATCACTAGGTTAATGTACAAACCTTTTCGGTTGCGTTGGTGCAACCAGTTAAATACACCAACTGGCGACTCTTAAAGTCAATCGTCGACATTATACATGTCGGACCTTTTTCACTTGTTTTTTCAAACAAACCTCAAATTAACAGGAGAACACCAAAAGATAAGTAACGAAAAAGGACAATCAAAAATCCCGATGTCAACAGGTGGCAACTCTGCTGGGGACTCCAATAAGAGGGCTTAAGCCGCTATTACAAGCTTTTCAAAATTGTTATATGCTTGTATGTGATTGTTGCATTTACATTTTTGATAAATGTGTACGAATGCATCTTATTTACTACACTGCTAAATATCTATCTGTGATATTAGTGCTTCGCACATGTCATCATTTTGCATAAACGTTGAGACACGTTGTATATGAATGTATGTTGTGTGGTCCCTCCACCAGGAGGCTATCCTGTCGGTGTTTGATTACTGGACCCGTGAGAAGAATAATTCCCCGGGGCTCAAGAAAGGCACCACCCAGATTCGCTCCAGTTGAAAGACCGGATTAACTTCCCATCGAGTAGATTGCGATGATCTGGGAACCTTCATGCTGAAAAGCCACGAGAGTAACCCTAAGATAGGTCAGCCTTTGATAAACTAAACACGGAGGAAAGTCTCTTCATGCTCTCCATTTTCAATTACTTGTAAAAGCATTTACTTGTAATGTGATAGCCCCGAATCCGGGTCCCAAATCGCAGCGGATTCGGTACAATCATTCTACAACTGTTTGCGGAAGATATAAACATAGATTGTTTATACATTAAACTTTACACACATTTCCCCAAAATCGAGTAACCTTCACTTATACACAATCATGAACTATCTAGCACATGACAATACTATTCTTCAACATACTTTACAACTTAACTTCACATTTTGTACCAAGCTGAACTTGGCATTATCCTTTTTCCGTATCTGGCCGTATTCGCCTTATCTGCAATGTTTTATCATGATATAGCAAGGGTGAGCATGAAAGTTGCCCAGCAAGTTTAAAAACAACAAGGTAAAGATATATCATGATTGAAAGAGTTTGAATAATAAGCTGGCTATCCTTCACAATGTAGTTGTGAATTAGCATGAACAAAATTTCAAAATTTGAATGAACATTGAAAATGAACATAACAATTATATCTGGAATTTGGTAATGAAGGTGATCGACCTTTCATACCGATGAATACATGCAATATGTACTGAGTACAATTCATAAGCATATCATGCGAAACCACTCTTAAAAGAGTTTAAGTAAAAAGAACTTGAAAAAAAAACTTGCCTGAACCGTTGATTACCGTAACGCAATATAATACGCTTCTCTTGAAGACCTAATATTAATAATATAGATCTCCAATATTAGAATAATATCATCACCGTTATAAAATAACTTAAACACATAATCCTATCAGTCTATACAGCATATAAAACCTATAATAGATCTTTCGGTTAGTCATAACATATAGTTAAGTATTAGACATTAGTTTTAAGTCTTAATATTATTATTATACTTTGATATTCTTTTAATCACATCATAACTTATACTTATAAGTTATTCATTTTTATATGTTATCCTAGTAAATTAGATAACATCTTAGTAAACCGAAATACCATTTCGAGAAGCCGGATTTCATTTCGGTATCCAAGAAATCACTATTCTTTTTCACGAAAAATACCAAATCAACTTATTATTTTTTATCCTTTGGTCAAACATATATACATGTATTTCATACATAAAAATATTTTCCATAATTTTTCAATTTCTTTTACTATTTTTCAAAAATCATAAATAGTGCGTGACTTAAGAAAATTAGCTACCTCGTGCTTAACTCCAGAGATGCCCATCTTTTGACATAACCTTATATATGTTAACGTGATGCTCCATTTTAAATTTCGTGGCAATCGGAGTTGTAGAACTCCGGTTATAGCGATTTCCGTCGGAAAATCACAAAAATTGAAATGGTCATAACTTGGTCGTTTTAAGCCGGAATTAGCTCATTTTTGGACACGAGCTACATATTACCATATATTTTCATTTTCCAAAAGCCTGTAATTTTTATCATTAACTAAATGTCCAAAACAGCCCTCAGAAAAGTTTGGCCAGAAACTTTTTGCACTTTGGCAGTTTTGGAGTCCTTCACCAAAACTTAAATAAAACGAAATCTGTAACTCCGATTAATGATCCGTCAATTTTGTTGGATTCGTATCTTTCCAAAATACAGTTTTCATATATCACAATCCATATTTGGATATGTTTAGCTCCCGGAATTTAGCCCGGAAGTGACTGTTCCAAAACTGTCCTTTTCACAGTTTTCTTAACTTTGTGTAGTTTGGGAGAAATCCCATAACTCCCTCCTCCGATGTCAGATTTAGTCCGTTTTGGAGTCTATGGAAAGCTTATTGAGTGTACTATAACATATCACAAGTCCAGAATTTTTAGAGCACTCTAACAAATCCGAAATTTTCTGTTTTAGGGCAGCAGTCCACTAACTCATTTAAAACCAAAAAAAACTGTTTTGGTTATTCTTCTTTGTTCAAGCCTATCAACCCTAAAAATGGCAAGATCTAACCATTAAATATCATTTATCATGTAGATCTATAGTTCTCATGTTCAAGATCTTAAACTTATGGTTCAAAATCATAAGTTCAACACTTGATCTAAAACACCATAACATAACACTTTAAACTAACAAGAGTTTTGAGTTTAGGAAATTTTACCTTTAGCTTCATGACATATCTTTTCTTCCAACTATGTGATGGATCTTGGATGGAATGAAAATTCAAAATCTCTTCTCCTTCTTTCTTGGAGTTTCCTAACTCCCTCTCCCTCTCTCTCTTGTCTCTCTCTTTCTTTCTTAGTTATGTTGGAAAATAAGATGAGAAAAGTGAAGAATATGATTTTTGTTTAGTGTAATAATGTAAGAAATGTATCTAGACATTAGTTTGCTTGATAATTGAGGTGTAATAGCATAGTAACATGAGTGACTTCTAGAAGCAATTGATTAGCTAGCATAATTGAAGATTCTTATCAACAATGTTACTAATAATACACTAATAAAACAAAAGGGTATACTAGTAATTTCCACATTAATAAATGATTTCTTTTTAATTCTTATTTATTATACCAAATGTCCAATATGTCCCTCCTTATTTGGGCTTAAATTTGGGCCATCATTTCCATCTTTTGGGCAATCAATAAATAATATATTTGACTTAAAAATTTAATTCTTTGGGCCATGTAAATTAACATAGTCCAATACTATTAATTCTTATCCAACCCAAATCATTTAATTAGGGTTTTCATTTTCCTCAATTATAACTTAAATCCTTACTCATGCACATTTATTTCCTTAACCCAATTAGACTTGCTAAAATTAGATTATAAAATTAATTAACTGAGATGTATAAAATAAATCTCTCATAATTGGTATATATTCTAAATACCATAATTTTCTCATCTAATAACCCTTAAGTTATTAAATTCTTCATTCCTAATATATAATTAGGATCACATTAGTTTCTTTTATTTGGTTATATAATAAACAATATAAACCATCACATAATCTTCATATTCCTTTACTCACCTATTCGAACAAAATAATTTAATAAATTGTGACATGTTCCACAATTCTCTTAAATTAGGTCACTAATATAAAAATAAAATATTAGGACCACTAAATAACGATAACCATTTAGGTTATTTAATTATCACACCTAATATATATATTAGGTTACATAATTTAATTCTTACTTCACTTTTTATATACAAAATAAATGTATTCACATTATATAATGTATATTTATTTAATCATACACATAATTCATATTCATTACACACATAACTTTTAATCCCTTAGGGTTTTATACAAAACATTAGGATTTCTAATTTAACAATTAGGGTTATCCCTAATATATAATCACAAATACTTAAGCCATTATATTTAGCCTTTGACTTTAAATTAGGTTTCAAATCTTTGAATTAGGATTTGGATTCGATCTTTGAAATTAGGTTTCGAGGCTGATTTCTAGGGTTTCTTATAATTAAGTAATAATTTTATAAGCTGAGCGTTGACGTTTAATAATATTAGGGTTTGACACGGATATAATTTATCTGGTCAACACTTGACCATAACCACATTACGTACACATAATACCGTAATCACGAATATATACACACATACCCTTAATCTGAATAATTCACTAAAAGAAATTTTAAATCCTCAAAATTCCTTTACGAAAACATCAAACACATACACTTATTCTCATTTAGGTCTATTATTTGACCTTAAACCAATCATTTAAGATTTTAATAATTTTCTAATTTCTCGGGTTGTCACATGTAATGTTCATGACATGTTATCAACTAATAAACCAATTTTTGCAGGACAAATTCCTAAAACGGACATGTTATGATAACATTTATATTTCCCTAAAACTAAACTCACGTAAGTCTTTTGTAGGGAAGCAATTGGGCACATTACACGGTCAAAATCCAAAAAATTTGCAAGCCTACAACCAATCATGTCTTCTTAAAACAGTCTAAATCCTGTTTTCGAAAAAGAATTTGGCGGATTGAGTAAACAAATTACGACCTTGGGCATTTGTTCTACTAAAAAATTACACGGTCTACTAAAGTGCGAAGATACCTACACATACAAAATCCTCTACTGAGGGGAGTTCAACATACGGAAAAACAATTCTAGAACATCGGTTGGATACAACCAACAAAGACCACAAGCACCCATCTCAAAGGAGATCCGAGACACCGGTGATATCGGGAAGAAGGTCCTTCAAATGGAGAAACCATTCGCGCTCTCAAAGGATTGTAACTCATGGCGGTGTTTCATATCTGAGACCTTTGCATATTTCTGGTGTGCATTATCCGAGAGAAATTCAAGACCCCCGATTTTGAAAAATATGGCGAATTAGGGGATCCTTACACACATTTAAAGGTGTTCATTGGAGAACTCGGATCTTATCTTTGAGGATGAAAAGCTCGAGAATGCGACTATTTGAGAAAAGTCTAACTAGAAGCTTGGTTCATGGTATGCAGTTAACAACTATAAGATCCATAGTGGGAAGAAGCTGGCTCATGTCTTTCCTCACTTAATCGATTTTCAATCTCGGATGGCTCTGGTGGTATCAAATTACCAAAGTTAAGAAATAGTCTAATGAGTCATTCAGAGAGTACGCTCAAAGGTGGAGGCACCTTGCTGCTCAAGTTATTGCTTCCATGACAGAATCAGAGATGGTCATGACCTTCATAGATGTACAGGAAGCTCCTTTCTATGAAAGAGTTCTAGCTGGTATTGGCAAATCATTTTCTGAAATGATCAAACACGGCGAGATGGCTGAAATGGGATTGAAGTCTGGTAAAATTCAAGACCTATCTGCTCTTAAAGCTGTTGTTGAGCACATCCAGTCCGGATCTTATGGAAACAACCCCCGGAGGGTCCATAAAAAGAAAGAGGAGGATGTTTCCGTGATACTGCAAGGACAAAAAGGTAATCCAAGCATGCCTGTGCAGAGGAGAAACTACTCCCCTTTTTCAGCACAATCTTCAAACCCTCCATTGCTTAAAAGTGGATAAGTAAAGCAACCTCGAACGTTCACACCCTTAGGGGATTCGCTCAAGAATATTCTTGCTCTTCTGACTGCTCAGAAGAAAATTACACATCTTCTTCCACCAGCCAACCCTAATGGGAAGGGTTTCAATGCTAATCGAAAGTGTGCTTATCATGCTGGAGCACCCGGACATGATACTCAAGATTTTTGGGCCTTGAAACACAAGATCCAAGATCTAATTGACAATGGTGAGATTGTGGTCACCAAGCCAGATCAACCTCACGTGCAAGACAACCCTCTTCCTCGACACAAAGAAGAAGAGGTTAACATGATCAGTTGGGGCACTGGACATGGTTCCAATTCTACTAGTGAAACATAGCAACCCATCAAAGACGATGTTGATAAATGGGATTATGCAAAGTTCCAGTTTACCATGGAACAAAAGATGAAAGCTCTTTGCAAACAAATTGAGCAATTTGAAGAACTGGTAATTCACCAACACCAAGTCACATGCCAATTAATCAAGCAGGAGCATACCTATCTCTTTCCATTTGTTATGAATGCTTCATCCGCACCTTCAGAAAGCGAAGCTATGGAGAATAAGGTTGCAAAGCGAGCAAGTGCTAAAGCCCGTCGGGATTTTTCCAATTAAAGGGAATTCACCTATTTGGGCCAATCTCTGGAGGAGATACTTCAAATATTGATCAACGAAGGAAGAATCACATTCCTTCTCCCTCCAATCAATCCCCGCTCAGGGCGGTTCAATTCTAATGAAATGTGTCAATATCATTCACATTCTCGCGGTCACAGCACAGAAGAATGTTGGGCACTCTGCCATCTCATTCAGAATCTTATCGATAGCGGTGTCCTGCAAGTAGCAGATGATTACACTGTGCAACTTAAGGGTGGGAATGCATACCCTACTCAATGGAAGGGATCAGTAGCAGTTATATCCGAAGTGGATGATGAGACTGTCAAAACATTTCCCATACAACCAATTCAACTCAAAGGAGATGACAATCCTTTGAAAGTTGCCACACTAGAGCCAATTCCTTTGCCTTACAGACTACAACATCCTGTTGTCAGCTTACACAAAGTTCCATGGAATTATGGAGAAGCTGAAGGATCCACGTCTCATATTACTGCTATAGTGTCGAAAGAGAATCCACTGTATCTTCATCAACGGGTTATCAAACCTACTTACGAAGCAAAGGGGAAGCTTCCCATGGAGAAGATTGAAAAATTCCTCCATACTATGGGTCATAATGAAGCTAAAGTGGTTTTAAGCTTATGAGAAGCTCCACACCAGATTTCAATTCTGGACTTCATTTTCTCTTCTGAAGATCATCGGAAAGTCTTGCTAAAGGTTTTGGAAGAAGCTTACCTGCCGAAATCAGTGGATGTGGAAAAATTTCAACATTTGGTTGATCACATTTTCAACAACAATGTTATATCCTTCACTGATGACGACATACCTCCCGAAGGGACACATCATTGTAAACCACTGCACATCGCAGTGTTGTCTTTCGAGTACATGATAGCTGGAGTATTGATAGATGGAGGTTCATCTCTAAATATCTGTCCTTATGCCACCTTGGTAAAGATGAATATCAATCTCAAGCGAATCCAAAGTAGCCATACGATCATCAGAGCTTTTGATGGATCTCGGCAAAATTTCGTTGGGAAAGATTGAATTGCCAATTTAGATTGGTCCTCATACATTCAACGTATCCTTCCACGTCCTCAAGATAGATTCAGGATACAACCTGCTATTGGGGAGACCATGGATACACATGGCTGGAGTTGTTCCCTCCACCTTACATTAACAACTCAAATACATTATCAATGACAGTCTAGTCACTGTTAATGCTGAGCTGGATTATCCTATCCCAGGAACTCTACCAATTATCAGCTTCAATTTAGAAGTTGAGCCGGCCAGTTTTCATACTCTGGAAGTGAGTAACACGCAATACCATTCTATTGGAGCACCACTTCCCGTACCCAAGATTTCTGACGAGGTTATGTCAGCCACTCAAGAAATGATGCTATTGGGTTACCAACTTAGACAAGGGCTTGGTAAGGATCAACAGGGTATTAAGCACCCTATCCAGATGTCCAGTCAAATTGGGATAGCCGGGCTAGGCTATTCTGCCAATTCCACTCACAGGAATCCTCATAAGCATAAGCAGGTTCCTCAAGCTTCCGCCGCACGGCAATTTCCTATACCTTTACCTCATGAGTTAATGCAATCTCCAGTAAAGGTACCAGCTCATGCTGTGGATATGCTATTTCCGAAACTAGTACCAATCAAAGCTAAAGAGGTGCTGATTCCTGATCCCGAAGTGGAAGAAAAGGAACAAAAACGTAAACATGACCTTGCCTTGAGGATGGCAGGCATTCGCGTCATTGTTCATAATGAACATACAAATAGATACACCCCAGACGATGATTGCCCAGATATCATGGTTATCATTCGGGTAAAGGAGGGCACTGATGATCCTTCTATCACTGCAGTCCTTCAAGACTTTTCCCTCGACAATTGGAGCAGCACTCCATGCATTGGTCGACGAGGGTAAAAGGGGCAGAAAATCCCTATGCCCTGCAGATAACTTTAATTGCTTGCTTTCCTTTACAACTCTAGCAGTTATTTTATCACGTACATGCTAACACTTTTATATGATCGAATAGTTGCATATATTAAGTGAAAGCATATTTTGTTTCAGGACTCTGAATTTAGATGTGCCTATACTTGCTGATGAGGTGCCTTCTCTCCACAAGGGCTGTAACTTTGATGCAAAGTTGGACTCAGACTTGATGGACATCCAAGAGGATATTGAGACACCTCAAGAGATTAAGGAATGGGTCGCCGACAAACCCAAACTCAATCTTGATCAAACCACTCCTTTCAATCTTGGAACCTTAGACAACCCTAAAGCTTGCCTTAAAGATAACTTTCCCGTGCCTTTTATCCACATTCTTATTGACAATACTGCTCAGTATGGCATGTACTCCTTTGCTGATTGCTTTGCGGGGTACCATCAAATTATGGTCGCTAAGGAAGATCGTGAGAAAATGGCTTTCATCACGCCTTGGGGAACCTTTTGCTACAGATGATTGTCATTCGACCTCATCTACGCCGGGGCAACCTACCAGCGAGATATGATGGCTCTTTTCCATGATTTAATGCACAAGGAGATAGAGATCTATGTGGATAACATCATTGTCAAATCCTGGAAGGAGGATGCCAATTTAGACCATCTCAAAAAGTTATTCAACAGGTTGCATAAGTACAACTTGAAGTTGAATCCCGCCAAGTGCGCCTTTGGTGTCAAGTTAGGAAAGTTGCTAGGCTTCCTAGTCAGCCACAAAGGGATTGAACTGGATCCTACCAAAATCCAGGCCATCAAGGAAATGCCCGTTCCTCAGACAGAGAAGGAAATACGAGGATTTTTGGGAAGGATCAACTTCATTAGCCGATTCATTTCTTAACTCACAGTAACCTGTGAGCCAATCTTCAAATTGTTAAGGAAGAACTTCTCCATTAAATGGAATGATGAGTGTCAAAAAGTCTTCCTTACAATCAAGGAGCAGCTGATTAACGCTCCTATTTTGGTACCTCCCAGGGATGATGTTCCCCTGTTCATGTACATGTCCATAAATGACAATGTCATGGGCTGTATGCTGGGACAGAAAGACGATAGAGGCCAAGAGCGAGCTATCTATTACCTCAGCAAAAGATTCAGCATCGGTGAACACAAGTATACTCTGATTGAGAAGACTTGTTGTGCTTTAGCATGGGCCTTCATGAGATTACAGTATTATCTACATGGTCACACAACCCATCTCATATCCCGTGTGGATCCTCTTAAGTATGTGTTGAATAAACCCATACTGAAACATACTTTCCTGACGAAGGAGTAATGGCAATTCAGCTATCACATCAGTACGATACATGTCATTCGTGGAAAATATATTTTGATGGGTCGTCAATTGTAAGGCTCGGGAGTGGAGCGATTTTAATATCACAGACGGGAGGCGGTATCTGTTGCCATCCAATTGCAGTTTGTCAATACCAACAATACAGCTGAGTATGAAGGCTGTATCATAGGACTCAAACTTGCTCGTTCAATGGGTATCAGGCGGTTAACTGTCTTTGGGGATTCTGAATTGGTAATCAAGCAATCCACAGGAATCTATCAAACCAAAGAATTACATTTACTGCCTTACCATTGGCAGGTTCTACAGATGGATTTGAAGTTCGAAGAAATCTCCTTCCTACACATTCCTCGTAATAGGAATGATTTTGCAGACGCATTAGCAACGTTAGCCTCCTTGGTTTACATACCTGACAAGGAAAACATGTCAAGCATCACGATTGCTATGCAGAAAGCCCTAGTATTTGGGAATTATGTTGGAGAAGTATCGGATGAGCTACCTCCCATCCACAACCCTTGGTATCAGTATATCAAGGAATATCTACGAGATGGATCTACACCCGCTGAGGCGAGCCTAAATGAGAAGAGGCGGATTCATCGACTTGCTATGAAATTCTACCTAAGTGGAGATGCACTCTACAAAAGAGATGCAAGATTAGGTCTCCTCAAATGTCTGGACAAAGACCAAGCTCAGCGACTCATGGATGAGATCCATGGTGGAGTATGTGGCCCTCACATGAGTGGACCCCTACTTGTCAAGAAAATTCTCAGAACGGGACATTATCGGCTTACACTCAAAGCTAACTGTGATGATCACGTCAAGAGGTGTTATCAATGTCAAATCCATGGGAATGCTATCCACGCCCCTCCAAGGGAACTCCACAATATGAGTTCGCCATGGCCCTTCTCAATGTGGGGAATGGACGTGATCGGGCCCATCGAGCCCAAAGCCAGTAATGGACATCGATTCATATTCACCATGATCAACTACTTCACCAAATGGGTAGAAGAAGCTTCCTTCCCCAGGGTTACTAAAGAAGTCATCATTGCGTTCATCAGAAACAATGTTGTTTGTCGATATGGACAACCAGAGGTCATTGTGTCAGACAATGCTAAAAACCTCAACAATAACATAATGGAGGAATTATGCAGAAAATTCCACATCAAACATCTCAACTCTGTCATCTACCGACCAAGGATGAATGGTGCTGTTGAAGCGGCTAATAAAAACATCAAGAAGATCATGCAAAAAATGTCCTCCAATCACAAAGGATGGCCTGACCTCTTGCCCCTAACTTTATTAGCCTACATAACTTCAATACGAACTTCCACTGGGGCAACACCCTACTCATTAGTCTATGGGATGGAAGTAGTGCTCCCCATAGAAGTGGAAATGAAATCCCTAAGAGTATTGATGGATGCTCAGTTGGATGAAGACCAACGGGTACACGACAGGTATCACCAATTGTCTCTGATCGACGAAAGGCGAACCGCGGCTATCTTCCATGGTCAGTTATATCAACAAAGGATCGTACGATCTTACAACAAAAAAATTTGACTACAGCAATTCAAACAACATGACTTGGTTTTGAAGAAGATCATTGACAACCACGATCAATCTAAGGGAAAATTTGCTCCTAATTGGGAAGGCCCATTTATTGTTAAAGAAGTATTGACAGGAGGTGCTCTCAGGTTGCAGGAAATGGATGGCGATGAATGTCCATAGCTTATCAACTCGAACACCATGAAATGGTACTATGTCTGAAGTTACCATCAAATAAACATCCTGGTTTTGATCCTCGAATCGCCAGTCATTCCGGTTTTGAACCCTCTCTCCGTTTTACAAACTCTTCGGCCCCTCAGGGAAACATACACTTCAAACCAGCAGCCTGGTTTCCTTTCACTTCAAACCAGCAGCCTGGTTTCCTTACATTTCAAACCAGCAACCTGGTTTCCTTACACTTCAAACCAGCAGCCTGGTTTCCTTTCATTTCAAACTTTTCAACACACCTACTTCTCCTGAAGACGAGACTAAACTTTTCAACACACCTGTTTCTCCTGAAGACGAGACTAAACTTTTCAACACACCTACTTTTCCTGAAGATGAGACTAAACTTTTCAACACACCTACTTCTCCTGAAGATGAGACTAAACTTTTCAACACACCTACTTCTCCTGAAGACGAGACTAAACTTTTCAACACACCTACTTCTCCTGAAGACGCGACTAAACTTTTCACCCCTGCAGTTTATCCTCAATACGAGATCAAATTTTTCCACACTTGCAGTTTATCCCCTTTACGGGATTAAAATTTTTTCTCCCCGCAGTTATAGCCTGCAGATGGAATTTGCGCTTCTCTTCAGCTGCGATTAGTCCTGAGGGGCGAACTACGTCGACCTGATCTCCCTGATACCCGTGGGTACGTAGGTAACCATATTCTATATGGCCCGGTCATAAAGAAAAAATAACAAAAACATTTTTGCCCTTTCTTTACAAAATAATAAAAATATTTCTACACCTTTCTGCCTCCACATTCAGCTTTGAACCTCCTACACTAGGTTCGAACTACGCAGACTTGATCTCCTCTTCAACAAGAGTACGTACGCAGCCGTTCACGGTGCAGTCTAACCCCTACCAGAACAAACATACTTGTCACATAGTACTGGGATCAACCTTCAAATTGCCCCACTTCATCGATTTCAGATCAAAGGGATGGAATTATCCAACCTCTTCTCATTAATAGAAGATTCAGTGACCATTTAAGCTGTGATCGTGCCTCAAAGAGCAATACCAACCCATAAGAGATGGAATTAACTAGGCTTCTCACAAATAGAGGTACTGGCAACCATCTGTGGTGCAGTTAATCTCAGAGAGGAATAAACTACCATCCTCTCCACTTTTCCATACAGATACCAGTCCCAAGACACCAAAGATGGTAGGGATTTTCAGAAATTAATGATCCATTCTGAGAGACCTTGCGACGTCTCAATGACCATCTATCAAGGATAAGTTCAGAATGCATAAAGATCAAAGGCCTTGGAAAAATAGGCAAATATCAAGCAAGTATCAAGGCATAACTAAAAGGGAAGTGAATCAAAATATATTTCCCTGCCATACATAATACTATTTGATATATACATATGTGTTGTACATGACAAAAATGGCTAAGCTAGTCTATGCAGGAAAATACAAAGCTATCTGCAGATCTGTGTGTATGCGGACTATCAGATCTAACATACCATCCCTCTCTGAAGACGGAGGTAACGCTGCAATCTCCTTCCCAAGGGTATCTACACAAGCTAGCAGATCAAAGGCTAACTGCATGGTGGCATAATGCTCATAAATGTAGGCACTCATGTCGGCCAGGCTGACCATCATCTAGGATCTCACTGAAGTGCTGTCTGCAATGGCCATATCCCTAGCAGATAAGGTGGCATCCCGCTCAACTATCAATGCATCCCTGGCTGATCTAGCCTCATCCCTCTCTGACAGAGCGGTATCTCTCTCATCGAGAGTTGTTAACATCGCAGCACTATCCTGATCTCTATCATAGGTCATCAGATGTAAGCTATGCTCCAAATGCTATACCGAATACTGAATAACAGTGGCACTCGGGGTGGGAGAATCCATCACAAATGCTGGCAGCCCAATAGTCAAGTCATCGGTGGGAATGACAGCCTCCTCTATAGGCTCCTCATCGTCATAATCAGGTCTCACTGCCTTTGTGGATCTGCCATGACCAATGCGATCTCTGTCTCCATCCATGCGGAATACTCTGCAGAACTACATAGATGACTGACAGAAAAATTGGTCGACTCTCCCTGATCCCAACATGCATACAACCTGGATCTGTCCTCCACTAACAAACGGTGTGACGCAAAGTGCTGACTCACTGCCCCCTCATACGGATGGAAGTCCTGAAACTGGTCAAACTAACACATCACGACCAGTGGGTGGTAAGTAATCATGCCCCTCAATCCAGCTAGAGGAAGATAATCCATGCCCGGAGTATGAGTAATGAAGCTGTAGGGTGAGCTGAGCCCTTAACATAGCAATATATCAAATGGATCTCCAATCTCTGCCGAGAAAGTGGACCAAGATGCAGCATCTATACACCCCACAGGCTGAAAGAAGTACGACATGGCTATCTCATGGGTGAAAAAAAATTCATGATGTCTGAATGTGCCAATCGGTCTCAAGTGTGTCATGAACCACACGAATGACATAATGAGAAGCTACTATGAACACTCTAGGATAAGTGCGTTAGTATGTAAATGACCTCAAGGTCTCTACGATAATCATCAGTATGATGGTATGACCCTCCCTGAGAGCTCTCACTGCCATGATAACACCGATATCTAGCTCATCCATGTACCGTGGTATGTAGACGTATGACAATACGCACAGAAGCAATACATCTACTCTGGCTAAACGCCAATGATCCTCCGGTGTGGTGAAATCCCCGGAATGCCATGCATAGCTATCCTCAGAGACAAACCTATCAATCAGGAAACGCTGGGATATCACATGGACGGATGTAATCTCATCCTGCACTACTCTGCGCCTCAATCCTGTGATAGTCATGAACTGTCTACTCATGTCTCCCATCAACATATGCATGCAAGGTCTATCCAAAGGCAGCATCGTGAACCGTGCATACTCCTCCAAAGTAGGAGTCAACTCACGGATCTTGGAACCATATCCCCCATAAACTGTGTGGCGCGGGTCTGAGCTCCAATCGTGCGAGGGATCCACCAATCTTTGGAACATCTCACGTGAGCGGGGCCCTCGACAATGTAAAGCGCCAATCCCCATCAATGGGATGTCAACGACGGGTGACTGCAAAATAGGCCAATAACGCCTGGCAGGAGGCAAGATCGGCAGACGAATCTCTCTTGTAGTGCTCCTGATAACACGCTCTCCTAAATAGAGCTCCCATCCTCCATCTGTAAAGAGAGGAATGCTGCGGGTGGATATAATGTACTCTACTCCAGTCGGGTACCCATCCTCAAAGCCAACTCCCAAATACTCTCCAGAGTAGGGAATCCACGTGATGACATCAGCTGTCAATAGCTCCAGTTGCAGGTGACAATGAGTGAAACCCTCAGCAACAGGGACCTCCGCCAGTATAGAATGATGCCATCTCCATCCTTGTGGATAGGTATCTAAACCTAACACGCTCATAGGACACAAACAAGGGAGCCTCTCATAGGCCGAAAATTGCCAACACAAAGGCAAACATCTGCTGTCAGTTAACACTCTTAACCTATACATGGGAAGAGACAAGAGAAACACTCACCAGCAGAAATGGGTAGAATCCTAACCACACCTCGGTCAAGCCCTGCGATCGCATGCGCATTCCCCTGAGGAAGTAGGCAAAGGTGTAGGAACCCCAATCATACTCTCCTATACGGTCCACGTGTCGAGTGGCGCTGATCAAAGAAAAAGACACCGTAGAAGAATTATCTGCTATGAAGTAGCCCCTAATGATCATCAGGAACAATCGCCGAAGAATGCGATCCCTGACTCTCACATCATCGGGTATAGGCTCACTCAACAGCCCGCTCATAGCATCTACGCTCAAAAGACTGTCGTCAAGCAGTCCGCCCTTGGCGCCTCGTGGAACTCTAACAAGGATCGATGGCGATAGGGGTGATATTAAATCGTGCAAGGCACCGAATCCCCTCCAAACTCCATACCTGTGATAAACCGCCAATCCATCGGCGTCATCATCACCTCGCAGTCCAACAAATGAAGTGACTGAGTCTGGTGGAACCACCGCTCAGACAATGCCCCGAGGGTAACCCGAGCGTGACGGGGTAGAATGGAGAAGAATCTCTCGAATCCCCAGCCATGGACGATTGCTCTATAGTCATCATGCAAGGCCTGATACATATAGTGGATGTTAAACCAATTCCCTCGAGGCTGTATAAAGCCGGGAACCTACATCAAATGCAGATCAACATCAGACTCCTTGACTCCTCTTTAATAGGAAATAAGGAAGATTAAAGATCTAACTTCATACCTCATTTGCGTGCAGGTATACTGAAGGATGCCTACTCAAGTGACCTAGAAGATCTGGGTTCGCCACTTGAATACCTGGCAATTTCCTATGGGGAACACGTACAGCAGAAGTAGGAACCTTGAACAGTACATCCTCCTCCTCGTCCTCGACATTCGACACCTCAACTCGAATAGGACGTACCACCGTCTCTGCTAAACGATGAGGCTGTCTCATAGACCGGCACTGAGGCGCTTCAAAAGCCCTCCTCCGTACACCAGAAGTGGTCCTGCGGGAACTGCTCGGCTCATTTGGATCCATAATATCTAGACAGCAAGTCTCCAAATCACCTCAGAAAGGGTGTGGTAATTTCGTACCTGGAGTCTTTTTTTAAAATTCATTCTATGATTACATGCATACATGCATTATTTTAACATACATCTACTGTAGAGTTAAAAATGCATAACTATCCAATGCCTACATTTTGCAAAAATTTTGCCATAGCCCCTTTGTAAGTGGGACTATACACATGCACATAGGCATGACTAGGTGGCCATTCAGTAGCACACCGGTACACAGTCATATACATCATGTATACATTCATCACATCACAGTAAAAATTCGTAAGTCTAGTCTAATTACCAGGATTATTTACTATTCTACCTTTACTCATTTGTCCTCAGATAGGATAAGAAATGACAGTAAAAGGTGCCAATTTGACTGTTTCAAAAGTCAAATTTTTTCACATTCATTATCTTCAGCATAGTTTAATAATAATATTTACTACGCTGAATATTTTTTATCAAGTCATATCAGCATGCATATTCACTACTATGTGTTTAAATGCATTTCATACGATAAGTCATTTTCCAACGGACAGAAATTGGAAAAAAATACATGCATGTGTTACCAAGACAGTGAAGAACGCTTGTATGGTGACAGAAATATGCAAAAAGTTGCCCGAACTCAGCAGATCTGCAGAAGAGCTCTCAGATTTCCTTTGCTGCGCAACTTGAAAATGACTTATGAAAGCAACAAGCCGCCTATACATATAAGCACGGTGGCCACACAGTCAACCCACGGCTCCTGCAGTACACTGTGCCCCCCTACATGGGTCCCGGACCTCAAACTCGATCCGATTAGAGTTGCAAAGGAGGTCTCACATGTTGAAAAGGCCAAATCAGAATAAAATGCTACGCGATTGAGGCGAACGACTGAAATCCACGGTTTCTTGTTGGTCAGAGTTAAACTCCCGTCGCTTCCATGGTATTCGCCTGAATGCAGGGTATACTATACCAATAAGCTCAGCTTTCACAAACCATGCTCGACAATACCCCACCAAGGTCCGATGGCGTCATTTGCAGGGTTACAATCCTGAACCTCCCCGGCGGGGGTTACAACGCCGAAGTTATCAAACCTCTACGTATCCCCGACGGGTGTTACAATGCCCAAGTTATCAAACCTCTACGTATCCCCAGCAGGGGTTACAACACCGAAGTTATGAAATATCAAACCTCCCCGGCGGGGGTTACAACGTAATTCAACCATTGATACACACATTAATGAAGGTCAAGCAGCCTTGACTATGCACCCAAGAGGGATTCATCCGGTGATACACATATCAGCGAAGATCAGGCAACCCTAATAACAACCAGCTGTTGACAGTAACTCCGACAGTATGAGGGAACATATTATACACATCCTCAAATAGACAATGCTTTATCCCCACGGATCTCTTCCACACAAGAGGTACCTCTATAGAGTATAGGACAGTGTCTAGGATTCAAGACTTTGGTGGTAGTCTTAACGTCAGCATCCTTGAAGACTTGGATCGCATGTCCAAACCATCGCTGATTATCATCCCAGCAGGATTTCTTGACAATCATCCATGCATTTTACATACATTTGCATCATGTTGCTGCACATAGCATCATGTTTATCTTGTTTGCATTTCAAGTGTCTAGGATTCTTTATCCTATCTATGCCTTTCATTGAATGAATATGATAAAGAGGGGCATCTGTAGACACTCGAAATTTTCTGCACTCCTATTCCTAACATTGCAAGAGGGTAGATTTGTCTTTTGGAGATAACCCTGAAAGACAGCTTACAACCATTCCAGATAATACCAGAAGTTCGGTTCAAACCCGGAACACAACCCAGGAATGTCATTTCCAATCTCGGAGATAACCCCGAGATATGAAGATCAAAAGACCGGCAACAACTGTGACGCCCCCAAATTCGGGTCTCTTCCAACCCGACAGATGGTACTACACGGTACTTATAACTGTACATTCATTCTATTGAAACGACATCAAAATGGTGTATCAACGACATTCTTATTATATTAATAATATTACATCCCGTTCCTAGGTTCTAAAACTATTACATTCTTTGTTCATCATTCTATAATATATACAACTTACTAATTTATTACAAGGTAAACTAATGGTTCAGCTTCGTCCTGCCTCTATCCTTGTCAGATCCCTCGGTTCGTTCAATCCTAGCTGCATTCATATGGTTCAAGCAAGAGTGAGCATAACAAGCTCAGCAAGTACAACAATTTTTTTTAAACAACATGCTTGAAACATAGGAATTGTATATCTTCAATAACTGGATAATAGTTATGAAGTACTATCAATAATTCAAAATAGCATTTCTTTTCCTTCAAAATGTTTTACAATAACAATATTCAGTAAAACATCAATTCTGGCTCAAGACCAGGAGCATTTCATATATTTCTTTGAAAAGGACAACCCGGCACTAAGTCTGTAAGTCCAGCATATCTTACGAGCACTTCTGGGTGATCATCCCATAGTACTCTATGTTGATCAACACTACATTCTTTAAACGTGTTTACGTTTAAGTTTTGGCAACCTCGCGTGCCCATCGAATAATCGATGAAAATACATTTGTTTATTCAAACTCAGGCTTACCTTGAATTCGTACCAAACAATTGGCGTAGGATAGCGTTAACAATTCTATATTGAAAGACTTGTAAATAAATCAATCAATCTTCAAGATTAGTCTAGCCGAGTCAAAACTGGCATCGACCCTTTCTTTAAAATCATTCATGCATCTTATAACATGAATCACATAAATCTTGGCTAACAAGAAAGTTAGACAAGCATTTAAGAAAAACTTGCCTTCAGCGTCTGCTACAATATAATAACTTTTCCTTTCAGTCTTCACTGTCTCTACAATACATAACCACATAACATACCACATTAGGTCATGAATGAATATACATGATTCCTAATGAATCTTACCCTTCATCTCAATCTAAATCCTGACTTAGATTGTTATTATTGGTTCCGGATTATCGTTATCTTTTATTCTTACCAACTTCTTTCTCTTCTATATCTTATGTAGATTTACTTCATTAATCCAACTCATTTCAAGTTAATCATCCTTCCTCGCGGCTTACTAACACCCTTACATTATTAATCATAACTCGATCATCATTTGTTAAGTACACTTTATTGTATACCATTTACGTTCACGTATTATCATTATTGAATACTGTTCATGTTCTCTATACATTACGTTTGTCATTTAACTACTCATTAAACAACATTAAATTCCTAAGGTCATCACTATAACAGTTATTTAGGAAAGGTCTTATCAGGTTCATTAAGTAATTACAGAATCCATACTGGTATTGTAAACCATTAGATTCATACTCAACTTGGTCAACAAATTTCTACAGTCGGCTTAGCACATTACGTTGTTCTCATTACGTTCATCTTTCAATAGATTATTAACCTTTAATCACCATACATTAAGTGTCTAACAATGCCTTAACAATGTTATATTAACACTTTATTTCATTACTAATGAGTTATCTTTCTTTCTATACTTGTAAACATTCTTGTCTGTCAAAACTCTAGGACTGGCGTCGCGGCGCCACTCTTAGTTTTCTTTATCTCGTGGCATGCGCATGAGTTAGCGATGAGAGTTATGACACTTTGTGCTTGGCATGGCTGGGCGCCACTATTTAACCTTGGGTTTAGCCATGGCGCCAACTCGCGCTTATAGAAAATTCTGACTTTTGAAATTTTGTGAACTTCCTGAACGCATAACTTCTTCGTTATAAGTCCGAATTGGCTCGTTCAAAAGCCTACGGTTCACAAATTACATGCTCTACACGTTCTTTCAAGAATTTTATCTATTTAACTTGGTTTGCTAAAATTTCACCTACGAGTTCATTTTCAACGAAAACAATAAACGTTCGTGAACGTTCAACGCTCGTTTCTTCGTTCTAAGTCGAAATTCGGTCATTTTCGAGTCCACAACTATATAATGCAAAATATAACTTTTCTCCATTGAAAACCAATGTTTCTAAGCTCTATATCAAAATTCGACTTCCATTCCGAGATTTTCACGAATTCGACGATTATCGTCTAAACTCGTGAATTCCGCCTTAACTTCATTTCTTATGATTTGTTCATCGTTTCAAATGGATTCAATCCATTATATTAGCATCATGACATCCTCATCTCATTAACCTATAAACATGCTAAGTTATTACTTGTTCTTCATTAGTTATATCTTATAAAAGTATAACTACTTATGATTTTACTTCACATGACTTAACATGGTCTAAATCTTTTAATCATCATTCTCTCATCTTCTAGTCATATCAATTCATTATAGTAACATATTACAAGTTACTACAAGTTCTTCTTTGATTCATAACTTATTTGATTGCAAATAGCTTATTCAAGACTTATACGGCTTATTAAGACTTAAGCTCTTTGATTACTCATTATTATCATTCCTTAGCATACATGTTCTACCACTACCCATCTCCCTATAAATGGAAAAGAAAAAGATTCAAGGATTAAGTTCTTACCCTTGGATACCACTTGATTAATCTTTACTCTTCTTCTTGTTTCTTGAAAATCTCTCAATATAAGTTTGACTTATAAGTGCTTATTCTCACTTATCCTCTCTAACCCATAAGCTCCTAACTTGTTAGTGTTTTTGAACAACCATAAAATGAAAACCAAGCTTTGCTATTTATAGGACTTGCTAGGTTAGGGTAGTTTGGTCATTAAGCCACTCCACCTCCTTAATCACCTCCTTACTATTCCTTATTTGCTCACCAAGTTTACTTGGCCTCCACAACTTTTATCTCTTCCTTGCTCACCACAAAACTTATCCCTTACTTAGCTTTTAAGTTACTTGGTCATCATATAACTTATCTCTTGCTTAGCCACCAAACATAAGCACTTTACTTGGCCACCACTTGACTTATCCATTGCTTAATCATTAAGTTACTTGCTCATTACTTTTTCTTAGCCACCAAGTACTTTACTTGGTAACTACTTTGGGTTATACATGTGATCATCGGTTGCCCCATGGTTCTTCTTAATCCATTGGATTATTACATTGGGTTTAAGTCTAATTAACTTAGCTTATTCCTTTTGGGCTTGCATTAAGTTACTTTGGGCTTCTCATTAACCAACCCCTTGGGCTTACACCTTAATTATTATTGGACTTATCCATTCTTACATTTGGGCTTTATCAATTCTTATTGGACTTTACAATGTTCTACACAATCCTCCAAGTCCATTACATTTGGCTTAAAGCTTTATAACGTATAATTTACGTATAATCTCATATTCTAACTCGTATACTTATTTATGTATTCCATAACATCATTCATACATACTCGTATGATACTTCGTATCACACTCGTATTCATTACTTCGTACAATACCTATGTATTATACGATCATTGCTTTAATTCCTTATACGCATTTAAATTCCTTCTCGGAACTCACTTTCCCTAATCGTTGGGTTTTAAGTCCATAGGCAAAAAACTGTGTTTGCCATAACTGAAATATTATTGGATATTCCATCTCGCCACGATATTCTATCATTATGTATTTCTCGGAAGTTCAAAAATAATTCCCGAGCAGAAATGCGTGAATAGTGTTTTTCAAAAAATTTCTCAGAAAGTTTTTAATTTCATCTTGGAAATTCAAACACTTTAATTTTATCACGTAACCAAAATACTATGACGTTTCGATATGTCTAGGTCATAGAACGATTCTCGAATAGCTTACTCCCATAAATAATAAAAAAATAAAAAAAATTTAATTCTCAAAAATCCAAATTTTTTGGGGCGTTACACTCTTCCCCCCTTAGAAGGATTCTGTCCCCAGAATCTCGCTAACACTACATCCACCATTGAGGAAAAATTTTCCATCAGTTAAATTTTAAATTCCCACAATGCTTCTCCGGCATTGTGGTTTCTCCAATTCACCTTCTCCGAAGGTATTATCTTAATTCTTATAACTTGTCACTTCCTATCAATAATCTGAGTTGGAAGCTAAACCTTTACTCACACATTACTCTATCTCCCTCCTATTAGTCCTTCTTTTAATTCCAAATTATATGAAAACTCAAATTCCTCCTTCAAAACGAGATGATATATGATCCTCTCTTTATCCTGCATCCTCTTCTTCATTTGCTTGCACTCCTCGTTACCTAATTGTACTTAATTAACTCATTCCATTATCGTGGATTGAGTCTATGTTTATGAATAACATTTTTGCTACTTCATTCCATAATTTAACTTCTAATTTCTTCCTCGCCACCTCCGTTATTAACTTATTATGAGCCGCTAATATTAATAGCTTTTCTCTATCTCTTCTACAAAATGCATAGGCATCTACGCTTTCTTTAACTTATATGATATTAGATATCATAGTCCTTCTCTACCGCATATTCCACCCATTCAGTGTGAAGATATATTTCAGACTTTTAGAGTCCGTGTATATCTCACTTTTCTCCCCGTATCAATATCAACCTGTGACGTTAATGGTACTTTAAAACAAAGCACCTTACAACGGTACTTATTAATTTGACACCGACTTGCTCGGTGCCCTTCACGGAAAGTCTAACTTTAGTACATCAGTCAACCCATATGACATAACCATAACTCGTAATAACTATAACGATTTCTGAATATCGTCTTAGGTACCTCGTCTTTCCTTACTTTCAACCAACGATACCCCGTGCACAAATATATCTTTAAAAAAATATTTTTGCCCCTTTCAGCTGATCAAAATAGATCCTCAATCCTGGGCAATGGGTATTTATTCTTAACTGCTAACCAAGTAGTCATATATTTGACTTACGTATTGGTTCACTTAATTTTACTTCTTAGGGTTCACGTCCTTTTGACCTAAGTTTATGCGACCTATTTTCATTACAAGCTTACAACTTCATGACATACAGAGATGTCTTACTTACTATGCTCATCATCTTCGATGATTTACATTCTTATCTTCTTATTATTACTTCTTCTAGGATTCAAAGACAAATCGCCTCCTCCGCTAGTAGTCCATATGGTACTACTGAGTGGTTTCCATAAACAACCAACAAACAAGTTCTCGTCTCATCTACTAACCGCCATCACATGGTGTGAGTTAGATCGGTTTCGAGCCAGATATACCTTCGCTCTCTGAAGGAATTGTTTAGCCCAGCTCCCATATGTCAACCATCAAAGGTTACGATTGTACCACAACCTAAACTAATTTTAACATCCTTCTAGATTGCGTCATAACTAGACAACAAGAAAGTTTTGGTGATTCATCACCGTAATTTACTACCTTGGGTTTCTTTAGAAAACTGAAGATTCATACTTTTATTTTAACAATTTATTAAAGTTATATAGTTAATCAACTCATTCATACCGAGAATTACTTCAAATTCTCTCAATTTTATCAGTACTTATCTATCGATACTTACTTGCATTTCTAATTCATTTCCACGAATATAATTAACGAAATTTATCCCAATCATTCTCTACCTTAACGTATAAAGGTATTTATAACCCCTTTCGGGAATGAACGTAATCACTTAGCACATAAAAAAAAATAACACTCCAATCAAAGCAAATTTCATAAGCATTCATGGTATCAATCAGAAATGATACTCAACATTAAATCTATCGATCTGTTGCATCATGGCTAACTTACCACTACTAATACCTTTACTTTTCTTCGACCGCTTCTTTGGGCAATTTCTTGCCATGTGGTCCAACGACCCACATACAAAACAACCATGGTTTTTCTTAGGATTAGGACAATTGGGTAACATATGACCCTCATGTCCACATTTATAACAAACCGATCTCCCTTTTAGACAGACTCCTAAATAAGTCTTTCCAAATGTCATACGTGATTCAACCCTACACTTAAGATTCCTTTATCCTACTCCAATATTTCTGAAGTTAAAATTCTTTATTGTTGGCATATTGCCACTACCGCTGGCATTCTCTGCCTTAGTTCCTCCCTTTTCCTTGCTCTTATCTTTTCTCTCTTTGTGATAATTGGTTAACACCTCACTACCACCCTCTACTATAATCCCCTTCTCTAGAATGGTCCCATAGGAAACACTCTGGTCACCGAAATTGTAATAACCGTGAATCTTAAGTCACCATGTATGTATGTACATTTTTTTTTAAACTTTGTATTATATATGGATACATACATTTATGGATTTCATTAAAAATGAAAGCCTTGTGACCTAATTATACATTAGGTAAGGATATTAAATAACCTAAGGGTTATGGTAACACGAAAAAGTTAGTATTTTATACGTATACTAACTTAAGTGGGTAAACTTAGTATTTCAAGTGACTAATAATTTTAAACCTAATTCTTGTAAATCTAATTAGGTTATGAGAAAAAATCATATGTATAAGTAATTAAACTTCATATGATTGGAGATGAAAGCCCTAAATTATCAAATTGGGTAACATTATTAAAATTGTTGGACTATGTTTTTATCTAGCCCAAATCAATTAAAAAAAAAGCCCAAGGAAAATAAATTGTAATCCAATACTTAGCCCACTTGATTGGGGGTATTCTAGACATTTGATTAATCAAAATTGGGCATTTAAAATAAAAGATAAATGGTGGATATTATGAGGATCCTAAGTGGATTAATTAATCTAGCTTGTCCATTAGTAGACATGAATAAACATAAGGACAATGTTGTAAGGCTCCCATTGGTTGCCACTCCATTATGCACATTTAATCATGTTTAACCTAAGGTAAGTAATAATACAAAGTTTTTACCTAATGGGCAACAAAATAATTGTGGGAGAATTATTAATGAATTGGCCATTTCATTTTGTAAACACAATTCATTCTTCCAACATCTCATTTTCTCTCCATCTTCTTCATCTTCTTCTTCTACCTCTTGCTCCCAAGATAGCTAACTTCAAAGAGAGAAAAGAAAGAGAGAATTTCAGCCATAGGAAGAAGAATTATAGGAGTTCTAGTGGTTTATGCCCCCTAAGTTTATTAGTTACTTTGGAAAATCAAGGAAGGTAGCCACTAAGTCAAGGTATAATGTACCTTCATCTTCTTTCTCTTACCTTGTTTTGATAGCTTGAGTTTTGATGGGGTTATGTACAACTACTCAAGATACACTAGTTATACATACCATCATGCATGGAACTAAGTATCTTGAGTGTTAGATCAAAGACTTAGAGGAAGAAAATGAGCATATGTTCTCCAAGGGTGAAAACTCTTGTTTTTCTTCCACTAAATCTTGTGTAACTCAAGTTCTACAACTTGGAATTATGATCCATCGAAGGGGTGCTAGATACATGAGTTATCTAGTAAACCCAAGTGGTAGATCACAAATATAGCATGTTTTGAAACCTTTGATTTTTTTTTTTTTACAAAAGCAGTCCACTTTATATGCTAAAGCCTTGAAATCCAAAATCAGCTACTCGACTTGTTTTTCATGAGGCTGTTTCAAGCTAGTTCCTTGTCTTGTAAAAATCTGAAAAATATTACAGAGGTACCTTATGAAGTTATCTACGCGTAGGAAAAAAGAACGGACACGTTTCGAAAGTTATATATTGTGCGTAATGACTATTTCCGTAAAGGACTCCATAAATATTATCCTACGAATATCTCACTGTGTATACACTGGAAAATTCCAAAATATTTACAGTAGCTTCATATATGTTAAGAGAGCATACCCTGAAAATGTCAGATTTTTCTGAGCAAAGCTCAATTTTTTAAAAATAGAGCAAGATCTGAGTGTTTTGAGCACTTTAAAAATAGTAAATCATTTTCTAAAATTCTAGAAAAATTAGAGGATCATTGCTGGTTCATATTCTGTTAAAATCCAGAAGCTGAGAATTTTTGGAATCAGTTTGCTATTTTTCCTAAAAATGATTAGGTTGTAAATAAAAGGAAATAAATAGTTAAATGATGTCTTTAATGAGAAAATATGATTTTTATGCTTGAATGCTCATAATATATTATATCATGACTATCTTAGGGCATTTTGGTAATTTATAATAATAAATATTACTTATGACCTTTTATGGATATTAAATAAGAGGTTATTAAAGGATGAACAATTAGAATAAATTGTTTATTAATTTAATAAATCATTGGAATATTATTAAAATACTAATAATATTATAATATGATGTTGTTATGTAAATAAAAATATTAGATTAGAGTATTATTATTAAATAATAATATTCGAGATTAAATAAAATATTATTAAATGATTAATAATATTAGTAAAGGGATAAAATATTATTAAATGATTAATAATATTAGTAAGTGAATAAAATGTTAGTAAATGATTTAAAGTATTATTAGTGAACCAATAATACTAGAAGGTGAATTAATATTATCTAAGTTAATAATATTATGTGAATTAAAGGTAGTCGTTAATAACACTATCTAGACATGATAATGTTTATAAGAACTTATCAGTAATGTATGATATCTATGTGATTACATAATCGATGTTATGCAATGACTAATTGAAAGACTAATTATAGGTCTCTCAAAGGAAGATATTTTAACTACATAGTGGATAGAAATTTATTTCGTAGTCATGTAAACTACGATCGAGGCAAGTTTCCTAACTCAACTTGAGTTATTATTTTTCAAAGCATATTAGTGAATAATTATTGATGATTATTCACGTCTTTATCGATTATTGAAATTAGCAGACTTTGTGCAATTGAATTCTGTTTCTCTTGTTATTGAACTGTGAATTAAATTAAAGTTCTTCATTTATGAACTGTTTATGATAGATCTATGCTAATTGTATCATTAGATCAAGCATGTCTAAATTTGTTAAATCAAATGGATTTTAAATAACTCGTTTTATTAATTGATATGGTAAGAACTCTTGGTGAGAAATGGACAAATTTGATTAAGGCATGATATCAATGTCGGATTATTAAGTGTTTATGCATAAATCACGGGGTATGAAAGGTGATCCTTGAATACCAAAACTTATTAAAAGGTCCAATTTAAATCATCGAAGCACCTTGGCAAATGTTCATGGTTATTCAAAACCACTCGAGTTCATGTTATTCAATTATCGAATATTCAATTGTTGATTATTAATTCATGTTCCTTCACAATCTTATATTATTGTTGAACATTGAAGGCAATATTTCTTTCTAAGTCATGATATATCTCCTTTGTCTTTTTAAACTTGTGAAGCAAATTAGTTGCTTACTCTTGCTATAACATGACCTCTATTTTTAGTTAAGCCCGAAGGATCTAATGTGAAGGACAGGGGCAAGGGCAAGATCCAGGAGTAATTTTAGAATGAATGTTAAATTAGTTATTATCTAATGGAGTTTCTTGAGTAAACTGTTTGTATTATAAATGGTGTATTTAAAGTTAAGGTTAGAGAGACCTTGGGACCATGTTTTGAGACTTTTGTATAATGAACAATGTATGTTTATTATTTCGAAATAGTTATAGAATGCTTATGATGATGATAGGATCGTGAGCACTGAATCTGAGGTTAGAGAACCTGGATTTGGGGGCGTCACAGAAATCCTACTATAGAGCTAGAGTTTCAGGCCTTACTCCAACCTACGAGCCTTCCTCTCCTCAATATCCACATGATGTGGAGCAAACTTTGCCAATTCTTTGAATTTGGCCGCGTACTGGGGAACCGTCATGTCTCCTCGTTTAAATTCTAAGAACTTAACCTCCCTCCTCCACTGTGAATTTGTAGGGAAATAATTCTCAAAGAAAACCTTCTTGAATTGTTTCCACGTTACCGTATCTGTCCTAGCCCCACCTTGGTAAGCCTCCCACCAAAAGTTGGCTTCCCCTTTCATTATGTATTTCACAAACAAAGTCTTTTGCGCCTCACCTACGTTTGTAATAACAAACACCTTCTCTATTTATTTTACCCATGTATGGGCCTCTATTGGATCCGTCGTTCCTTTGAACTCCATCGGACCTACACTTTTAGATTCTTTAAATGTAGTCATTCTGGCTACCCTAGGTTCCGCGGTTATCCTACCCCCGGTTTGGTTACATGCAGTCGTTAATAAATTAACGAACTCTTGCATACTGTTGTTTTGACCCTCTTGATTTTCATTACGTGATTCCGCTTCCTAATTACATTGTCTTCTCCTTGATTAAATCAATATCATTCCATCATTATCTATTACTTAATTCTTTATTATTCGTCATATAACAACTCATATCATCACAAAGCATATTAAATGAAATCTCCATTATATTCATATGCTTCTTTATAGTCAAAACTATTTACAATTTGCTTCCATAGCCAAAGGCTATTACATTTTTATCCCGCAATTGAACTTTTCAAAAGTTGGGATTTAAAAAGACTACCCTATTATTTAAAAGAGGGTTTTACGTCATTACACATATATTTATAACTCTAGCTTTCTAATAATGCATAACAACGTCTTCGTATTTCTCATTCGCAATCTTCGCTACAATATCCCGACTAATAGTATGTCGAGTCTACCCCGACTCTATGGAATAACAAGCAACTCTAAGCTTAAAATCTTTATGAGCACTCTCATGGATGTAAGACATCCGTGCTATCTTTCGGTCCTTCTCCCCTAATTCTTTACGATGTTCTACCACCTCGTTCATATAATCCCTAGACTTATTTATCATGAGCATCTTCTCATCATGCTCGGACTCAAAATCTGCTTCTGCAGACTCCTTCGCTTCATAAAGAGCACTAATCTCTTCATTCTGATTTTGCACAACTGTACTAAGTTGTACATTCCTGTCAAGCACTACCAGATACAATGATCTCATTGCATCTGGAGGCAATGACTCTGAGGTAGGTACCACCGTACCAACTGACATTATATCCATTACTTCCTCTTCATAGACCATCATATTAAGATATGACGCTATATCCATATCTCCCTCGGAGTAGTCCTCCTCTAGAATCACTAATGGTACCTCCGCCACTGGCATGGGTACAGATTCTACTCTGCTCATAATTTCTTCACTCACCATGTGTATATCTCTATACATCAAGCTATCATTCGACATCCTACTATAACACATATGTTGATTAGTACATAACACACAATAGTATAAGCACCAATCACCTTTAATTTATTTAGGGTTACTTTCCATCTTTTAAATCTTTCGGTACTGAGTTTCCTCAATACCTTATTAACTCATTCGACTGAAATAAAGCTTGAGTTTACTTTCTTCGGACTTTTCTTCCTTAACGAGGTTATTAGCCTAAGGTTCTTCCCCCCTTAAGTTTTATAACCTAATGCTTTGATACCAACCTGTGACGTCCCCAAATTTGGGTCTCTTCCAACCCGACAGATGGTGCTACACGGTACTTATAATTGTACATTCATTCTATTGAAACGACATCAAAATGAGTGTATCAACGACATTCTTATTACATTAATAATATTACATCTCGTTCCCATGTTCTAAAACTATTACATTCTTTGTTCATCATTCTATGATATATACAACTTACTAGTTTATGACAAGGTAAACTAATCGTTCAGCTTCGTCTTGCCTATATCCTTGTCAGATCCCTCGGTTCGTTCAATCCTAGCTGCATTGATATGGTTCAAACAAGAGTGAGCATAACAAGCTCAGCAAGTACAATAATTTCTTTTAAACAACATGCTTGAAAAATAGGAATCGTATATCTTCAATAACTGGATAATAGTTATGAAGTACTATCAATAATTCAAAATAGCATTTCTTTTCCTTCAAAATGTTTTACAATAACAATATTCAGTAAAAACATCAATTCTGGCTCAAGACTAGGAGCATTTCATAATTTCTTTGAGAAGGACAACCCAGCACTAAGTCCGTAAGTCCGGCATATCTTACGAGCACTTCTGGGTGATCAGCCCATAGTACTCTATGTTGATCAACACTACATTCTTTAAATGTGTTTACGTTTAAGTTTTGGCAACCTCGCGTGCCCATCGAATAATCGATGAAAATACATTTGTTTATTTAAACTCAGGCTTACCTTGAATCTGTACCAAACAATTGGCGTAGGATAGCGTTAACAATTCTATATTGAAAGACTTGTAAATAAATCAATCAATCTTCAAGATTAGTCTAGCCGAGTCAAAACTGGCATCGATCCTTTCTTTAAAATTATTCATGCATCTTATAACATGAATCCTAGAAATCTTAGCTAACAAGAAGGTTAGACAAGCGTTTAAGAAAAACTTGCCTTTAGCGTCTGCTACAATATAATAACTTTTCCTTTCAGTCTTCACGGTCTCTAAAATACATAACCACATAACATACCACATTAGGTCATGAATGAATATACATGATTCCTAATGAATCTTACCCTTCATCTCAATCTAAATCCTGACATAGATTGTTATTATTGGTTCCGGCTTATCATTATCTTTTACTCTTACCAACTTCTTTCTCTTCTATATCTTATGTAGATTTACTTCATTAATTCAACTTATTTCGAGTTAATCATCCTTCCTCACGGCTTACTAACATCCTTAAGTTATTAATCGAAACTCGATCATCATTTGTTAAGTACACTTTTTGTATACCGTTTACGTTCACGTATTATCATTATTGAATACTGTTCACGCTCTCTATACTTTACATTTGTAGTTTAACTACTCAATAAACAACATTAAATTCCTAAGGTCATCACTATAACAGTGATTTAGGAAAGGTCTTATCAGGTTCATTAAGTAATTACAGAATCCATACTAGTATTGCAAACCATTGGATTCATACTCAACTTGGTCAACAAATTTCTACAGTCGGCTTAGCACATTACGTTGTTCTCATTATGTTCATCTTTTAATTGATTATTAACCTTTAATCATCATACATTAAGTGTCTAACAATGCCTTAACAATGTTATATTAATACTTTATTTCATTACTAATGAGTTATCTTTCTTTCTATACTTGTAAACCTTCTCATTCTGTCAAAAACTCTAGGGGTGGCGCGTATGCGCGCCACTCTTGCTTTTTTATCTCGTGGCATGGCCATGAAAGTTAAGCGAGAGAGTGATGACAACCGTGCTTGGCGATACAAGCGCCACTATTTTCCTTGGGTTGGCGCCATGACGCCAACTCACGGCCTTAGAAAAAATTCTGACTTTTGAAATTTTGTGAACTTTCCGAACGCATAACTTCTTCGTTATAAGTCCGAATTGGCTCGTTCAAAAGCCTACGGTTCACAAATTACATGCTCTATATGTTCATGTAAGAATTTTATCTATTTAACTTGGTTTGCTAAAATTTAACCTATAAGTTCATTTTCGACGAAAACGATAAACGTTCGTGAACGTTCAACGCTCGTTTCTTCGTTCTAAGTCAGAATTCGGTCATTTTCGTGTCTGCAACTCTATAATGCCAAATATAACTTGTCTCCATTGAAAACTAATGTTTCTAAGCTCTATATCAAAATTCGACTTCCATTCCGAGATTTTCACGAATTCAACGATTATCGTCTAAACTAGTGAATTCCGCCTTAACTTCATTTCATATGATTTGTTCATCGTTTCAAATGGATTCAATCCATTATATTAGCATCATGACATCCTCATCTCATTAACCTATAAACATGCCAAGTTATTACCTGTTCTTCATTAGGTATATCTTATAAAATTATAACTACTTATGATTTTACTTCACATGACTTAACATGGTCTAAATCTTTTAATCATCATTCTCTCATCTTCTAGTCATATCAATTCATTATAGTAACATATTACAAGTTACTACAAGTTCTTCCTTGATTCATAACTTCTTTGATTGCAAATAGCTTATTCAAGACTTATACGGCTTATTAAGACTTAAGCTCTTTGATTACTCATTATTATCATTCCTTAGCATACATGTTCTACCACTACCCATCTCCCTATAAATGGAAAAGAAAAAGATTCAAGGATTAAGTTCTTACCCTTGAATACCACTTGATTATTCTTTACTCTTCTTCTTGCTTCTTGAAAATCTCTCAATATAAGTTTGACTTATAAGTGCTTATTCATAAGCTCCTAACTTGTTAGTGTTTTTGAACAACCACAAAATGAAAACCAAGCTTTGCTATTTATAGGACTTGCTAGGTTAGGGTAGTTTGGTCATTAAGCCACTCCACATCCTTAATCACCTCTTTAATCACCTCCTTACTATTCCTTATTTTCTCACCAAGTTTACTTGGCCTCCACAACTTTATCTCTTGCTTTCTCACCACAAAACTTATCCCTTACTTAGCTTTTTAGTTACTTGGTCATCACATAACTTATCTCTTGCTTAGCCACCAAACATAAGCACTTTACTTGGCCACCACTTGACTTATCCATTGCTTAATCATTAAGTTACTTGCTCATTACTTTTACTTAGCCACCAAGTACTTTACTTGGCCACTACTTTGGGTTATACATGTTATCATGGGTTGCCCCATGGATCCTCCTAATCCATTGGATTATTACATTGGGCTTAAGTCTAATTAACTTAGCTTATTCCTTTTGGGCTTGCATTAAGTTACTTTGGGCCTCTCATTAACCAACCCCTTGGGCTTACACCTTAATTATTATTGGACTTATCCATTCTTACATTTGGGCTTTATCAATTCTTATTGGACTTTACAATGTTCAACACAATCCTCCAAGTCCATTACATTTGGCTTAAAGCTTTATAACTTATAATTTACGTATAATCTCGTATTCTAACTCGTATACTTATTTATGTATTCCATAACATCATTCATACATACTCGTATGATACTTCGTATCACACTCGTATTCATTACTTCGTACAATACCTACGTATTATACGATCATTGCTTTAATTCCTTATACGCATTTAAATTCCTTCTCGGAACTCACTTTCCCTAATCGTTGGGTTTTAAGTCCACAGGCAAAAAATTGTGTTTGCCATAACTGAAATATTATTGGATATTCCATCTCGCCACGATATTCTATCATTATGTATTTCTCGGAAGTTCAAAAATAATTCCCGAGCAGAAATGCGTGAATAGTGTTTTTCAAAAATTTCTCGAAAAGTTTTTATTTTTCGTCTTGGAAATTCAAACACTTTAATTCTATCACGTCACCAAAATACTACGACATTCCGATATGTCTAGGTCATGGAACGACTCTCGAATAGCTTACTCCCATAAATAATAAAAAATAAAAAATAAATTAATTCTCAAAAATCCAAATTTTTTGGGGCGTTACAACAACACCGGAGAGGACAGTTCTGTCTCAGAGAAACACCCCAACATTCAGTTCCAGTCCCAGAGACAACACTGGGAGTAGAAACCCCATCCTTGGTGATAGCCCCAAAGAATGACATTGCAGTTCCAGTGATAACCCCGGAAATGCTTATGTCAAAAACATACTATCAGTTTCAATACTTGCAGATGACAGTGAAGCATACAAACAAGCAGTCCAATCTCAGATATAACCCTGAGCAACGTCTGCTTTCTGCTTAAACCAGCGATAACCCCGGTGAGGAGTCAACACGTCATCTGATCACGGCAACAAGATGATATCGCAGCATACCAAGAAGTGGTCCAATCTCAGCTATAACCCTGAGCAACGTCTACTTTCAACTCAACCCGGTGATAACCATGGTAAGGAGTCATACATCATCTTGTTCCTCCGACAAATGGCATGTCGTCTCAGCACTTCATACATACATACATACAATAATGTCCCACAAGAGCCAAGGAGTGACAATCCCGAGTGACTATTACGTGTGGCAGTACTTTGGATAGACTTTGAAGCTTGAAGACCATGGGCATAGACCCCTCATCCTGACTTCGTACAACCTCTAGTCCATGTCATTACGTAACTCTCAACACAAGCGATCCGAAGAAGTACAGATATACTTCGTTTGGATGCTCGAATTGAAGTTCTAAAAGTTTGATTGGACATTACAGTGCATGAGTGCACGTACTATGAGACGATGGGACCCGCGAGGCCCGGGCCCACCACGACCAGTCGTAGGTTCAACTGCGGCTGTCGCAGGTTGACCTGCGGCCATCCATCTATAAATATAGAGGGGGGTCAGCCATTTGAAGGGAAAGAGAGAAGGAAAAAGGCAAGGAAGCCTTGTCCATTTTACTCTGCATACACATCTTTTGAGTGTTTCCTCTTCTTTAAACACTAGTTAGCTCACATATAGCTACTTTTTATCCGGCGGGAGCTGAGTGTTTATCCATTTAGAGTCTAAGAAGTCTACTTTGGCAGCCCACTGTAAGACTTCTTACATTTCATAAAGCCTCTTTCTCCTATTATCACATTAATCGTTGTATACGCCGAGAGTCGTGTGGAGTGTGTTTGCCAGGAATTTCTATCTGTGGTTTTCATTTCGTCTGTCAGATATATATACTAATATATGTATATATTTCATATATATGGACTAACATTTTCAAGTTATGCCTCGATTGAGCCTAGACTTCGGTCTTGAGCGTTTATTTGCTTTTGAATATATATATACTTATATATATAAACTGTGGTCAGACTCTGTCTGATGAGCCTGGATTTTACATCCGAGCGTTTAATTGCTTATGCTTATATATATATATATATATATATATATATATATATATATATATATATTTACTTTTATATATATATAATCGCCATCGCTTTCCATACAAATTGCAGTATCTTGTGAGCCTAGGAATCATGTGATCACTGTGTTCGATTCTATGAATCTAGATTCGGTTCCCATAATGGACATTTTTTCCGTCAGAAGTGTTTTTGTACATTATTTTACAATGTCTGAGTTTCCTTGGATGGTTGTTATTCCCATGAGGAGTTCGACACTGCTGTACATTATTTTCTCGAGGATGCTTCGCATCTCAAAAATAAAAGCAAACAAGCCGAATATTTTTAATAATAAAATGGAAGTATGAAAAGGTCTCAATTCCTATTGAGCATAAAGTTTGAAAAATCTCTTTTACAAAACTTCATTGCTAAATCTTGGTTAAAACTGAATTTTCATATAAAATTTAAACCTTGTGTATATAGGTGCGAACGAGGCCTCGCACTACTTTCAAATAAATAGCACATTGATCCACACACACACACACACACACATTCATATAACAATTTCTTTGAGAAGTGGCAGTCACCGTGGTAACACGGATGTCGGGGGGTGACTAACACCTTCCCTCTACATAATCAAGCTCCCGAACCCTTAATGAATCTCGGTTTCACAGACCCGTCTAGCAGTGTCAAATCACTAGGTCAATGTGCAAACCTTTTCAGTTGCGTTGGTGCAACCAGTTAAATACACCAACTGGCGACTCTTAAAGTCAATCGTCGACATTATACATGTCGAACCTTTTTCACTTGTTTTTTCAAACAAATCTCACATTAACATGAGAACACCAAAAGACAAGTAACGAAAAGGGACAATCAAAAATCTCGACGTCGACATATGCATTGTTGTATTTTGCACGACAATTGTAATAATAAAGTTGTAGTTATTTTATGTACCATGTATTTGGCGACTTAGAAT
The DNA here is from genome assembly GCA_020205605.1 of Panax ginseng. Classification (NCBI taxonomy): domain Eukaryota; kingdom Viridiplantae; phylum Streptophyta; class Magnoliopsida; order Apiales; family Araliaceae; genus Panax; species Panax ginseng. The sequence continues at coordinate 49,136,278 of CM035129.1, read as the reverse complement.
AGGTTGGATGGATTGGACCTATTTTGGGGGCGTTACAGTAAGGGGTATTATTTCTTTCGTATTCATAAGGGATATTATTTTTCATATTCATTCTTTAATTTATGGGAATAACCTTTCTACGTGGATTACCACATGCATGGTGAATAACCCTTCGTACTCATTCTTTATTTGTGGAAAAGATCTGTGTACGTGGATTACCGTATAACGGGTAAAAATCTATTTGCAATTTTATATATTATTTCTTTTCATATTCCTAAATCTAAACTTACTATGGTAAGTATTTCTTCTATAATCTCTGAAATTAGTAGAATATCCTTTAGTTTTGCACTTCATCTAGTATCGTTTCATTGGAATATTGGTCTAAACTTTCTTATTAAATTTCAATATTTTCATTTGGGGTACTATTCGCGGGGTACTATTCACTCGGGGTAATATTTATTCAGGGTACTTTGCATGATGGGGTGCTATTCATCTGGTACTATTCATTCAGGTAGTATTCACGGGGTACTATTCACCACAAAATTGATTTCTTTTTTGTCCAAATTATTTTTGATACGTGAATATCATTCTTAAATTTTACTCCATAATTAATTATCATGTTGACAATTTAGACATTCTTGAACTCTGGATAAATTGAATTATAAATCTCTAATATTTATCCTTGATCTCACTTGATTGATTCATTATATCATTGTCATCATCTGAATGCTTATGTTGTGGTAAAAGTCATCTTTGTCTCGTAGTGCCTAGATGGACTGTTGATTGGTATGATTATGACCAGAAATTTTGTATTGGTATAATCATGACCTGTAATGTTACAGACAAATGATGTGGTGAAAGTCCTCTTTGGCCCGTAGTGCATAGATGGACAGTTGTTTGGCATGATCATGACCACATGTGATACTAACGAATATCCTTGGCCCGTAGTGCATGGATAATTCGTTGATGTGAGATATTTCTTGATTGGTGTAACAGGGATAAAATATTGATGATGGACTTTTAAATCATAGAAAATAGTAGACATCATGCTCTACTTGACTCTTCTAATGGATTATTATTTCTGCTGCAGTTGTTGATCTAAAACTTTTTGTCTATTGTATTCTATCATATTTTTACCTGTTAAGGACTAATAATAATTTTTTCTACATTATCTTAGTCATAATATTCTTTACTTGGCTAGTTGTGCTCACCCTTTTCCTTTTGGTTCCATTGTTCTTCGCAGAAGGCGAGAATATAACTTGGACTAGTCGAGGAGTGGAGTAATGGTTCAAGATGCTTTTTATAGTAGTCCTCACTATTTTGTAAAATAGTGTAATAATAATTGTAATGAGGACTTTATTTAAGTTTGGATATTGTCTACGAGACAATATTTGTTCTGAAACTCAGCTATTGTGTTGTATTTTGTATGACAGTAGAATAAATGAAGTTTGTAGTTAATTCTTTACCATGTATTTGGCGACTCAGATTGGGTTGTATAGACCTATTCTGGGGGCGTCACAGTTGGTATCAGAGCTTAAGGATATGATCTCTGGCAGAGATCTGAGGTTAGAACTAGGAGGGGAAAGACGAGTAAAACCTTCACTAGTGTGTCCTACCTAAGCTTATTTGTTATTTAATTGGTCGGTTATAATATATAGGGATAATATGTGGCATGTCAATTTCTTTAATTAACTCTTGTTTTGTGGCAGTGTTTGAGAATGAGATCAGAAAATCAAGAGATGAACTCATATAGAGTTTTAAGTGATGAATTGAGGAGATTCATTTAAAGAATAAATATTGGAATATAATATCATGTTATAACAAATATTTCTATTGGGGAGTACTAATTAAGTTATTAACCTTGATTGTAGGATGTCAGGCGAAGAAGAAATTATAGATATCCATGTGATGAGTGAAGAATTAATAGTTGCACCCGAGCTAGTCGCAAATGTAGCAGCTGAGAGTGAGGAAGAAGAGGAACCTGAGGAGGATTTATTAGGAGAATTTTATGATTGAAATATAGAACTGCAAGATCATATTCATGAGCTAGAAGAGCAGGGTGAAGAATGGCAGGCGGTCGTCCAACAAAGGGATGCAGTTATTCAAGATTTTGCTACCTAATATGCGAAGCTCGAACAGAAGCTCTCTATGGCAGAGTATATGATAATAGAGCTAAAATCTAAGAATGCAAATGTCAAATATCAGCTGAAAGAAGAAACAATTGAATGGGTGAGAATGGAGGATGCATGGGTAAAAGCCGCATGACGCGTTGATATTGTAGAAAGAGACGTCTGATCCAAGAAGGCTAAAATAGATGATATGTATTTCTCTTTTTGGACAACAATTGGGAGAACCCAACATCAAATTTTGAATTACCTTGTACTGAGTGGTCAACCCCATTTTGATATGGATCAATGATTAATGATTCAAATCATGGATCAGGAGTACGACGAAGGACTTGAGGGTGGAATATGCCATATTGCGAAGTCAATTCCAGCAGTAATGATGACACCAAAGGCTGTCCCGGACAAGTCAAATTTGGTAGTTCAAGGGAGAGCATTTGTCATGACTTCCCAAAGAGCGAGGAACCTGAACGAAGTTATTATGTGTAAGCTAATCATAAACTCTTACGAAGTCTATACCTTATTAGATACTAATTCTACCCATTCTTTTATTTCACCTGCTTCTGCTCAACGTTTGAACTTAACATCAGATAAATTAGACTTTGACTTATTGGTTGAAACTCCATTGGGAGAAACCTTCATTATATCCATTGTTTATAAATCATATTTGATTCAAATCGGTACCCTCACATTACCTGTTAATCTCATCTCTTTGAAAATACTTGCATTTAATGTGATTTTAGGAATCAATTGGTTAACTACTCATCATGCTAAGATTGATTATTTTCGTAAGGTTGTTAGCTTTCATATTCCTAACCAACCTATTATGCGAATTTAAGCAACCAAACCACTAAAGTCAATCATTATCATCTTTAGCCATAAAGTCATTCGTTTATTGAAAAATGGATGTCAAGTTTTTTTTTTCTGCCCATGTCATCGATTTTAAAAAAAATACGTCAGATTTGAATGATATTTCCATTGTTAAGAAATTTCCTGACGTATTTCTTGAAGAACTTTCTAGCCTACCCTAGAGCGTGAAATTGAATTTGTATTGACCTTGAACCCAGTACAAAACCCATTTCCAACACTCCATATCAAATGGCTCCTATTGAACTTCAGGAGTTAAAAACCCAACTGTAGGAACTGTTAGACATCAGTTTCATTCATCCTAGTACAACTTTATGGGGTGCTCCTATTCTATTTGTAAAGAAGAAAGATGGGAGTATGCGACTTTGCATTGACTATCGAGATTTGAATCATGTCACCATCAAAAATAGGTACCTGTTACATCACATTGATGACCTGTTTGGCCAGTTGTAAGGTGCTAAATTCTTTTAAAAGATCGATCTTGTTCTGTATATCATCAGTTAAAGATTAACATCAATGACATTCCAAAGACTGCTTTCAGAACTTGGTACGGGCATTATGAATTCCTAGTCATGTCTTTTGGATTGACTAATGCTCCTGCTGCCTCCATGGATATGATGACCCAAAGTATTCAAGGAATATTTGGATCATTTTGTGGTTGTCTTTATTGATGACATCCTCATTTACTCCAAAAGTCGTGAAGATCATGAGCAACACTTGATGTTGATACTCCAAAAGCTTCTTGAAAATAAGCTATATGACAAGTTGAAGAAATCTGAGTTCTAGTTTGAGGAAGTAGCATTCCTTGGGCACGTGATATCAAAAAATGGAATATCAATTAACCCGACGAAGATTGAAGCAATATAAGTTGGGAGCAACCTAAATCAGCAACCAAAATACGTAGCTTTTTGGGCTTAGCTGGTATTATTATCTGAGATTCATGAAAGGGTTTTCTCGAATCGCTACTCCATTAACTCGGCTGACTCGAAAAGATACAAAGTTCAGATGGAGCGAAGAATGTGAGAAGAGTTTTCCAAAAACTCAAGAGGAGACTCATTTCAGCACCTGTTCTAAGAATACCATCAGGTTCATAGGGATTTGTCATCTACATTAATGCTTCAGGCAAAGATTTAGGATGTGTTCTCATGTAACATGGGAAAGTCATAGCCTATGCCTCACGACAACTCAAAGAATATGAGATGAATTATCCTACTCATGATCTAGAGTTGGTAGCACTCATTTTTGCGCTAAAGATCTGAAGACATTACCTATATGGGGAGAAAGTGGATATCTATACAGATCATAAAAGCTTCAAATATTTATTCACCCAAAAGGAACTCAACGTACGGCAACGGCGTTGGCTTGACCTGTTGAAAGATTACGACCATAACATTCAATACCATCCCGAAAAGTTTAACATGGTAGTTCGACGCGTTAAGTAAAAGATCATAAGCGGGTATGAGTGCGATATTTTCAACACCAAGGCCCATTTTGTATGACTTACAAAGGATGGAGATAGAGTTAAAGACTCCAAGTACCCACGTGGATGTCGAATATAGGAGTAGAACCGACTTTAATTAATAAAGTTAAAGCTACTCAAGCTATGCACCCCAGAAATGCGCGATAAAGAAGAAAGTACAAGAAGTTGATATTCTAGAAGCAAAGATCGACGAAGAAGGAATAGTTTGAGTCAAATCCAGACTTTGTGTTCCTAACGACTTTGATTTGAAGTATAAAATCATGATGAAGGCACACAACACACCGTTTGCAATCCATCCTGGGAGTACCAAAATATATCGTGATCTTCGATATACATTTTGGTGGAGCAATATGAAGAGAGAGATCGCAGAGTTTATGTAAGACCCCAACTTTTATGAATAAATATTAATTTTTCTCGAAATATATTTTTTAATATTATGGTGTGGATTTGTTATATTATTATAGGTGTGGGTAATATTTACAAATTTTGCAAAGTAAGCAAGTTGTTATAAAATATTCGATTGGTTGGGGCATATTCGTTTTAACAGGGAATATTCGTACGACGACACAATCATTGGTGGACCCCACAATGAAAGTATTGTCAGAGTTAGAAAACGACAGAAATATATTTTTATAAAAATAACGGCAAAAGTTTTACCATTAAACTGTTGAAATAACCGGTGGTAAAAGTATAGTAATACATTTGGTTGCATAGTAGCATATAGTATTATACAGTATCTTGGATTATTGATACTTACGTGAGAAGTCATTCAGTTATACTCAATTATTGCTACAGTAATTGCTGTATAATATCTCTCATATTATTCAATTATTTTCACAATATCATCTGCATAATATTTTATATTATTAAATCAATAATTGAGATGACACTGTTATTCATATTATTATTTGCATTATTGACAATGTCTAGAAAGTTCTGTCAAGGAAAGGGGTTAGGTTATCTAATTATGCGCCAATAGAAAGAAATCCTTATCGGAAAGCCCCCTTTTTCCTAGGAATGATCTGGTTGTTAATATTGCAAGTTATATTATTGATGAATAAAAGTTGTTAAAATATTTCCATTATGAAAGGATTATTAGTGTTAGTGGAAATTGATATTTATTTCGATGATATTTGGTTTCTGGAGGTTAAATTGACCAATCGGTTAATTAATCGTATAAATAAGCAATTAATTGCTATTAGTTCACATGCATATAACTATTTGTTCACATGAATGGAACTATTGATTCACATGCATGTACTATTAGGGGAGGCGGTTCAAGTTTGATAATACTTGTAGGACTAGATTAAAAATGAAGTAAAAGATGAAGGTAGTATACTATAATAATTCGAGCCCCAAAACGTGTAATTATCGAAACTATGTTTTCCTATAAATAGAAGCTCATTCTTATTTCATTCTCACCAATTCACTAAGACTCACAAGAGAAATTATAGATAGAGAAGCTATAGAGAGAAAGAAGAAGAGTATTATGCTACTTCACTATTCCAGTATCCAGTCTTCTTCTAAGTAAGGGATATTATTTTTGTTCAATACTCGTATAAAATAATTTTTTCTTCCATACTTTGTAGTATGTAAGTAATATTATTTCGTTTTGTCTTCCTACTTCTACACTCATTTTGTTAAAGTATTGCTTCTATACTTTATAAAATTAGTAGAATATCCTTGAAATTTGCGCTTCATCTAGTAGCGTTTTACAAGGATATTTTTCGGAACATTCTTGTTAAATTTTAAGCTTTTCATGCTGGAGTACTGTTCACGGGGTACTATTCACAAAGTACTATTCAAACAGTAATATTCACGGGGTACTATTCACTTGAGTACTATTCACCCGGGGTACTATTTGTGAGAACCCGAGAAATTAAACAATTTATTAAAATCTTAAATGATCGATTTAAGGTCAAATAATAGACCTAGACAGAAAATAAGTGTATGAGTTTGATATTTTTGGGAAGGAATTTTGAGGATTTCAAAATTCTGTGAAGGCTTTTGGTGAATTATTCAGGATTAAGTTTATATGCGTATATGTTCTGTGTATATTGTTGTATATGTGTTCAGTATGTGGTTAAGGGTCAAGGTTTGACCATATAAATTTTATCAGTGTTAAACCCTAAGTATATATTAAGAACGTCGACGTTCAGTTAGAAAATCCTAGCAATGGATAAGAAACCGTAGAAACCAGTTTTGAAACCCCAATTTCGGTTCTGGGAATTCAAAACCCTAATTTGGAAATTGAAAACCCTAGTTTGGAAATCCAAATGCTATGTATAAGGTTTAAATGTCATTAATTTTAATTTATTAGAGAAAACCCTAATGAATTACTTGAAACCCTAATTGATTATTAGAAAATCCTATTACCAGATCTGGAAACTCTAATATTAGATTTCGGGAATTTGAAACCCTAATCTGGGAACTTAAAGCATAATTATAATGCTCAAGTGCTATTAATTATAATATTAATTAGGGTAAAGCTTAATTAATTAGCAAACCATAATTTCAAAAAAAATTTAACCTTAATTGTTCAATTAGAAATCCTAATGTACAATTATAGACTAATTGCTATTTTAGCAATTTTAATTAGGATAAATTAATCCTAATTAGTAAGCTTAATTTATGATTATAATTTTTTTTTAGTATAATTAGAGAATTCTAATTATAAATTACAAATGTTAATTTTCATTTTTAAAAACCCTAATCTGGAAACCCTAGAAAAGTGAATTATGGAAACCATAGGTTTTAACCCTAAGGGTTGCATCAAATAACAATTCTAGAATTAAAATTGTATGGAAATGATCATTTTACCCTTTTATAACATTCTTTAATTGGTGGAGTGCAAATATTGCCAAGATAATGAGTTGTTCACCAACTCTAACCAATCCTTGACTTAATTATCATAGAGATCTCAGCCCCTTACATCATAATAGATACATTGTATCAAAATAATTGGATTAAAGAGAGAGAAATGACCACTTTCATTCTCATTTTTCTCCAAGACTTTCTCTCTCCAAAATTTTTGAAATGTAGAGTGAGAAATTGAGATAAGATAAGCTAGTGTCAGTCCTTAACTTGACCAAAAATAGATCACAAAGATCAGATCCAAGAATCAAAGTCTAAAGAGGTATAAACCCTAAATTCTGTAAATCTTGTGTTTTGATGTTAGTTGTTGTTTAAAGTTATGTAAGAGGGTGTCATTTGATGATTTGGGTTGCTAAAACTTGGATCCATATCATTTAGATACTCGAAATTGGAGTTTTTATAAATCTGGGAAAAGCTTGAAAAATAGCATGACAACCATATATTAGAGGCCATAGATCTTTATCTGTTAAGTGTTAGTGTTGTTTTATGTTATAGGTCTGTTCTTTGTTGTTAGGACTATGATCTGGAACTTGAATCAAGCTCAGATCAAGTTTAGATTCAAAGATATAAACGGTCAAACCTCGTTGAGCAATCACAAAGTTGGATTTCTGGGCAGCCCAGATTTGTCCAGAAAGCCTGGCAGTCACTTTTGAAGCTCTAGATCTTGCTGTGTTTGATTAGTTTGGACATGTTGTGGTTTTGATCTTGTAGACTGATATAAGGACTACAAGATCATGCCTTTAGATTGCTCATATCATAAACATAAACGAAAATAAGCACGGTCAAACATAGGTTGACTGTGATGTCCCCAAAACAGGTATACATCACCCATCTTGGGTCGCCAGATACATGGTACAAAATTCAAATACAACTTATTTATACAACAGTCGTGTAAAATACGACAAAACATAATCTAAGAGTTCAAACAAGAATTTTTCCTTCTAGACAATATCCACACTCAATGGAGTCCTCATTACAATTATTATCACACTATTTCACAGAATAGTGAGGACTACTAAAACAACCATCTGGACCGTCAATCCGTTCCCCGACTCGCCCCCAAACTATATTCTCATTTTCACAAGAGAACAAATTGAAAGAAAAGGGTGAGCTCAACTAGCCCAAAGAAGAAATATTATGACTAAGATAATACTGTAATAAATTATCCTTAGCCTTCAACAAAGATAACAACCGATAGAATACAATAGACAACAAGTTTTAGAACAACAATCTGCAATGAATAAGCAATCCATTAGAAGAGTCAAGTAGAGCATAAAATCTACTATCTTCTATGATTTAAAAAGTTTTTCATCAACTTTATCACTGAGACTCGGCTTAATAAATAAAATTGAATCATCCCTGCACTACGACCAAGGATATTCATGTAATCATCAATGGTCATGATTATACCGAATAATCCCCGGTCATAATCATACCAACAATCGGCCCATCAATGAACTATGTGCCAATGAGGACTTTTACCACATCATTCGTTACATTACGGCCATGATTATATCGAATAATCCCTGTTCATAATCATACCAAGTCCATTTATGCACGTAAGCCAAAGATGACTTTCATCACAATATAAGCATGAGGATGATGATCATGACATAATAATTCAATAAAACAAGTTCAAGGATAAATTTTAAAGATTTATGATTTAATTTATCCATAAATCAATAATGTATAAATTGTCAACATGATACTGCTTTGTGGAGTAAAATTCAAGAATGCTCAGAAGAATATTTCCATGAAAAGATACTGGATGAAGTGTAAATATCAAGGATATTCTACTAATTTCATGGAGTATAGAAGCCAAAACTTTAACCAACTGAGTATAATAGAATATATGAAACTGCAAATGGATTTTCACCGCCATGCGGTAATCCACGTAGACAAATCAATTTCCACAATTTAATAAGGAATGAATACGAAGGGTCATTCACCATGCATGCAGAGTCCACGTGAGACAAAGTTATTCCAATGTAATAATAAAGAATGGAATAATGTAAGAATTCACCATGTATGCAACGAGTCCGCGTGAGACAAGTTATTCCAATGTAATAGTAAAGAATGGAATAAAAGAAGAATTCACCATGCATGCTAGAGTCGGCGTGAGAAAAGTTATTCTAATGTAATAATAAAGAATGGAATAACAAACCATTACGTAGTATTGAAAGAAAATAACTCTCTTCATGAATACGAAAGAAATAATACCCCTTACCTTAGAAGAAAACTGGATACTGGAATAGCGAGGTAGCAGACTCCCCTAATAGTATTATCAATCTTGCACCAACTTCCCTAATAGTAAATCATGTGAATCAATAGTACAAACATGTGAACAAATAGTTATAAGCATGCAAATTAATAGCAATTAATAACTCATTTATCCTATTAATTACCCGATTGCTCAATATAACTTCCAGACATCAATTATTATCGAAATAAATGTCGATTTCTACTAACACTAATAATCTCAATACAATGGAACTATCAATTTCATCTTTAATAAACACGAACTTATTCATCATTAATATTATAATTCACAATATTTAACAACCAGGTCGTTCCCAAGAAAGAGGGGGCTTTCCGATAAGGATTTCTCCTTATTGGCGCACAATTAGGTGACCAAACCTCTCCTTGACAGAACTTCTAGACATTTTTAATATTGAAAATAATAATATGAATAACTTTGTCGTCTCAATTATTTGTTTAATAATATATAAAATATTATGCAGATGATACTGTGACAATAATTGAATCAATAATATGAGAGATATGATGTAGCAATTATTGTAGCAATAATTGAGTATAACTGAGTGACTTTTCACGTAAGCATCAATAATCAATATCGTGTGCTACTATGCAACTATCGTAGACATCGTACTTTTACTTACGGGTAGTTCAACGGTTTTAATTAAGTAACACTTTCGTAGTTATTTTTATAAAAAGATAATTTTGTCGTTTTCTAACTACGACAATACTTCCATTGTGGGGTCCACCAATGATTGTGCCGTCATACGAAAATTCCCGACAAAAAGAATATTTCCCGACCAAATGATATTTTATAACAACTTGCATACTTTACAAAATTTTCACATATGACCCTTAACTTTAACCTTTTATCAATTTAACCATTTACGAAATAAAATAATAATTATAAGAAAATTGAATACTTTCATTTCATAAAATTTGGGGTCTTACATTGACCAACTGTCTGGGCTCCATTTCTGGAAAACCCAAAAAGTTAAGAAGCATTTCCTGACAGGAACTTTGACCGACTTTGATCTTTCCATTTTAATGTTGTTAAGTTGATGTAAGGTTATAGAATTGTACTCTGATATGTACTCTACACAAATGAACCATTATATCACATAAATAATACTTAGACTGCAAGCTACAAGGATTTGTGAGGCTTAAATCTCTCTGATCTAATGTTGTTTAGCCATGATGTTTGTTTGTATGTGTAGTATTACATACATACTACAACATTGATACCCTAGATTGCCTAGATAACATCTAGAACATGAAAATCAATATTAATGATAATTAATTTATTTAATAAATATATTAAATAAATTATGAAAAAATAGAATTAATGATTTAAAAATCATATAAAAATAATTTAAGTGTTATAAAAATATTTGAACTTATAAAATATAACTTTTGATATTTTGTCATGAAAACATTAATATTTTAATATTAATAGCAATTATCGGATAATGGATTTAACTGTTTAAAAATCATATAAATATGATTTTAAGGTATTAAAATACTTTGATATATTATAAATATATTATAATATTATGTTATGATTTTCATTAATATTTAGTATTAAATAAATATTAATGATAAAGAAATTATATGGTATTTAATTCATTTAAATACAATATTAATTATTGAAAAATCATGATAAATGGTAATAATTATCAGAAAATTATTACGAGCTTATGAAAAATATTTGATTGATAATATGATTATCTAAGATAATTTTTAAGTGTTAAGCAGAGTTTAATTGAACTTAAACTCGTGAATTGTCCGACTAGACCATCGGGATGTTAGAATTTTGTCGGGCTCAAGTCAGACTGAAATAGTTTGACTTGATACTATGTCGTATGTGATGTATAGACTAATAGGGTTATGTGTTAATGTGTTTAGCTTATTTTAAAGTTGTGATTATATTATTCTAATTTGTATATCAATATTATTTATATTAGGTCTTCAGTCAAAGCTTATTAAATTGCGTAACAATGATCGACCAGACATGCAAGTTTTACTTAACTCTACTTAGAGTTATTTCATTCAGATATGCTTATGGTTAATCATTGTTGATTGCCATTGTAGAATTGTACTCTGTACATATTGCATGTATAAGTCAGGTATGAAAGGCTGATCGCCTTCATTACTAGTCGGTCCAGATATATTTGTTCATGTTCTATACTTGTTCAGTCAAAAGTTTATTCGCGCTAATTCACAACTATATTGATGAATTATAGCCAGCTTATTATTCAAATTCTTTCAATCATGATATATCCTTAAATAAATTTAAACTTGTCGGGCAACCTTTATGCTCACCCTTGTTATATCTTGATAAAACATTGCAGATTGAGACGAATGCGTTGGATACAAGGAAAGGTTAAAGACAGTTCCAGCTTAAAGTTAATGTGTGCGATTAGATTTGTAATAGTCTTGTATAATAATAATGTTATCTGTTAGACAAGTTATGAATTGTGTATAAGTTAAGGTTACTCGACCTTGGGGAAAAGTGTGTAAGTTTAATGCATAAACAATTTATGTTTATATCTTCCGCAAATAGTTATAGAATGATTGTACCAGATCTGTGGTGATTTGGGACCCGGATTTGGGGCTCTCACACTATTCATGACAAAAATTGATTTCTTTTCTGTTCAAATCATTTTTGATACAATATTATTCTTGAATTTTACTCCACAAAGTAGCATCATGTTGACAATTTGGACATTATTGAATTCTAGATAAATTAAATTATAAATCTTTAAAATTTTATCCTTTGCTTTCTTTTAATTGAATTCTTATATCATTGTCATCATCCTCATGCTTATATTGGGATGAAAGTCATCTGTGGCTTATGTGCATAGATGGACTATTAATTGGTATGATTATGACCAGGGATTATTCGGTATAATCATGATCGTAATGTTACAAATGACGTGGTAAAAGTCCTCATTGGCCCGTAGTGCATTGATGGACAATGGTTGGCATGATCATGACCATTGATGAAAACACGAATATCCATGGCTCGTAGTGCATGGATAATTCATGGTCGTGATACTAATGAATATCCTTGGCCGTAGTGCAGGGGTGATTCGATGATATGGATTATTTATTATAATAGCCTCAGATCCCAGTCCCAAATCACCAAGGATCTAGTATACTATTTATATAACTATTGTAGAAGATATAAACATAAATTATTTATACATTAAACATTACACACTATCCCCAAGGTCGAGAACCTTCACATAAAACCTGAATCAATATCATATCTAACATACAATGTTATTATAATACAATACTATTACAAATCTAACTGCACACATAATTCCCAAGCTAAACTTGGTTTTAACTTTTCCTGGTATTCGACGTATTCGCCTTAATTTGCAATGTTTATCATGATATAGTAAGGATGAGCAACAAATTTGCCCAGCAAGTTTAAGTTAAATAAATTAAGGATATATCATAATAGAAAGAATTGAACAATAAGCTAGCATGAACAAATTTTCATAGCTGAACGAACATTGTACATGAACATATCAATTATATCTGGACCGATTGATAATGAAGGTGATCAGCCTTTCATACCTGAAGAATATATGCAATATGCACAGAGTACGGTTTAATAATTCTTAAACATGGAAATCAGTAATGGTTAACCATAAGTTAAAAGAATAGTTCAAGAAAAACTTGCCTGATCCATTGATTATCGTTACACAACCTATTTAGCTTTAGCTGAAGACCTAATATTAATAATATTGATTTCTAAGTTAGAATAATATCATCACAGTATATTATTATTATATATACTCATAGAATGACCTAAACACATAACACATAACCCTATCAATCTATACAACACATAAGACCTAGTATCAAGTCAGACTATTGCAGTCTGAGTTGAATCCGACATAATTCTGACATCCCGACAGCCTAGTCGGACAATTCTCGAGCCTACTAATCATAAGACTCGGTCTAAACACTTAACAATTATCTTACATAATTTATTATCAGTCAAAAATATATTTCAAAGACTCGTAATATTTTTTAGATAATTATTACCATTTATCATGATTTTTCAATCATTAATATCATATTTATAAAAATTATATACCACATTATTCTATTATCATTAATATTTATTTATTATCAAATATAAATGATAATCATGACATAATATTATAAAATATTTATAATATGACAAAGTATTTTAATACCTTAAAATCATATTTATATAATTTTTAAATAGTTAAATTCATTACCTAATAATTGCTATTAATATTAAAATATTAATATTTTCATGACAAAATACCAAAGTTATATTTTATAACTTAAAATATTTTTATAACACTTAAATCATTTTTATATGATTTTTAAATTATTAATTCTATTTTTCTATAATTTATTTAATTTATTTACTAAATAAATTAATTATCATTAATATTAACTAATTAATGAAATTCATCACATAAATTAATTCCCGCATGACCACTTTAGGTGTGCGGAGGAGGGCTTCTGAAGTGCCTCGACCCCATTTTATTAGACAGCCTCGTCGCTTGGCGGAGGCGGTGATACGTCTTGTCCGGGTTGACGTGCCGGACATTGAGGACGAGGATGTTCTGGTTTCAGACCCTGCTCCTGCTACACATGTTCCTCGTAGGGATTTCCCAGGCATTTAGGTGTCGATCCTAGAGCTTCTAAGAGATTTAAGTAGACACCCCTCAGTTTACCTGCATGCAAATGAGGTACTAGCTGGATTTTGATCTTCCTTTTTTCCTATTGATGAGGAGTAAAGGTTTCTGATGTTGATCTGCTTTGTAATGCTGGTTCCCGGCTTTACACAACATAGAGGGAACTGGTTCAACATTCACTCCACATACCAGGCTCTGCATCCTGATTATAGAGCGATTGTTCAACTCAGTCTTTCCATTTGTTGGACTATGAGGTGATGATGAAGCCGATGGATTGGCAATTTATCATAGGTATGGAGTTTGGAGGGGATCCAATTCCATGTACGGAGGATATTACCCAGACTGCCGTTCGATCCTTGCTAGGAGTTCCGGCTGAGGCGCTAAAGGGAAGGACCATTCGTATAGGTCCATTGAGTGTAGATGCTATAAGCGGGTTGTTGAGTGAGGCTATACCCGATGATGTAAGAGTCAATGATCACATTCTTCGGTGATTGTTCCTGATGATCATTAGGGGCTGCTTCATAGCTGATAAATCTTCTACGGTGTCATTCATTTTAGTGAGCGCCACACGACAGGTGGTGTAATAACCCGAGATTTCCTATATATAAAATAAATAAGAAATTTTGCGTATAAATTTTTTTTTATTTAATGACGAGAATAAGTGAACGATAGATACAAATATATTTATTACTTGAAAAATTAGAAATAATTTTGGAATCATTAATTACTACAAATTATATTTTTATGGTAATTAATTTTACGTAGCGGAAATATTTTTATTAATTATTTTCCATGATAACATGATTGGAAATAATATATGAAGTGATAATTAGAACTTATATAATATATATTTTATTATATGAATTGTTCAGAATATTTAAATCAAGTATTTTAACTTGATATGCGAAAGAGAAGTCAGATATGAGATCCAAACCCTGAATTGGGATTGTGATCAAGAGATGAGAATAATAATATTATATTATTGTTATAATGATTTTACAGTACAATAATTATGTACTGTGTATATGCGGACAGATATTATTGAGCAATGACGGTCAATTAGGTCATAGCACAGTACTGTGCTGTGAAACCCTAAACTCAGTTATGAGAAATGACTGAGTAGCGACTGTGTATATGAAGTTTACTGTGTATATGAAGTTATCATGTAATACGAATGTCGATGAATTAGAAGAAAACCCTAATTACTATTTTTTTACGCTGATAATTAGGACAAACCCTAATTATTATAACCTTAATCGGTTGAAGTTAGAGATTGTAATGACTGTGTTAGTAACATACACATATAATTAGAGAACCCTAATGGTCAATTAGAAACCCTAATTGATGACGTTAAGAAACCCTAATTAGAAAACCCTAATTTTCTATAGAAAACCCTAATTTAAAATTATCGGGTTTAATTACGATGTTATTGTATAAATGTTTTAATTTACCAAATGATAGAAATTAATTGGTAAATGGTAAGAATTATAATCTAATGGTTAAATATTACATTTAATTGCCTTGTACAAAAATGCCCTTGAAATTATATATGAAATGACCAAAATGCCCTTTTTGGTTATTTAGTGTATTATTACTTACATTGTTGATTGAATCTTGTAACAAAATGCCCAACATGCTTACCCTACCATGTTATCAGCTAGCAAACAATGGAATTATCCAAGTGTAGCATCCAATGTATCTATTATATTTTTTTATATAGATTAAAGAGAGGAGAAATGCATTATTTTCATTAATTATGTTTTATTGCTACCACATGTCCACAAAATCAAACCATTCCATCTAGAAATCACCATATCAGTATTATTACCATCAATCAACCATTACAATCATTTCATACATTATTTTATGGATCAAGAGAGAGAAATGTACCATTTTTGGCCTATTTATTCACAAGCACTTAGCTTCATTCTCTCAAGCTTAAACCTCTTAAATTTCCTTACCATATCGATTACTATAATCAAGCCCCATTCACACCAATAAAAAATTAGTAGCCAAAAATCAGAATCAAAGCTTTGAAAAGGTATAAACTCTAGCTTGATTTTTCTCAAACTTTTTGGTGTTAGATGTTATGTTTAAATGTTAAAACATGTTGATTATAGTGTCTAAGGATGATCGGGGTTGCTAGATGTTGATTCCATAACATTCAGAAGCTCGGATTTGAAGATCTTCAAAATCTGGAAAATTTCATTTTTGTGTTCTGACAACAAATGTCAGAGGCTGTAGATCTCATCCGGTTAAGTGTTTTTGATGTTTAAAGCTTGTTATGTGTAGTCTGTCATGTTGTCTTTATTCTACAAAAGGAATCATGGTCATAGCTGTTGTAGATTAAAAGTTATTGATGGTCAAACCACCCTTCGATCAATCGCAAAGAACTTTTCGGTTTTCCAAAATATTCAAGAACAGGTTGTTGAGGTCACGTTTGACCGGCCTCTTTCTGTTAGATCTGTTGTTGTTATATGCTTTTTATGCAATAGAGTTGTATTATTACATGTTATCTACAACTTAGAATCAATAGATCACTTAGATCAAACTCAAAATGAAAGATATAAAGATCCAAAGTACCCTACACGATCTGTTTTAAAATTCTGGAAATCCCAGAATTGATATGCAAACACCTATAAGGATGATCGGGGTTGCTAGATGTTGATTCCATAACATTCAGAAGCTCGGATTTGAAGATCTTCAAAATCTGGAAAATTTCATTTTTGTGTTCTGACAACAAATGTCAGAGGCTGTAGATCTCATCCGGTTAAGTGTTTTTGATGTTTAAAGCTTGTTATGTGTAGTCTGTCATGTTGTCTTTATTCTACAAAAGGAATCATGGTCATAGCTGTTGTAGATTAAAAGTTATTGATGGTCAAACCACCCTTGACCGAACTGCTAAAGAACTTTCTGGGTTTTCCAGAAATATTCAAGAACAGTTGTTGAGGTCACGTTTGACCGGCCTCTTTCTGTTAGATCTGTTGTTGTTATATGCTTTTTATGCAATAGAGTTGTATTATTACATGTTATCTACAACTTAGAATCAATAGATCACTTAGATCAAACTCAAAATGAAAGATATAAAGATCCAAAGTACCCTACACGATCTGTTTTAAAATTCTGGAAATCCCAGAATTGATATGCAAACTTTGACAGAGAGTTATGAACTTTTTGGTGTTAGATGTTATGTTTAAATGTTAAAACATGTTGATTATAGTGTCTAAGGATGATCTGGGTTGCTAGATGTTGATTCCATAACATTCAGAAGCTCGGATTTGAAGATCTTCAAAATCTGGAAATTTTCATTTTTGTGTTCTGACAACAAATGTGGAGGGGTCAGATCTCATCCTATTAAGTGTTTTTGATGTTTAAAGCTTGTTATGTGTAGTCTGTCATGTTGTCTTTATTCTACAAAAGGAATCATGGTCATAGCTGTTGTAGATTAGAAGTTATTGATGGTCAAAACCACCATCGAATAGAATCGGCTCAAGAACTTTCTGGGTTTTCCAGAAATATTCAAGAACAGTTGTTGAGGTCACGTTTGACCGGCCTCTTTCTGTTAGATCTGTTGTTGTTATATGCTTTTTATGCAATAGAGTTGTAGTATTACATGTCATCTACAACTTAGAATTAATAGATCACTTAGATCAAACTCAAAATGAAAGATATAAAGATTCAAAGTACCCTACACGATCTGTTTTAAAATTCTGGAAAACCCAGAATTGATATGCAAACTTTGACAGAGAGTTTGATGATTTATATCTTTGGTATTGTTAATGTTTAGACTTGAATCTTGATTTAATCATGTTCTCTGTAAGTTGGACTACACAGCCCGACGTATAAAACACCTATAACATGTACCGATCGACCAGAATAAGACCACTAAGGTCGTTGACCAGTGTTGACCAGAAGTTTCTGGGCAACCCAGAAACACGAAGAACACGTCTGACAAGGTTTTCTGTCAATTAGATCTCACAGATCTGTTGTTGTTTGGTTATGAAATTAGTGTATAGTTGTAGTATTACATTAGTACTACAACATTAAAGTTTTTACAAGCCCAGAAAACATTTAGATCATGGATTAAATCTCGGTCAAACTAGTAACCTTGTGCACTGACATGAAGATCTGGGCAGCTCAAGAACACCTATAGCGACGGTTCTGTCGCTATAGGGGCCTTTAGCGACGGTTATTATTTTTATTTTCCGGAAATTAATTTAAAAATTAGAAAAAAATAGTTTTTAATTATTAAAAATACCAAATAAATTATGAAAAATTATTTTAAAGTCTGAAAAATAGTTTTTAACTATTTTGAGTATATTTCAAAAATATTTAGTATTTTTGGAATATAAAAGGTATTTATTTATTTAATTATAATATTAAATAAATGATTTAAAAATAGTTTTAATTCATGAAAAATCATGAAAAATTATTTTATGGTATAAGAAAATATTTTAAGTTATTTTCCATGACTTTTAATATTTTGTGATGAATTTCATTAATTAATTATATATTAATGATATTAAAGTTATTTAATGATTATATTAAATAATTTAGTTTAAAATGATTTTAATATTATAAAAATCATTTTAAATGAAATTAAGGTATTTAAAATATTTTAAGTTATAAAATATAACTTTTAATATTTAAAAGATAATTTCATTAATAACTTAACATTAATGATATTAAGATAATATTAATGACATTTAGTTTATTTAATAATTATTATTAAATAAATAGTTTAAAAATGGTTTTATTTATTTAAAAATCATTTAAATAGGATATTAAGGATTTAAAAATATTTAAAGTTATAATTAATGACTTTTAATATTTGGATGAATAGTACATTAATATTTATATATTAATGGTGATTATTTAAAATGATTTTAATTGTTTTAAAAAATCATTTAAGGGTAAAATAAATGTTTTAAAAATAGTTTGAGTTATTATAAATAACTTTTATATTTTGGCAATGGTTTCATTAATAGTTTAATATAAATTAATTATTAATGATAATGGAATTATTTAATGTTTAAATCATTTAATTATGATTCCGATGTTTGAAAGTTATATCCGGTCAAACTAGCTGACTTGAGAACCGATTATGAAGTTATGAAGTTTTGAAAAACACCTATGGTAACAGTTATGTCACGATAGGCCCGATAGTGACAAATTTGAATTATTTTTAATTTTTCAATTTCTGAAAAATTCGAAAATGATTAAAAGTAAAATGTCTGATATTTACAGATGTTGAGGTATAGAATAAGAGTCTTAGACTCAATAATTACTCGATAAAGCTGTCGGTACGCCGACAAATGTAAGACCCTATAATAGAAAGAAAAGGCTTCTGTAAGAGCATGGATGAGATATTTGAAAAATGTATAAAAGTATAGATTATGAACTAAAAGTATATTCACTACGATTATGTGATGACGTGATTAGACTATGTGCTGACCGTAATAGACAGAACTATGTGTTATGATATATTGTTCTAATCGAACGAATGATCTACTTATTGATAGGTTGTGATAAAGAGATAAAACCTAAGTTGAGATTTGTAATCAGCAAATCAGGCAAGTATCCTACCTTTGCATTTCCTTTATGCAATTGACATGAGTAAGAAGTTTTGAATTATTCTATTCTGCATGGATTATATACGCTTTGATTATCAACATGTTAGCTCAAATATATATTACATTAAGTTGATTTCTAAATGGTTATACAAGTGTCCCCACTTGGATAATCATGGCATTTATTCACATGTTGATACACCTTTGTCGACATTACGTATATATATATATATATATATATATATGTTGAATTACATATTATTGTTGAGCAAGATTAAAAACCTTGGGTTTGGAACTGTGCATGTATGAACATCCCTATATGGGAAGATTTTTTTGTGCCCAAGGCGGATAGAGTGAAGCGATGAATTTCGTTCAAGTTATGTAGTATTGATCAATACAGGTACTGTGAATGTGATCACCCTCCGCGTGCTAAGTAAGTTATGACCATTTTATGGATGAATTTCTGCTAAACCTTTTCGAAAATGAAAAACAATGTTCATAGTATGTTTCTTAAACCCTATTCATGGGTGGAGCCTAATTTCAAGAAATTGAAAGAGAATTGTTATGTGAATTTTTATCAGTACAGATTACTTCACAACTTTCGATTCGTTGTAGAAGTGTTATGGAAAGAGAATACTTATATTCTTTCAGCTTATATATATAATTGCTATTACTTGCTGGGCACTCAAATGCTCATCCTTGCTTAAATTAAATGTTTTCAGTTATGTATGAGAAACCTGAAGGCTCAGGCACGAACAAAGGAAAAGGAAAGCTGATCGAATAAGTGTGTATTATGAGTTAATGGTTATAGTTGCATTGGTATCTATTCAAGTATTGTAAGGAATGTATTTGAAGGTCTCGTACCTGGGAAGTAAACTTTGATGTATGTAAATTAAGTTTGAATGTAATATTACTATTGTATTATTCAGCTTATAGAAATGGTATCGTGAAGCAGTGAGTTCGGGTTTCAAGTACCCGGATTTGGGGGCGTCACAGGTTGGTATCAAAGCTGTAGGTTATAAACGTTAGGAATGCGAAACCTAGGTTATAACCTTAGTAGAATGGAGGAAGAAAGTTAAGATAAATATTCAGTGAACCAGGAGACGAAGTACTCTGGTGAGAAGTTATAGGATATGATGAGTTAAAGAGATTCATCGAGTTTTAGTGGTACTAAATAAAATATTACTTCATTTTAATGATGAATATATTTTATTTCAGTAATGATGTTGTCTCGTTTATTGTGGTCATAGGATGGATGACGAAAGTCAAAATAGTAATTCCTTGACCCAAGAGACGATGGACTCTAGCGAGGAGTACACAGACAGTGAGATGATAAGAGATTTGATAGTTAGGAACGACGACTTAAAGGTTAGAGTGAGCAAACGGAGGCCGCGAATCGTATTTCTCCAGATTTGAGCAATGATCTGAGAAAGGACGCTCACCATAGAACACAGATAGAATTAAGCCAGGAAGTTACGAGGGAGGTTGGAGAGAGAGAGATACAGATAGGACAGTTGAAGGTTGAGATAGAAGCCAAAGACACCAAGATATATACCTTGGAGCAGGCTATAGACATCGCCTTTATGCGATTCGATGCGAAGTGGATGGAGCTGCCTTTCGGCAGAGAGAGATAGGCGTTGATGATAAAATTGAATAAATTTATCGTCAAACAAAATAAGAGACAACGTATATAAAACTCTTGATTGCTGTGTATATATACTATATGCTAATCAGGGTAACTTATGTATGTAGATGTCGGGTGAGAAAGATATGTGGAATAAGAAGGATCAGGTCCATACCCCCTAGCTAATATCAAGGCCAACAATTTGAAATAGAAGCTTACCGGGAACCCAAATCTGGACGAGGTGGCTATAGTGGAAAGCGTAGTATCGAGATCCAGAAATGGTGGATTTGTGAGATAGTGATTCGAGACACTAAAGTTGAAGTTGCTCAAGCATCACCGGAGTGCGAGGATCCGGAGAACAAGGTTACTTCTGTTGGAAAAGGCATGGGAGATAGAGAGCGTTGCTTAATATCCAAGCTGCGTCAAGCATTGCTAGAAACAATGAAAGAAGCGAGGATAAGCTCAAAATCCAAATTGACGGATGGGAGCCTCAAAGCAACACTTGTGTGCGACTCATGAGTAAAGGAAAAAGAAAGATAGAAGATCTTGACTTAGGAAAACCTGATAAGAAGAAAGGGAAGAAGATATGTTATATTTGCGGCTATGAGGGACATACATCTCCTCGTTGCCCCAACTATAAACAAGGAGGATGTTTTAATTGTGGAATGGAGGGACATCGAGCGAATGAATGTCCGAGAAGAAAGGCTTGGTAAATAAGTGGTATGGGTTATGTTGTGTTTATGTAATGTGTGTGATAAGTAATGAACTATTTTCAACTTTATGTTTATCAAGATTTTAAATCCCGAATTTCGTAGTCACAAAGGGATAGCTGTTAATTAAAGCAGTATGTGCTATGTAAATATTCGATAAATGAATATGAATCTAAGTTTGAGAAATGAAACGAGTTTAATACATTAATCTTATGCAATAATGTTTAAAATGTAAAGGTATAATTTATGGTTTTATTTAACTTGAGATAATGCCGCCAAATCAAATCGAACTCGAAACCAAAGGGTAGAAGAATCTACTAATCTTTGGAGAACCACAAACCAGAATCGATGCAAAACTTTGCAAACACGATGTAATAACTTGAGATTTCCTATATATAAAATAAATAAGATTTTGCGTATAATTTTTTTATTTATTTAATAGCGATAGCGAGGAATAAGTGAGCGATAGATACAAATATATTTATTACTTGAAAAATTAGAAATAATTTTGGAATCATTAATTACTACAAATTATATTTTTATGGTAATTAATTTACATAGCGAAATGTTTTTATTAATTATTTTCCATGATAACATGATTGGAAATAATATATGAAGTGATAATTAGAACTTATATAATATATATTTTATTATATGAATTGTTAGAATATTTAAATCAAGTATTTTAACTTGATATCACGAAGAGAAGTCGGATATGAGATCGAACCACGAATTGGGATTGTGATCAAGAGATGAGAATAATAATATTATATTATTGTTATAATGATTTTCTGATACAATAATTATGTATTTTGTGTATATCGGACGAGATATTATTATTGACGATAGCGATCGATTAAATTAAGTATATACGATCTTGTCTTTGTGAAACCTAAACTTCGATTATGAGAAATGGTGAGTAGCATTTATGTATATGAAGTTTCTTGTGTATATGAAATTCTTGTGTACACGAATGTCGGTAATTAGAAGAAAACCCTAATTACTATTTTTTTTTACGGCGATAATTAGGACAAACCTAATTATTATAACCTTAATCGGTTGAAGTTAGAGATTGTAATGGCGTGTTAGTAACATACACGAGATAATTAGAGAACCACAATGGTCAATTAGAAACCCTAATTGATGGCGTTAAGAAAACCTAATTAGAAAACCTAATTTTCTATAGAAAACCCTAATTTAAAATTATCGGGTTTAATTACGATGTTATTGTATAAATGTTTTAATTTACCAAAGGATAGAAATTAATTGGTAAATGGTAAAATTATAATCTAATGGTTAAATATTACATTTAATTGCCTTGTACAAAAATGCCCTTGAAATTATATGTGAAATGACCAAAATGCCCCTTTTGGTTATTTAGTGTATTAATACTTACATTGTTGATGGAATCTTGTAACAAAATGCCCAACATACTTACCTACCATGTTATCACTAGCAAACAATGGAATTATCCAAGTGTAGCATCGATGTATCTATTATATTTTTTATATAGATTAAAAAGAGGAAATGCATTATTTTCATTAATTATGCTTTATTGCTACCACATGTCCACAAAATCAAGCCATTCCATCTAGAAATCACCTATGAAATTTGTAGTATTACCATCGATAAAGCCATTCTGATCATTTCATACATTATTTTATGGATCTAAGAGAGAGAAATGTACCATTTTGGCCTATTTATTCACAAGCACTTAGCTTCATTCTCTCGAAGCTTAAACCTACGAAATTTCCTTACCATATCGGTCTATAATCAAGCCCCATTCACACGATAACAAATCGGTAGCCAAAAATCGAGAATCAAAGCTTAGAAAAGGTATAAACTCTAGCTTGATTTTTCTCAAACTTTTGGTGTTAGATGTTATGTTTAAATGTTAAAACATGTTGATTATAGTGTCTAAGGATGATACAGGTTGCTAGATGTTGATTCCATAACATTGAAGCTTCGGTTTGAAGATCTTCAAAATCTGGAAAATTTCATTTTGTGTTACGACAACAAATGTGGGAGGTTTGTAGATCTCATCTGTTAAGTGTTTTTGATGTTTTAAAGCTTGTTATGTGTAATCATCATGTTGTCTTTATTCTACAAAAGGAATCATGGTCATATCATTGTAGATTAGAAGTTATTGATGGTCGAACCACCGTTGGTGAAGCGCTTTAAAGAACTTTACGGGTTTTTCGAAATATTCAAAAACAGTTGTTGAGGTCACGTTTGGTGGCCTCTTTCATTAGATCTGTTGTTGTTATATGCTTTTTATGTAATAGAGTTGTAGTATTACATGTTATCTACAACTTAGAATCAATAGATCACTTAGATCGAACTCAAAATGAAAGATATAAAGATCGAAAGTACCTACACGATCATTTTAAAATTTGGAAAACCGAATTGATATGCAAACTTTGTGAGAGTTTGATGATTTATATCTTTGGTATTGTTAATGTTTAGACTTGAATCTTGATTTAATCATGTTCTCTGTAAGTTGACTACTACTGACCCTGACGTATAAAACACACTATAACATGTACCGATCGACGAATAAGACCCTTTAAGGTCGTTGACCGGTGTTGACGAAGTTTACGGGCAACCCGAAGCTCTGAAGAACACGTCGTGAGGTTTTACATCAATTAGATCTCACAGATCATTGTTGTTTAGTTATGAAATTAGTGTATAGTTGTAGTATTACATTAGTACTACAACATTAAAAAGTTTTTACAAGCCGGAAAACATTTAGATCATGGATTAAATCTCGGTCGAACTAGTAACCTTGTGCCTTTGACATGAAGATGCAGGCGACTCAAGAACACCTATATGACAGTTACGTAAGCTATAGGAGAACCTTTATGACAGTTATTATTTTTTTTTAGGAAATTAATTTAAAAATTAGAAAAAATTAGTTTTAATTATTAAAAATACCAAATAAATTATGAAAAATTATTTTAAAGTACGAAAAATAGTTTTTAACTATTTTGAGTATATTTCAAAAATATTTAGTATTTTTGGAATATAAAAGGTATTTATTTATTTAATTATAATATTAAATAAATGATTTAAAAATAGTTTTAATTCATGAAAAATCATGAAAAATTATTTTATGGTATAAGAAAATATTTTAAGTTATTTTCCATGACTTTTAATATTTTGTGATGAATTTCATTAATTAATTATATATTAATGATATTAAAGTTATTTAATGATTATATTAAATAATTTAGTTTTAAAATGATTTTAATATTATAAAAATCATTTTAAATGAAATTAAGGTATTTAAAAATATTTTAAGTTATAAAATATAACTTTTAATATTTAAAAGATAATTTCATTAATAACTTAATATTAATGATATTAAGATAATATTAATGACATTTAGTTTATTTAATAATTATTATTAAATAAATAGTTTAAAAATGGTTTTATTTATTTAAAAATCATTTAAAGAGGATATTAAGGATTTAAAAATATTTTAAGTTATAATTAATGACTTTTAATATTTGGATGAATAGTACATTAATATTTATATATTAATGGTGATTATTTAAAAATGATTTTAATTGTTTTAAAAATCATTTTAAGGGTAATATAAATGTTTTAAAAATAGTTTGAGTTATTATAAATAACTTTTATATTTTAGCAATGGTTTCATTAATAGTTTAATATAAATTAATTATTAATGATAATGGAATTATTTAATGTTTAAATCATTTAATTATGATTAGATGTTTGAAAGTTATATCAGGTCGAACTAGGTGACTTGAAATAGATTATGAAGTTATGAAGTTTTGAAAAACACCTATAGTAGCAGATTATGTCACGATAGGCCGTTAGTAATGATTTGAATTATTTTAAATTTTTCAATTTACGGAAAAATTGAAAATGATTAAAAAGTAAAATGTCGATATTCTGAGATGTTGAGGTATAGAATAAGAGTCTTAGACTCGGTAATTACCGAAAAAAATTTGTCGATGCATGCAAACAAATATCGAGACCTATAATAGAAAGAAAAAACACGTAAGAGCATGGATGAGATATTTGAAAAATGTATAAAAGTATAGATTATGAACTAAAAGTATGATCACTGCGATTATGTGATGGCGTGATTAGACTATGTCTTTGGTAGTAATAAAGCGATACTATGTGTTATGATATATTGTTCTAATCGAGCGAATGATCTACTTATTGATAGGTTGTGATAAAGAGATAAAACCTAAGTTGAGATTTGTAATCGACCAAATCGGCAAGTATCCTACCTTTGCATTTCCTTTATGCGATGGACATGAGTAAGTTTGAAATTATTCTATTCTGTCAGATTATATGCGCTTTGATTATCAACATGTTAGCTCGGATATATATTACATTAAGTTGATTTCTAAATGGTTTATACAAGTGTCCCCACTTGGATAATCATAGCATTTATTCACATGTTGATACACCTTTGTCGATTACGTATATATATATATATATATATATATATATATATATATATATATATGTTGAATTACATATTATTGTTGAGCAAGATTAAAACCTTGGGTTTGGAACCGGGCATGTATGAACATCCCTATATGGGAAGATTTTTGCATGGCGGATAGAGTGGCGATGAATTTCGTTCAAGTTATGTAGTATTGATCAATCTGAGAGTCAATGAAAGTGATCACCCTCCGTGTAGTAAGTTATAATGGTTTTGCGGATGAATTTACGCTAAACCTTTTGAAAATGAAAAACAATGTTCATAGTATGTTTCTTAAACCCTATTCATGGGTGGAGCCTAATTTCAAGAAATTGAAAGAGAATTGTTATGTGAATTTTTTATCAGTACAGATTACTTCACAACTTTCGATTCGTTGTAGAAGTGTTATGGAAAGAGAATACTTATATTCTTTCAGCTTATATATATAATTGCTATTACTTCTTTGGGCACTCAAATGCTCATCCTTGCTTAAATTAAATGTTTTCAGTTATGTATGAGCAACCTGAAGGCTCAGGCACGAACAAATGAAAAGGAAAGCTGATCGAATAAGTGTGTATTATGAGTTAATGGTTATAGTTGCATTGGTATCTATTCAAGTATTATAAGGAATGTATTTGAAGGTCTCGTGCACAGGAAGTAAACTTTGATGTATGTAAATTAAGTTTGAATGTAATATTACTATTGTATTATTAAACTTATAGAAATGGTATCGTGAAAAGCTTTGAGTTTGGGTTTCAAGTACCCGGATTTGGGAGGCGTCGGAGGTTGGTATCAAAGGCATAGGTTATAAGCGTTAGGAATCACGAAACCTAGGTTATAACCTTAGTAGAATGGAGATGGGCGAAAGTTAAGATAAATATTGGTGAACCGGAGGCGAAGTACTCGGTGAGAAGTTATAGGATATGATGAGTTGAAGAGATTCGCCGAGTTTTAGTGGTACTAAATAAAATATTACTTCATTTTAATGATGAATATATTTTATTTGATAATGATGTTGTCTCGTTTATTGTGGTCATAGGATGGATGGCGAAAGTCAAAATAGTAATTCCTTGACCCGAGGCGATGGACTCTAGCGAGAGTACCACGAGACGGTGAGATGATAAGAGATTTGATAGTTAGGAGCAGCGACTTAAAGGTTAGAAAGTGACAAAGCGGAGGCGCCTGAATCGTACTCTCAGATTTGAGCAATGATGTCTGAGAATGGCTGCTCAGAAACTGAGATAGAATTAAGCAGGAGATTCTGAGGAGGTTGGAGAGAGAGAATCTGAGATAGGGACGGTTGAAGGTTGAGATAGAAGCCAAAGACACCAAGATATATACCTTGGGGCGGGCTATAGACATCGCCTTTATGCGATTCGATCACGAAGTGGATGGGCGCCCTTTCGGTGAGAGAGAGAGATGGCGTTGATGAGAATTGAATAAATTTATCGTCAAACAAAATAAGAGACAGCGTATATAAAACTCTTGATTCTTTGTGTATATATATATATATGCTAATCGAGGGTAACTTATGTATGTAGATGTCGGGTGAGAAAGATATGTGGAATAAGAAGGATCGAGTCCATACCCCAGAGCTAATATCAAGGCAGCAATTTGAAATAGAAGCTTACCGGGAACCCAAATCGGACGAGGTGGCTATAGTGGAAAGCGTAGTATCGAGATCGAAATGGTGGATTTGACGAGATAGTGATTCGGACACTAAAGTTGAAATTTGCTCAAGCATCAGCGGAGTGCGAGATCTGGAGAACAAGGTTCTTCTGTTTGGAAAAATTTGTGGGAGATAGAGGCGTTGCTTAATATCCAAGCTGCGTCAAGCATTGCTAGAAACAATGAAAAAGCGAGGATAAGCTCAAAATCCAAATTGACGGATGGGAGCCTCAAGCAACACTTAGGTAATGCGACTCAGGAGAGGTAAGGGAAAAGAAAGATAGAAGATCGACTTAGGAAAACACGATAAGAAGAAAGGGAAGAAGATATGTTATATTTGCGGTTGTGAGGGACATACATCTCCTCGTTGCCCCAACTATAAGCAAGGTGGATGTTTTAATTGTGGAATGGAGGGACATCGGCGAATGAATGTCAGAAGAAGGCTTGGTAAATAAGTGGTATGGGTTATGTTGTGTTTATGTAATGTGTGTGATAAGTAATGAACTATTTTCAACTTTATGTTGATCAAGATTTTAAATCCAGAGCTTTCGTAGTCACAAAAGGATAGTTTATTAATTAAAAGCGGTATGTCTTTATGTAAATATTCGATAAATGAATATGAATCTAAGTTTGAGAAATGAAAGCAGAGTTTAATACATTAATCTTATGCAATAATGTTTAAAATGTAAAGGTATAATTTATGGTTTTATTTAACGAGATAATCATGTGATCAAAGTCGAACTTCGAAACCAAAGGGTAGAAGAATCTACTAATCTTTGGAAGCAGCGGCCCGAGGCGATGCAAAACTTTGCAAACATGATGGCTCGGCTATGCGGTGAGGAATACCATTGCGAGGGAACCAACGGACAATCGCTTGGCGAAATTCAAAGACTTCAAATGTAGTAGGACCACGAGTAGGAGGAGGATCGGTGACCTCTGAAGCCCGGACATGGGTGAGCGAAATAGAAAAGCGTTCATAATTGCTAGAGTAGATGAGGGCAAAAAGGCGCTTTTGCCACTTATATGATAAAAGGGAGGCTAACTTTTGGTGGGAGGCAAATAAAACTCGGGTAGGAGAAGAAGAAATTACTTGGGATAGGTTTAAGGATTTATTTTTGAAAACTATCTCTTTGTTAGTATCGATCTAGAATGGAGGTAAAATTCACGGAGTTAAAAGCAGGAGAACATGGTACATTGCGGGTATCTTCATGAAGTTTAATGAGTTAGCTAGGTTTGCTCCACATCAAGTGAGTCTGAAGCTAGAAAAGCGAGGAGGTTTGATTTGGGCTTAAAACCTGGCTCTCTGATAAGGTGGCGATCTTGCAAATAGATACTTTTCTTGACACTCATGGAAAAAGGCTATCATATTTGAGCAGGGAAGTGAGGCCATGAGCCTCTACAACAAGGAGAAAAAGAACAAGAGCAAGTCAGGAGGAGCAGTGAAGATAGAAAGTAGTAGTGGGAATCGGGGTGAGAAGAGGATAAGGAATTTTTCAGGGAATGTTCAAGTGAAGCAGGAAGGTACAAAGAAGCAGGTAGTGCAGTGCAAGAACTGCGGAAAGAATCACTCTGGCGAGTGTCTAAAGGGTAAGTTCGCGTGCTTTAAGTGCGGGAGGCGAGAGGTCATATCTCTCCCATTGCCCCCAACTCGAGGAAGATCGGTGGATGCTTCATATGCGGATCGGTGAGCATCGGTGTGAGCTGTCAAAGAGGGAATGGGCGGGAAACATAACCACGAGGGGAGAAGCGGTGGTTCTTTAGCAACAACAGGGACCACACTCGAGCCCGGTACCCCTAGCGTTAGCAACTCAGGGTCTACAACATGGCGGTCCGAGGATACGGTGGCGGTGGAAGCAGAACTCCAGTCTTATGTGAATCACTTATATATCTTATATGTTTTTATATATATATATATATATATATATATATATATATATATAGTAGGTAATTTTATAAAGAAATTTTGAGTTCTTTTAGAGATCAAATTTACGCCTAATCAAAGTGTTATGAAGGATAGTTAAAGATCGATTCGATCAAGTATGATCGAGGTCTACGTCTGATGATTATATGTCTTTATGTACCCATACTGCATATGAGTTTTTTAAAGCGGTGATTAGGGGCGGAATCCTTATAAAAGGAGGTGAATGTAATAACTTGAGATTTCTATATATAAAATAAATAAGAAATTTTGCGTATAAATTTTTTTTTTTTATTTATTTAATAGCGAGAATAAGTGAGCGATAGATACAAATATATTTATTACTTGAAAAATTAGAAATAATTTTGGAATCATTAATTACTACAAATTATATTTTTATGGTAATTAATTTACATAGCGAAAAATGTTTTTATTAATTATTTTCCATGATAACATGATTGGAAATAATATATGAAGTGATAATTAGAACTTATATAATATATATTTTATTATATGAATTGTTAGAATATTTAAATCAAGTATTTTAACTTGATATCACGAAGAGAAGTCGGATATGAGATCGAACCACGAATTGGGATTGTGATCAAGAGATGAGAATAATAATATTATATTATTATTATAATGATTTTCTGATACAATAATTATATCTTGTGTATATATATGAAGACGAGATATTATTGAGCGATGGCGGTTGATTAGGTCATATACGATCTTGTCTTTGTGAAACCTAAACTTCGATTATGAGAAATGGTGAGTAGCATTTATGTATATGAAGTTTCTTGTGTATATGAAATTCTTGTGTACACGAATATCGGTAATTAGAAGAAAACCCTAATTACTATTTTTTCTGGCGATAATTAGGACAAACCCTAATTATTATAACCTTAATCGGTTGAAGTTAGAGATTGTAATGGTGTGTTAGTAACATACACGAGATAATTAGAGAACACTAATGGTCGATTAGAAAACCCTAATTGATGGCGTTAAGAAACCCTAATTAGAAAACCCTAATTTTCTATAGAAAACCCTAATTTAAAATTATCGGGTTTAATTACGATGTTATTGTATAAATGTTTTAATTTACAAAGGATAGAAATTAATTGGTAAATGGTAAAATTATAATCTAATGGTTAAATATTACATTTAATTGCCTTGTACAAAAATGCCCTTGAAATTATATGTGAAATGACCAAAATGCCCTTTTGGTTATTTAGTGTATTAATACTTACATTGTTGATGGAATCTTGTAACAAAATGCCCAACATGCTTACCTACCATGTTATCACTAGCAAACAATGGAATTATCCAAGTGTAGCATCGATGTATCTATTATATTTTTTATATAGATTAAAAAGGAAATGCATTATTTTCATTAATTATGCTTTATTGCTACCACATGTCCACAAAATCCGGCCATTCCATCTAGAAATCACCTATAAATTTGTAGTATTACCATCGATCGGCCATTCTGATCATTTCATACATTATTTTATGGATCTAGAGAGAGAAATGTACCATTTTGGCCTATTTAT
The DNA here is from genome assembly GCA_020205605.1 of Panax ginseng. Classification (NCBI taxonomy): domain Eukaryota; kingdom Viridiplantae; phylum Streptophyta; class Magnoliopsida; order Apiales; family Araliaceae; genus Panax; species Panax ginseng. The sequence goes on along the minus strand of CM035129.1, from coordinate 49,104,500 downwards.
TCACAAGCACTTAGCTTCATTCTCTCAAGCTTAAACCTCTGAAATTTCCTTACCATATCGATCTATAATCAAGCCCCATTCACACGATAACAAATCGGTAGCAAAAATCGAGAATCAAAGCTTAGAAAAGGTATAAACTCTAGCTTGATTTTTCTCAAACTTTTGGTGTTAGATGTTATGTTTAAATGTTAAAACATGTTGATTATAGTGTCTAAGGATGATCGGGTTGCTAGATGTTGATTCCATAACATTGAAGCTTCGGTTTGAAGATCTTCAAAATCTGGAAAATTTCATTTTGTGTTACGACAACAAATGTCGGATTTGTAGATCTCATCTGTTAAGTGTTTTTGATGTTTAAAGCTTGTTATGTGTGATCTGTCATGTTGTCTTTATTCTACAAAAGGAATCATGGTCATATCATTGTAGATTAGAAGTTATTGATGGTGAACCACCGTTTAGTAAAGGCTGCTTCAAGAACTTTACGGGTTTTCGAAATATTCAAGAAACGAGTTGTTGAGGTCACGTTGGCCAAGCCTCTTTTCATTAGATCTGTTGTTGTTATATGCTTTTTATGTAATAGAGTTGTAGTATTACATGTTATCTACAACTTAGAATCAATAGATCACTTAGATCGAACTCAAAATGAAAGATATAAAGATCGAAAGTACCTACTACGATCATTTTTAAAATTACGGAAAACCGAATTGATATGCAAACTTTGATGAGAGAGTTTGATGATTTATATCTTTGGTATTGTTAATGTTTAGACTTGAATCTTGATTTAATCATGTTCTCTGTAAGTTGGACTACTACATTAGGCGTATAAAACACCTATAACATGTCTTAGATCGACGAGAATAAGACCACTTTAAATTCGTTGACGGTGTTGACGAAGTTTACGGGCAACCCGAGCTCTGAAGAACACGTCGACAAGGTTTTACATCAATTAGATCTCACCGGATCTGTTGTTGTTTAGTTATGAAATTAGTGTATAGTTGTAGTATTACATTAGTACTACAACATTAAAAAGTTTTACAAGCCCGGAAAACATTTAGATCATGGATTAAATCTCGGTCGAACTAGTAACCTTGTGCCTTTGACATGAAGATAAAGGCGACTCAAGAACACCTATAGCGACAGTTACGTAAGCTATAGAATAACTAATGACAGTTATTATTTTTATTTTAGGAAATTAATTTAAAAATTAGAAAAAATTAGTTTTAATTATTAAAAATACCAAATAAATTATGAAAAATTATTTTAAAAAAGTCGAAAAATAGTTTTTAACTATTTTGAGTATATTTCAAAAATATTTAGTATTTTTGGAATATAAAAAGTATTTATTTATTTAATTATAATATTAAATAAATGATTTAAAAATAGTTTTAATTCATGAAAAATCATGAAAAATTATTTTATGGTATAAGAAAATATTTTAAGTTATTTTCCATGACTTTTAATATTTTGTGATGAATTTCATTAATTAATTATATATTAATGATATTAAAGTTATTTAATGATTATATTAAATAATTTAGTTTAAAAATGATTTTAATATTATAAAAATCATTTTAAATGAAATTAAGGTATTTAAAAATATTTTAAGTTATAAAATATAACTTTTAATATTTAAAAGATAATTTCATTAATAACTTAATATTAATGATATTAAGATAATATTAATGACATTTAGTTTATTTAATAATTATTATTAAATAAATAGTTTAAAAATGGTTTTATTTATTTAAAAATCATTTAAAGAGGATATTAAGGATTTAAAAATATTTTAAGTTATAATTAATGACTTTTAATATTTGGATGAATAGTACATTAATATTTATATATTAATGGTGATTATTTAAAAATGATTTTAATTGTTTTAAAAATCATTTAAAGGGTAATATAAATGTTTTAAAAATAGTTTGAGTTATTATAAATAACTTTTATATTTTAGCAATGGTTTCATTAATAGTTTAATATAAATTAATTATTAATGATAATGGAATTATTTAATGTTTAAATCATTTAATTATGATTAGATGTTTGAAAGTTATATCCGGTCAAACTAAGTGACTTGAGAGCAGATTATGAAGTTATGAAGTTTTGAAAAACACCTATAGTATGAGTTATGTCACGATAGGCGATTAGTAATGATTTGAATTATTTTAAATTTTTCAATTTACGGAAAATTGAAAATGATTAAAAGTAAAATATACGATATTCTGAGATGTTGAGGTATAGAATAAGAGTCTTAGACTCGATAATTGCGAGAAAAAGGCGTAGCCGATGCAGCAAACAAATGTCGGACCTATAATAGAAAAAAAAGGCTTACGTAAGAGCATGGATGAGATATTTGAAAAATGTATAAAAGTATAGATTATGAACTAAAAGTATGATCACTGCGATTATGTGATGGCGTGATTGATTAGACTATGTCTTTGGCCAAGTAATAAGCGGTACTATGTGTTATGATATATTGTTCTAATCGAGCGAATGATCTACTTATTGATAGGTTGTGATAAAGAGATAAAACCTAAGTTGAGATTTGTAATCGACCAAATCGGTGAGTATCCTACCTTTGCATTTCCTTTATCTGATGGACATGAGTAAAGTTTGAGAATTATTCTATTCTGTATGCATTATATGCGCTTTGATTATCAACATGTTAGCTCGGATATATATTACATTAAGTTGATTTCTAAATGGTTATACAAGTGTCCCCACTTGGATAATCATAGCATTTATTCACATGTTGATACACCTTTGTCGATTATATATATATATATATATATATATATATATATATATATATATATATGTTGAATGAATTACATATTATTGTTGAGCAAGATTAAAACCTTGGGTTTGGAACCGGGCATGTATGAACATCCCTATATGGGAAGATTTTTTGCATGGCGGATAGAGTGAAAGCGATGAATTTCGTTCAAGTTATGTAGTATTGATCAATCTGAGAAGTGCAATGAAGTGATCACCCTCCGTGCCGTAAGTTATGACGGTTTTTGCGGATGAATTTACGCTAAACCTTTTGAAAATGAAAAACAATGTTCATAGTATGTTTCTTAAACCCTATTCATGGGTGGAGCCTAATTTCAGAAATTGAAAGAGAATTGTTATGTGAATTTTTTATCGGTCTGATTACTTCACAACTTTTCGATTCGTTGTAGAAGTGTTATGGAAGAGAATACTTATATTCTTTAAACTTATATATATAATTGCTATTACTTCTTTGGGCACTCAAATGCTCATCCTTGCTTAAATTAAATGTTTTTCGAGTTATGTATGAGCAACTTTGAAGGCTCGAGCGACGAAAAAAGGAAAAGGAAAAGGTGATCGAATAAGTGTGTATTATGAGTTAATGGTTATAGTTGCATTGGTATCTATTCAAGTATTGTAAGGAATGTATTTGAAGGTCTCGTACACAGGAAGTAAACTTTGATGTATGTAAATTAAGTTTGAATGTAATATTACTATTGTATTATTAGAACTTATAGAAATGGTATCGTGAAGCCTTTGAGTTCGGGTTTGGAGCCCAGATCCGTGCCACGCAGTTTATGGGGGATATAGTTCCTGGATCCGTGATGATGATGGATTGGATGGCCTATGTCAGAGATCCTATTCACTTAACACAGATTGACAGTTTGACCAGACAGTTGGACCAGGCACATTTCTTTATCCGGCACTTGGGAAAAGATCTAGTAGAGGCAGATACATTTAATCCTTCCAGCTAAGAAGCTGGCCCCTCAGATGACCCATATGGCTTTGCCGATGCGGATCCTCCATTGTATAGGCCTGGCATCCCCGTTGATGGAGATCATGTGACTCAGGAGGAGTTACGTCATGTTAATAGGATTGATGATGTAGACATTGACACCCTTATCTTCTTCTGATGTATATTCTCATTATATCTTTTGATAGGCCTCTGTTAGACACTGGGTGGTTGTGTCCCATTCTCGTTATATCTTTTGATAGGCCTCTGTTAGTAGTTAGGCGTCTGTACCCAATTTCCCTATATTTTTAGCTGTACAGAGATGTATTAGATGATGATGTACTTAGGAGTGTATATACTTTTATTCCCTACATCATATTGCCATCTATTGTTTATCATGCATGTATTATGTTATGTATATGTATGTCCAGAGATATTCAGCATTGACCCCTGGATGGTTTTATGAGGCGTCTATCTGGATGTCTTCTTCAACAGCGATTAAGCCGTATTGATCATACCCCTACCAAAGATTGGTGGCATCAAAATCTCGAGATCGTGGTATGATAATATGTCACCTTTAGTCAGGGTGACTATAGATCAATTATTGCAGCATACTATAACTCTCCTGATGTTTTAGGTTCCCGCAGGCTTTGTAGAGGGTATGTTAGAGCATTGGATACCAGAGAGGTAGGTCTTTCGGTTTGGTATCCATGAGTTGACTTCTACCTTAGAGGAGTATGCATGGTTGACGACGCTGCCACTGGATAGACCTTGTGCGCGGATGGCTATCGGCGACATGAGCTGACAATTTATGACCCTCACCGAGCTGAGGCGTAGAGTTGTGCAGGATGAGATCACATCTGGCCACGTAGTATCCTAACATTATCTGATGGACAGATTTGGCTTTGAGGATAGCTATACAGGGCATTCCAAAGATTTTACCATGTTGGAGGATCATTAGCATTTAGCCAGAGTAGATGTACTTCTACTGTGCGTTTTATCATATATATACATGCAATGGTACATGGATGAGTTGGACATTTGCATCATTATGGCAGTGAGAGCTCTCTTGGAGGGTCACACCATTATGCCGATGATTGTAGAAGAGATATTGAGATCAGCTACATATTACAGTTCCTACCCTGTAGGGGTATTCACAGGAAGTTCGGTAATGTTATACGTGAGTGCATGTCACACTTGAGACTGATTGGCACTTTTCGACGACACATATATTGTTTTACCCATGAGATAACCATGTCGTACTCCTTTTAGCCTGTGGAGTGTATAGATCCTGCATCTTGGTCCATTTTCCTAGCAGGGATTAGAGATCTATTTGATGTATTACCATGTACAGGGCTTTGTTGACCCTGCAACTTCATCACTCATGCTCCAAGCATGGATTATCTCCCTCTAGCTGGTTTGAGGGGAATGACTACTTACCACCCACTGGCTGTGATGTGTCAGTTTGACCAGTAACATAACTTCCATCCTTTTGAGGGGGCATTGAGTCAGCATTTGGATTCTCGCCATTTGTCAACAGAGGACAGATCCAGGGTGTATATGACTATTGGGATCAGTGTGAGCTAGCTGCATTTTTTGTTAGCCATCCAGGTTGTTTTGCAAAGTATTTCGCATGGATGGAGATAGAGACTACATCGGCTGCAATAGTATCCACATTGCCGAGGATTGATTCTTGATGATGGGGAACCCATAGAGGACATTGATATTCCCATAGAGGAGGAGCTATTCAACTTTGGGTTGCCAAAGTGACTCATGCAGATTCTCTCGACGACGAGTGCTCTTGTGATTCAAAGATTCAAAGACAAAGATTTAGATCATAGTCTTCATCTGATGACCTTTGAGAGAGATCAGGTTAGGGCCTTGATGTTGACGGTTCTTGATGGGAGAGACACCGCTCTATTAGAGAGAGATAAGGCTGGATCAGCCTGAGATGCATTGATTATTGAGCGGGATGCTGCCCTATCTGCCCGAGATGTGGCCGTTATAGATAGTACTTCATTGAGATCCCTTATGACTGGCATACTTGCCGATATAAGTGCATACATTGATGAGCATCATGCCACCATGTAGTTGGCCTCAGATCTGCTAGCTCGTGTAGATACCCTTGGGCAGGAGCTTGTAGTGTTACCCCTTTCTTCAGAGAGAGATGCTATGTTAGATCTGAGAGTCTGCATACATACCGATCTATAGATAGACTTGTATTTTCCTGCACAGACTAGTTTAGCCATTTGGTCATGTACAACACATATTATATATATCAAACAACATATTATATTGCAGGGAAATATATGTTGATTCACTTCCCTTTTAGTTGTGCCTTGATACTTGCTTGATATTTACCAGATTCTTCAGGGCTTGTGACCTTGATGTATTCCAAACTTATCCTTAATAGGTGGACATTGAGATGTTTCAGGATCTTTCAGAATGGATCATTGATCTGTATGTATCCCTACCTTCTTTAGTGTCTTGGGACTAGTTTCTATATGTATATGTGGAGATGAGTGTGGCTTTTCCTCTCTGAGATTGACCACACAACAGATGGTCACCAGTACTTCTATTTAAGAGGATCCCAGTTAGTTCCCTTTCTTATAGATTGGTGTTGCTCTTCAAGGAATCAACCGCACCTTAGATGGTCGCCAACTCTCCCATTTATAGGGATGTTAGGTAATTCCATCCCTTTGGTCTGAAGCCTATGAAATGTAATGGATTGAAGTTTGATCACAGTACCATGTGACAAGTATATATGTTTTGGTAGGGGGTTAGACCGAACCATAAATGGCTGCCTACGTACTCTTATTGAAGAGGAGATTAGGTCCGCGTAGTTCAAACCGAGTGTAAGAGGTTCAACACTGAATGGTGTAAGAGTAGAAAGGTGTAGAAATGTTTTCTGTTTATAGAGAAGGGTGTAGAAAATGTTTTTGTTGTTTTTTGTTTTATTGCGACCGGGCCATATAAAATGGTTGCCTACATACTCCCAGGTATCAGGGAGATCAGGTCGACGTAGTTCACCCAATGTTCAGGGCAATTTGCAGCCAAAAATGTTTGATCCTATGTTTAGGACAAACTGTAGGGAAAAGTTTGATCCCATTCAGGACAAACTGCAGGTGTGAAAAAGTTTGAACCCATGTTCAGGATAAACTGCAAGGGAAGGGTTCAATCCTTGGTGGGATAATTAAAATTGTATGAAGTGTGAAATGAAAGATCTGATGATCTGAAAACTAGGATGCTGGCTTGAAGAGTGTGTCTCCCTGATGGGGCAGATGGGTATGAAGAAATGGTTGTGTGTAATAAGTGTTAAAAACCTGAAACGACTGGTGATCTGGTGATCCAAAACTAGGATGTTTCTTGATGGTAACTTCAGATATAGTACCGTTTCACGGTGTCTAAGTTGATGAGCTGTGGAAATTCATCGCCATCCATTTCCTGTAATCTGAGAACACCTCCTATCAATACCACGTTGACAATAAACGGGCCTTCCCAGTTTAGAGAAAATTTTCCCTTTGTTTGATCTTGGTTGTCAATGATCTTCTTCAAAACCAAGTCATGTTGTTTAAACTGTCGTATCCAAACTTTCTTGTTGTAGGATCTAGCGATTCTCTGTTGGTATAATTGACCATGGAAGATAGCATCATTTCGCCTTTCATCTATTAGAGAAAATTGGTGATATCTGTCTTGTAACCATTGGTCTTCCTCCAGCTGAGCGTCAATTAACAATCTGAGGGATTCCATTTCCACCTCTATGGGGAGTACTGCTTCCATCCCATAGGTCAATGAGTAGGGGGTTGCCCATAGTGGAAGTACGCAATGAAGTTATGTAGGCTAATAGAGTCAGAGACAAGAGGTCAGGCCATCCTTTGTGATTGGCGGACATCTTCTGCATGATATTCTGGATGTTCTTATTAGCCGCTTCAACAACACCATTCATCTTTGGACGGTAGATGACGGAGTTAAGGTGTTTGATGTGGAATTTATTGCACAACTCCTCCACCATTTTATTGTTGAGGTTCTTAACATTGTCTGACATAATTACCTCTGGTTGTCCATATCGATAAATGACATTGTTTCTGATGAAAGCAATGATGACTTCTTTGGTAACCACGGGGAAGGAGGTACGCTTCACCCATTTGGTGAAGTAGTCGATTATGGTGAAGATATAGGTGCCCATTACTGGCTTTGGGATCAATGGGCCGATCACGTCCATTCCCCACATTGAGAAAGGCCAAGGTGAACTCATACTGTGGAGTTCCCTCAAAGGGGCATGGATAACATTCCCATGAATTTGACATTGGCAGCATCTCTTGACATGATCATCATTGTCAACCATAAAGCGAGAGCCAGTAGTGCCATATTCTAAGGATCTTTTTAACAAGTAAAGGGCCGCTCATGTGTGGGCCAAATACTCCACCATGGATTTCATCCATGAGCCTCTGAGCTTGGTCCTTGTCCAGACATCTGAGGAGACCAATTCTTGCATCTCTTTTTTAGAGTGCATCTCCGCTTAGGAAGAACTTCATAGCCATTCGATGGATCTGCCTTCTTTCAGTTGGCTCACCTCAACAGGTGTAGATCTATCTCGTAAGTACTCATTGATATGATGATACCAAGGGTGTTGGATGGGAGGTAGCTCGTCCAATACTTCTCTAATATAATTCCATAGGCTGGAACCTTTTGTAGGGAAAATGGAATGCTTGGCATGTTTTCCTTGTTAGGTATGTTAATCAAGGAGACCAAAGTTGCTAGCGCATCCACAAAATCATTCCTATTCCGAGGAATGTGGACGAAGTTTATTTCTTCGAACTCCGAAGCTATCTGTAAAACTTATCGATGGTATGATAGTAAATGTAGCTCTTTGGTGTGATAGATTCCTGTGGTCTATCTGATTACCTATTCTGAATCCCCAAAGATAGTTAACCACCTGATACCCATTAATTGGGCAAGTTTGAGTCCCATGATACAACCTTCATACTCAGCTGTGTTATTGGTGTTGACAAACTGCAATTTGACAGTGACGGGATACTGCTTCCCTGTATCGGATACTAGAATTGCACCAACTCCAACTCCAGAACCTTCCATATTAATAGCTCCATCAAAATAAATTTTTCACATATGGCATGCATTGTACTGATGGTATTGCTGGACTATCATTACCCCTTCATCAGGGAAGTATGTTTCCAAGGGTTTAAAATCCCTTATGGGTGCAGCGGCCAGTTGATCCATAATTCTTTAACCTTTCATGGACTTTTGCATCACGTAGACGAGGTCAAATTATTGTAGGATCAACTTCCATCTGGACAGCCGACAATTCAATATTGGTTTACTAAACACATACTTGAGAGAATCCACGCGGGATATGAGATGGGTTGTATGACCATGGAGGTAAAGTTGTAACCTCATGGAAGCCCATTCTAAAGGACAACAAGTCTTCTCAATCAGAGTGTACTTGTGTTCATTTCTGCTGAATCTTTTGCTGAGGTAGTAGATAGCTCGCTCTTGGCCTCTATCGTCTTTTTATCCCAGCATGAAGCCCGTGGCATTGACATTAATGGACGGGTACATGAAAAGGGGAACATCATCCCTGGGTGGTACCAAAATAGGGGCGTTAACCACCTGCTCTTTGATTGTAAGGAAGGCTTTTGAACACTCATTGTTCCATTTAATGGAGGAGTTCTTCCTTAACAATTTGAAGATAGGCTCACAAGTTGTTGTGAGTTGAAAAATGAACCAGCTAATGAAGTTTATTCTTCCCAAAAATCCTCGTTTCTCCTTCTCTATCTGAGAAATGGGCATTTCCTTGATTGCCAGGATTTTGGTGGGATCCATCTCAATCCCTTTGTGGCTGACTGGAAACCTAGCAACTTGCCTGATTTAACGCCAAAGGCATACTTGGCTGGATTCAACATCAAGTTGTACTTACGCAACCTATTGAAAAGCTTTTTGAGATGGTCTAAGTGGTCTTCTTCCCTTCGGGATTTGACAATGATGTCATCCATGTAGATCTCTATCTCTTTGTGCATTAAATAATGAAAAAAAGCCACCATAGCTTCTTTGGTAGGTTGCTCTGGCATTAATGAAATTTGAATGACAATCATCTATAGCAAAAGGTTCCCTAGACGTGATGAATGTAGTTTTCTCATGGTCCTCCTCAGCAACCATAATTTGATGGTACCCCGCAAAGCAATCAGCAAAGGAATACATGTCATATTGAGCAATATTGTCAATGAGAATGTGGATAAATGGCACGGGAAAGCTATCCTTAAGGCAAGTTTTATTCAAGTCCCGATAATCCACGTAAACTCGTACCTTTCCTCCCAGTTTAGGCACGAGAACTATATTTGATAGCCATTCAGGATATGTGGACACCACGATGATGCCAACTTTAAATTGTTTTATAATTTCTTCTTTAACCTTTAAACTCCACTTTGGTTTTAATAGCTTGAGCTTCAGCCTGATTGGCTTGAATCTCTCTTTAATGGGAAGGCGATGGATGACGATGTTCGTGGACAAACCCACCATGTCCTTATGAGACCATACAAACACATCCTGGAATTGGGTTAATAGTGCAACCATGTTATTCCTTTGGTTTGGAGTGAGTTCTGTACCAATCTGGATCAACCTAGGGCTTTCTAAGGTTTAAAGTGATTGAATGAAATTTGGTTTGATCAAGATTTGGTTTGGGTTTGTCTTGACCCATTCCTTGATCTCCTGAGGTATCTAAATGTCCTCTTGTATTTCCATCAAGTCTAAGTCCAACTTTTCATCAAAGTTACAGTCCTTGTGGAGAAAAAGAACCTCATCAGCAAGTACAAGCACATCTAAAATTAGAGTCTTGAAACAAAATATGCTTTCACTTAATATATAAAGTTGTTCAATCATACAAAGTGTTAGCATGTCTTGACAAAATAAGCATTAATATTGTACAAAAAGTAAGCGAGTTAAAGCTATCTACTGTAAGCGGAGGGTTACGCCATTTTTACCTTAATAAATAAATGCAATGAGATCTTGCTCCAATTGTCAAGGTGAAGTCCTGGTGGATGGAAGTAATGAAGGGGGCGATCATCGTCCTCATTCTCCCGAATGATGACCATAATGTTGGGACAATCATCATTTTTAGTGCATCTATTTGTGTGCTCATCATAAAAAAGGATTCGTAGATGATACAAACTCCTGACGATGTCTTGTTTATGTTTCCGTTCCCTCTCTTCCACTTCGGGATCAGGAATCAGGACCTCTTTTGCTTTAATCGGTATCGGTTTAGGAAATAGCATAGCCATAACATGGGTTGGAACCTTTACCGGAGATTGTATAGGCTCAGGATCGGTAGGTGGAGATAATCACCATATGACTGAAGATGAAGGAATCTGTTTGTGCTTGTGAGGATCCCTGTGATTGGAGCTAGCAGAATAGACTAATCTAGCTATCCCTGTTTGACTGGGAACTTGAATTGGGTGCTTAATACCCTAATGATCTTTGCCCAACCCTTGTCCAGGTTGATGACTGTAACGCCCCGGAAAATCGAACCAATTATAAATACTTTTAATAATGAATAAAATAATATTATTTATTTATTATTAAGTGTTAGTAAGATGAATGTCGTTTTATAACCTAGAAACGTCAAAACGTCGTAGTATTTTAACTATGTGGGAGAATTAAAGTGTTTGAATTTCTAAAACGAAAATAAAAGTTTTCCGAGAAATTTTTTGAAAAACACTATTCATCTATTTACGCTCAGAAATTATTTTTGAACTTCCGAGAAATACGTAAAGTTACAATATCAAGGTGAGATGGATTATGTAATAATAATCTAATTATGAAAAACATAATATTTCGCTTGCGAACTTAATTTGAGAACGATAGGAATATTTAAGTGTTAAGAAGAAAGTGTAATGATTGTATAATACGAAGTATTGTACTAGTATTTATGAAGAATGGAATAACGTATGTTATGAATTAATATACGAGCTCGAATACGAGAATTATACGTATGGTATAATGATAAGTCTTTTATTTAAATAGATTGGACTTGTAGGATTATTGTTAATTTGGTAGAGTCCAATGAGAATTTAGATGCAAATCCAACAAAGAATGAACTAAGTTAAGTTAAGCAATTTAATCCCAATGCATTGATCCAATTGATTAGGATCCATGGAGCAACCCATGGGTGAATTGATGGGCAAGAACTTTATGTGATGCCCAAGTACTTTTTGTGATGATCAAGTGTTGTGATGAGCAAGAAAGATGAGTGGCTAGCAAGTTTACTTAGTGGTTAAGTAGATGAATAGTAAGGAGGTTAGTTGAGGAGGTGGGGTGATTAATGACTAGTATGCCCTCACCTTGGCTCTCCTATAAATAGAAGAAGTTCTTAGTCATTATTCATTGTTCAAATTTCATCCAATACAAATCAATCAAGTGTTAGAGAGAATAAGCACTTTACAAGCCAAAGCGTCCTTTGTTAGATTTTCAAAGAAGAGAAGTACAAGTTCTTCAAGGTAAGACTCTTGTCTAATACATCTTCATCTCTATCATTGTAGGGTGATAAGAGAAGTGTAATTTAATGGACATGTATGCTATGAACAAATAAGAATTGATTAATGAATGGACTTAAGCCGAATAAGTTATGAATAAGTAACTTGAACCTAAATAAGTTATGAACTTATGATATGTTTTTCATATGAAGTTATTATGTTGGATATGATATGAGAACATTGAGTAAAGGACTTAAATCAATAATAAGTCATAAGTAAATGAAATCATATAAGTTATAAGTTGATAAGCCAAAAACTTATGAAGAATAAGTCAAAACCTAATTTGAAAATAAGTTAATGTAATAAGTAGTTTGAAATGTTCATATGATGGTTAGAATCCATTTAAAATAATGATCAAATCGTTAGTAACGAAGTTATGCCGGAATTCACACGATTAGACGTTAAGCGTCGAATTCGTGAAATTCTTGGAATGGAAGTCGTATTTTGTGTTTGAACTCGGAAATGTTGGTTTTCGAGGGAGACAAGTCATATTTGGCATTATAGAGTTGCGGACTCGAAAATGACCGAATTCCGACTTAGAACGAAGAAACGAGCGTTTATCGTTTTTGTTAAAATGAACTAATAGGTGAAATTTTAGTAAACAAAGTCAAATAGATAAAATCTTGCATGAACGCGTAAAGTATGTAATTTGTGAACCGTATGCTGTTGAATGAGCCAATTCGGACTTATAACGAAGAAGTTATCGTCCAGAGTTTCGCATAAAATTTTAAAATCACGTAAAATTTTCTAAGGTGGAGAGTTGATGTGGCTGGCGCCAACCCAAGGCCAATTGGTGGCGCTTCTGATGCTAAGCAACCTTCGTGTCACTACTTCATCGCAGAGTCACGTCACGCCTTGAACATGAGAGTTATATGTGAAATAAGCATATTTGAGGACCAGATGTCGACTCTATCGCTAACTTTCGCGTTGCGGTAGCGAGATGAAAAGCAATGACCGGCGTATGCAATGCCAGTCTTAGGGTTTCGACAGATGAGAATGTTTACAAGTATAGAATGAAAGATAACTCATTAGTAATAAACTAAAGTGTAATTATAATATTGTTAAGGCATTGTTAGACACTTAAGGTATGATGATTAAAGGTTGATCATCAATTGAAGGTGAACATAATGAGAACGATGTAATGAAAAGCCGGAACCAATAATAACAAATCTAAGTTATAATTAGATTGAGAAGAAGGGTAAGATACATTAGGGACTGTATATGTTCATTCATGACCTAATGTGTTATGTGATATTATCATTGTTGTATAGACTCAAAGACTTAAACAAAAGAATGTGTTATTAATTGTAGCAGACGCCAAAGGCAAGTACTCTAACCCTTATTTTAGTTCATTCTAAACAAGCTTTGTGATTCATGTATTCTTACGCATGAATTGATGTATGATGAAGTCAAAGCCAATTCTTTCGGCTAGACTTATATTATGTTTCTATCAAAGCATGTACAATGTTTACCAAGTTATATTGGTGTGGTTTTCAATCGAAGACTGAGTATGCTAAAAATGTTTTGTCGTCATACGACATCCACGTGAGGTTTCCACAACTTAAACATACAAACTTTTAATGAATGTAGTGTTGATCAACATATAGTACTATAGGTTGATCACCCAGAAGTGCTCGTAAGATATGCCGGACTTACGAACTTAGTGCCGGGATGTCCTTTTCAAAGAACTTATGAAATGCTCAAGGTCTTGGACCAGAATTGATGTTTTACTGAATATTGTTGTTATAAAACATTTTGAATGAAAATAAGTGCTATTTTGAATTACCGATAGTACTTCGTAACTATTGTTCAGTTATTGAAGATATACGTATCTTATGCTTCAAGCATGTTGTTTATTAGAAATGTTGTACTTGCTGAGCTAGTCATGCTCACTCTTGCTTGAACCATATGAACACAGCTAAGATCGAACAGACCGAATGCTTCGGTAAGGATAAGGGCAAAGCGAAGACTAACCCGTAATATACTTTTGTAATAGTATAGGATGAACGATTATAATATATTTGATATTATGACAAGAACAGTTGAAAGGGTTATAAAGAACCTGGGGAATTTAATATTATTTTAATATATAGAAGACATATTCGTTCTTTTGAGACATTTCAATTGAATGTATGTTAGAATGGTAGTACCGTGTAGCACCATCTGTCGGGTTGAAAGAGACCCGGATTTGGGGGCGTCACAATGACCAATGATATCATCTCTTGAGTGGCCGACATTACCTCGGCAGAAATCATGGGTGTGAGAGGTGGAACCCCAATGGGATGGTAATAAGTGTTGCTCACCTCGGCATGGAAACTGACCGGCTCAACTTCTGAATTGAAATTGATGAGTGGTATGTCACCTTGTTCAGGACATTCCGACTCAGCATTAACAATGACTAGGCTATTGTTGATATCCATATGAATCCACAGTCTTCCCAAAAGCAGGTTGTATCCTGTAGCTATTCTAAGCACGTGAAAGGATATGCTGAATGTATGTGGACCAATCTCTACTGGTAGTTCAATCTCTCCAACGGCGTTTCGTCAGGACCCATCAAAATCTTTGATAATCGTATGGCTTCTTTTGATCCTCTAGGGGTTGATATTCATCTTGTAACGCCCCAGAAAATTGACCCTTTTATAAATACTTTTAATAATGAATAAAATAATATTATTTATGTAATGGCCCAGAAATTTTGGTTTTTTGAGAATTAAATTTTTATTTTCATTATGTGGATTAAATGAATTTAATTAATTATTTATGGGAGTAAGCTAATTGAAGGTAGTTCTATGACCTAAACATATCGGAATGTCATAGTATTTGGGCTACATGATAAAATTAAAGTGTTTGAATTTCCAAGACGAAAATAAAAGCTTTCCGAGAAATTTTTCAAAAAACACTATTCACGCATTTCTGCTCGGGAATTATTTTTGAACTTCCGAGAAATACGTAATGATAGAATATCGAGGTGAGATAGAATATTCAATAATATTTCAGTTATGGCAAACACAGTTTTTTGCCTACGGACTTAAAACCTAACGATTAGGGAAAGTGAGTTCCGAGAAGAAAATGTAATACGTATAATGAATTAAAGTGTTGATCGTATAATACATAGGTATTGTACGAGGTAATGAATACGGGTATAATATGAGGTGTTATATGAGTATGAATGAATGATGGTATGTCATATGTGAATAAGTATACGAAGTGGAATACGAGATTAATACGTAAATTATACGTTATAAGGCTTTAAGCCATATGTAATGAATTTGTAGAATTGTGTAGGAAATTGTAATGTCCAATTGGGATAATAATAAAGCCCAATAGGAATTAATGTGTAAGCCCAATATAAGATAATGGTAAAGCCCAAAGAATTGTTAATGAAAGCCCAAGTATAAGTTAAGCTAAAAGCCCAAAGTATGAACTTATGGGTTATTGCATGGTTTAAACCCATGGGTGATCCAAAGTAATGAACGTAAGTATAATACGACGTATTGTAATATTATGTATGAAGAATGAAATAACGTATATTACGAAATAATATACGAGTTAGTATATGAAGATTATACGTGGGGTATAAATGTTAAATTATGTAATTTAAGGTAATGGACTTGTAGGATTAATAGTCTAATATAGAAGTCCAATATAATGTGACAATCAAGCCTAAGGGTTTGATATATCATTAGTCCAAACTATGTAGCACAAACCCATTAAGAATGTAGTTAGATTTATTATCGAAGCCCAATGAAAAGCCTTGATCCATGGGTCAAACCAAGTGTAAAATGGGAAAGCTTGATGGGCAAACAAAAAGTGTGGTGACCAAGTTTTAGAAGTGGCTAGCAAGTTTACTTAGTTCCTAGGTTATGAATAGTAAGGAGGTGGAGGATTAAGGAGGTGGAATGAGGAGGTTAGTTAAGGAGGTGGAAGGTTATAATGACCATTCTACCCTAGATTTGGATGGCCTATAAATAGAAAGCTCATTTCAATTTTTTGGGTTGTTATTTCATCCAACATTCTTCTCTCAAATATAAGCTACTTATTTGGTAGAACAAATAAGCACTTTTAAGTCAAAGTTAGATTTTCCAAGAAGAAGAAGTTAGACATCAAAGCTAATGATCTTGTGTCCAATATTCTTTCATCTTTATCATAATAGGATGATAAGAGAAGTGTAATTAAGGAACATGTTGGCTAAGAACATATAATAAGTCATTGATGAATGAACTTAAGCTGAATAAGTTGAATAAGCAACTTGAACTCTAATAAGTTTTTAGAATCATGAAGAACTTGTCATATGTTTGTCATATGATGTTAGTATGTTCAATATAGCATGAGAACATTGATTGAAGGACTTAAGTTCATAATAAGTTATAAGCATTAGAATTTGTAGTTAATAAGTTAAATAAGTCATTGACTTATGAGAATAAGTCAAAACCTACTTTGATAATAAGTTGGTGTAATAAGTAACTTGAAATGTTCATGTGTTGGTTAAAATCTATTTAGAACACTTAGTAATGAAGCTTTGCCGGAATTCACACGATTGCACGATTATCGTCGAATTCGTGAAATTCTCGGAATGGAAGTCCTATTTTGTGTTTGAGCTTGGAAACATTGGTTTTCAATGGAGACAAGTCATATTTGGAATTATAGAGTTGTGGACTCAAAAATGACCGAATTTCGACTTAGAACGAAGAAACGAGCGTTGAATGTTCACGAACGTTTATCGTTTTCGTTGAAAATGGACTTATAGGTGAAATTTTAGCAAACGAAGTCAAATAGATAAAATTCTTGCATGAATGCATAGAGCATGTAATTTGTGAACTGTAGGCTTTTGAACGGACCAATTCAGACTTATAACGAAGAAGTTATGCGTCCGGGAAGTTCACAAATTTGAAAAATCTACAAATTTTTTCTAAGGCACAGAGTTGGCGTCGCGGCGCCAACCCAAGGCCAAATGGTGGTGCTTGCATTGTATTATAAGAGTGTCGAGCAGACATCTGCTAACTCAGGCTTGCAGCACAGATCTGAAGTTAAGTTTAGCTCATGGCGCCCGATCCTAGAGTTTTGACAGACAAGAATGTTTACAAGTATAGAATGAAAGGGAATTCATTAGTAATGAACCAAGATGTTAATACAACATTGTTAAGGCATTATTAGACATGTAATGTATGATGATTAAAGGTTAATACTCAATTAAAGATGAACGTAATGAGAACAACGTAATGTGCTAAGCCGACTGTAGGAATTTATTGACCAAGTTGATTATGAATCCAATGGTTTGCAATACCAGTCTGGGTCATGTAATTACTTAATGAACACGATAAGACCTTTCCTAAATCACTGTTATAGTGATGACTTTAGGAATTTAATGTTGTTTAATTAGTAATTAAACGATGAATATAAAGTATAAAGAACGTGAACTGTATTTAATGATGATAAGGTCGATAACGTTAAGAGTTACAACTAAAAGTTGTTAAGTAATACCTGAACATAAACGGAATGCAATAAAGGGTACTTAACAAATGACGATCGGGTTTTGAATAACGTAGGAATGTTAGTAAGCCACGAGAAAGGATGATTAACTCGAAACGAGTTCTATTAATGAAGTAAATCCACGTAAGACATAGAAGAGAAAGAAGTTGGTAAGAATAATATAAAAGATAACGATAAGCCGGAACCATTAGTAACAAATCTAATATATGATTAGATTGAGATGAAGGGTAAGATTCATTAGGAAGCATGTATGTTCATTCATGACCTAATGTGGTATGTTATGTGGTTATGTGTTGTAGAGAACATAAAGACTGAAAGGAAAAGTTATTTTTACTGTAGGAGACGCAAAAGGCAAGTTTTTCTTAAACGCTTGTCTAACCTTCATGTTAGCCAAGTTTTCTGTGATTCATGTTATGAGATGCATGAAATATTTTACTAAAGGGTCGATGCTAGTTTTACCTCGGCTAGACTAATCTTGAAGAGTTGATTGATTTATTTACAAGTCTTTCAATATAGAATTGCTAATGCTATCCTACGCCAATTATTTGGTACGGATTCAAGGTAAGCTTGATTATGAATAAACAAATGTATTTTTCATCGATTATTCGATGGGCACGCGAGGTTGCCAAAACATAAATGTACATACGTTTAATGGATGTAGTGTTGGTCAATATAGAGTACTATAGGCTGATCACCTAGAAGTGCTCGTAAGATATGCCAGACTTACGAACTTTGTGCCGGGTTGTCCTTTTCAAAGAAAATATGCATAGCTCATGGTCTTGAGCCAGAATTGATGTTTACTGAATATTGCAATTGTAAAATGTTTTGAAGGAAAAGAAGGGCTATTTTGAATTATTGATAGTACTTCGTAACTATTATCCGATTCTTGAAGATATCTGATTCCTATGTTTCAAGCATCTTTGTTTAAAAGAAATTGTTGTACTTACTTAAGCTTGTTATGCTCACTCTTGCTTGAACCATATGAATGCGGCTAGGACCAAGAATGAGGCGAGGGATCGGACAAGGATAGAGGCATGACGAAGCTGAACGATTATTTTACCTTGTAATAAACTAGTAAGTTGTATATATTATAGTATGATGAACAAAGAATGTAATGGTTTTAAAACCTGGGAACGGGATGTAATATTATTAATGTAATAAGAATGTCATTGAGACGCACATTTTGAGGTCGTTTCAATAGAATTAATGTCTGATTATGAGTACCGATAAAGCACCATCATTGGGTTGGAAGATACCCGATTTGGGGGCATCACGAGGTTGGTATCAAAGCGTTAGGTTATAAAACTTAAGCGGGGGAGAACCTTAGGCTAATAACCTCGTTAAGGAAGAAAGGTCCGAAGGAACTAAGCACAAGCTTTACTTCAGTCAAATGAGTTAATAAGGTATTGAGGAAACTCAGTACCGAAAGATTTAAAAGATGGAAAGTAACCCTAAATAAATTAAAGGTGATTTGTGCTTATACTATGGTGTGTTATGTACTAATCAACATGTTATGTGTTATTGAATGATGTCGATCGATAGCTTGATGTATAGAGATATACACGCGGTGAGCGAAGAAGTTGTGAACAGAGTAGAGCCTGTACCTATGCCGGTGGTGGAGGTACCATTAGTGATTCTAGAGGAGTCGAAAATAGTGGAGTACTTTTCTGAGGAGGACTACTCCGAGGGAGATATGGATATAGCATCATATCTTAATATGATGGTCTATGAGGAGGAGGAAATGGAGGTAACATCGGTTAATACGGTGGTACCTACACTAGAGTTAACACCTCCAGATGCAATGAGAGCATTATATCTGGCAGTGCTTGACAGGAATGTACAATTGAGTACAGTTGTGCAGAATAAGAGTGAAGAGATTAATTATCTCCATGAAGCTAAGGTGTCTGCAAAAGTAGATTTTGAGTTAGAACACAATAGACATATGTTTATGACAGAGCAGGCTAGGGACTATAAGAAGGAGGCCGATAAGCTTCGTGAGAAGCAAATTAAGAGAGGCCGGAAGATAGCGTGGATGTCTTACATCCATGAGAGTGCTCATAGAGATTTCAAGTTTAAAGTTGCTTGTTATCCCATGGAGTCAGGACAAACTCGACATACTATTAATCGGGATACTATAGTGATGATTGCGAATGAGAAACATGAGGACGCTGTTATGCATTATTAGAAGTCTAGAGTAAATAAATATATGTGTAGTGACGTAAAACCCTCTTTTGTATAAAAAGGGTTGTCTTTTTGTAAATCCCAGCTTTTGAGAAGTTCAATTGCGGGATCGAAATATACTAGCGGTTGGCTATGGAAGTAAAGTGTAAATAGTTTCAGACTATAAGGAAGCATATGAATATAATGAAGTTTTCATTTAATAAGCTTTGTTATGGTATGAGTTGTTATATGACGAATAATAACGAAATAAGTAAATAGATAATAGTGAAATTATATTTAATCAGAAAATGCCGCCAAGGAGAAGACAATGTAATCAAGAAACGGAATCACGTAATGAAAATCAAGGGGGTCAAAACAACCCTATGCAAAAGTTCGTTAATTTATTAACGACTGCATTTAACTAAACTGGGGGTAGAATACCCGCCGAACCTAGGTTAGCCAGAATGACTACCTTTAAAGAATTTAAAAGCGTAAGGTCCGCCGGAGTTCAAAGGAATGACGGACCCATTAGAAGCCCAGACATGGGTAAAGGAAATAAGAGAAGGCGTTTGTTATTACAAACGTAGGTGAGGCACAAAAGATTTCTTTTGTGACTTACATGATAAAAGGGGAAGCCAACTTTTGGTGGGAGGCTCACCAGGGTGGGGCTAGAACTGATGCGGTAACGTGGGAACAATTCAAGAAGGTTTTCTTCGAGGATTATCTCCCTACAAATATGCAGGGGAGGAAGGAGATTAATTTCTTAGAACTTAAGCAAAGGGACATGACGGTTCCCCATTACGCAACCAGATTCGATGAATTGGCAAGGTTTGTTCCACACCAAGTGGACACTGAGTAGAGGAAGGCTCGTAGGTTTGAGCAGGGCTTAAAACCCTGGCTTTATAGTAGGATTTTGGTATTTCAGATTGTTTCCTATGGGACCATTCTGGAGGAAGCGATTATAGCGGAGTGTGGTAGTGAGGCGTTAACTCAATATCACAAAGAGAGAAAGCATAAGAGCAAGGGAGAGGGAGGAACCAAGGTAGAGAATGCCAGAGGCAATATGCCAAAAAGAGAAAATTTTAACTCCGGGAATACTAGAATGGGACAAGGGGATCCTAAGCATAAGATCGAAGTGTAAGATATATGGAAAGACTCATCTAGAAGTCTGTCTGAAAGGGATTATAAGTACCTTTAAATATTAAGGTAGAAGGGGAGGGAATAACTTTCGTTGATTATATTCGTGAAAATAGTTTCATGGATAATAATGGTAAGCAAGTATCGGTAGATAAGTACCAATCAAAGTTGAGAGAATTTGAAGTAATTCTCGGTATGAATGAGTTGATTAACTATAGAACTTTAATAAATTGTTAGAATAAAAGTATGGATCTTCGGTTTTCTAAGTAACCCAAGGTAGTATTTTATGGTAATAAAATACCGCGACGCTCGTGTTGTCTAATGATGAAGCAAGTTAGGAGGATGTTAAGGAAGAGGATGAGTCGTTACGGTTGCGTATCGACTATCATAATAGGAGTAAGTTAGCAATTAAGAATAAATACCCATAGCCCAGGATCGATGATCTATTTAATCATTTGAAGAGGGCAAAGAATTTTTCTAAGATAGATTTGCGTACGGGGTATAGTCGGTAGAAAGTAAGGAAGAAAGAGTAGGTACCGAAGATGACATTCAAAACTTGTTATAGTTATAAAAAGTTTCTGGTCATGTCAATTGGGTGGACTAATGCACGGAAGCTAGATTTTTTGTAAGAGGCGCTGAGCAAGTCGGGGGTAAATTGATAGGTACCCTTATAAAGTGCTATGATTAAAAGTACCATTTGTGTCACAGGTTGGTATTGTAGAAATGAGAAGTGAGAAAAAAAATAGTTTTTAGGAACTAAAAAGGGAAGTTAAGAGAGGTACCTGTATTGTCTCTATCAGATAATATGGGGAATTTTGTAGTGTATATTGATGTTTCGCATAGAGGATGAGATTGCGTGCTCATGTAGCATGGCAAAGTCATTGCGTATGCATCACGCCAGTTAATGGATTATGAGAAGGTCTATCCTACTTATGATCTATAATTGGCAGCTGTAGTTTTTGAATTAAAAATTTTAAGATAGTAATTATACGGTGAGAAGTGTGAGATATACACGGACTCTGTGAGTCTGAAATATATCTTCACACAAAAGGAGTTGAATATGAGGTAAAGAAGGTAATTAGAATGGATAAGAGATTTTGACATTGATATGTTATATCAATCTGGGAAACTTAACATAGGAGCCGACGCGTTAAGTAGGAAGGGTAGGGAAAAGCTATCGATGTTAACAACTCAGAATGAATTAATAACGAAAAAGGCGAAAACAGAGGAGGTTAAATTGTGGAATGAAGTGGTAGAAATGTTATTCACAGCATAGACTCAATCCACGATACTTGAATGAGTTAAGTAACTACAACTAGGTAATGAGAAATGTACACGAATGAAGAAGAGGATGCATGATGAAGAGAAGATCAAGTATAATCTTGTTTTGAAGGAGGAATTTGAGTTTCAAATAATTTAAAGTTAAAAGCTAATGAAAGGGTAATAACGTAATGTGTCAATAAGTATTTAACTTCCAACTCAAATTATTGATCGGAAGTGACAAGTCATGAAGAATAAGATAATACCTTTGGTGAAGGTGAAATGAAATAACGTCAATGTTGTAGAAGCATTATAGGAATTTAAAATTTAAATGATGGAAATTTTTTTCCTCAATAGTGTATGTATTATTAGCGTGATTCTGGGGACAGAATCCTTATAAGGGGGGAAGAGTGCAACGCCCTAGAAATTTTGGATTTTTGAGAGTTAAATTTTTATTTTCATTATGTGGATTAAATGAATTTAATTAATTATTTATGGGAGTAAGCTAATTGAAGGTCGTTCTATGACCTAAACATATCGGAATGTCGTAGTATTTTGGCTACGTGATAGAATTAAAGTGTTTGAATTTCCAAGACGAAAATAAAAGCTTTCCGAGAAATTTTTCGAAAAACACTATTTATGCATTTATAAAGAATTATTTTTGAACTTCCAAGAAATACGTAATGATAGAATATCGAGGTGAGATAAAATATCCAATAATATTTCGATTATATAAACGCGCGATTTTTTTTTTCATGGACTTAAAACCTAACGATTAGGGAAAGTGAGTTCCGAGAAGAAAATGTAATACGTATAATGAATTAAAGCGTTGATCGTATAATACATAGGTATTATGCGAGGTAATGAATCTAATAGTATAATACGAGTGTTATATATGAGTATGAATGAATGATGGTATGTCATATGTGAATAAGTATCTTTGTGACAATCGAGATTTATAAATTAATTTTAAATATTTATTTGATTGAATAAATATTTTTTTTTCAATGAATTAATTATTAGATTAATTAATTAATTGATGAAGTTGTGATAGATTAATTTAATTATATATGTTATATTTATTAAATTAATGTGGAGAATTTTATTATTCAAGTATGTGATTATGTGAGCTTATTGAATTAAAAGAAATATTTAATAAGCCTAATGTTATTTTAATTAATTTAATTATTAATTAGAGATTTAATAATTTAATATTTTTATTAAATGAGAAATTTAATTATGTGACTATGTGAATTAATGAGAAATTATTATATTTTATTTAAAGTAAATTAAATAAGATATTGATTTATTTTATAAAGGAGTGTGACATTATTTAAACTATATGATAATGTTTTATTAAATTAAATGATTTTTAAAACCTATTCTAACTAGCCAAACAAGGCCTTGGTGGGAGTTGATGGGAAGTTACCCATGATGGGGGGTAACTAACCTCTACTGTGTCAGTCTTTCTCCATTATTATCAGACGCCTTCTTTTCTTTTCTTAGTATTTTCTAAGTCTGGCAAAAACAGAGAGGAGAAAGAGAGAGAGAGAGAGTTTGAAAGTTCAGAGATTGTGAGAGTTAAGAAGAAATTGAGAAAGGTTTCAATCCTACTAATCTACGCTTGGGTAATCTCTTCAATCCAATTATTATTTTTACGTCTTTTAAAGTTTTCATGAATATGGTTTTATTCATTTTGTGAGTCTCTGTATTTGGGAAATTCTGTTGTTATGTGAATATATGTAATAATACGAGTAGTTTAGCATGTTTAATATGTATTTTATATGATTCTATATCATAATTTTCATAATATATTATGACTTGTTGTTTCAAAAAAATCTACAGAGTACGTGATATGGCCATATGGCCTTATACGTGATTTTTATATGTCAAATATAAATTATTTTGCAAAATTCACACATTTATATGATTATGCATGTTAAAATGAACAAAATAAAACTTGAATGGTTAGATTTGGCTTTATAACGAATCTATATGCTGAAGAAGCTACGTGGGAAGGTGAAGATAAAATGATGAAGAACTACCCTGAATTATTTGTTTAATCTCTGTCTTCGATTCTGGGAACAGAATCCTTGTAAGAAGGGAAGAATGTGACGAATGATTTATTTGAGTTGTGATTTTGGGGACAAAATTCTTGTAAGGAGGGAAGAATATAACAATCCACAATTTTAAATTATAATTCTAAATATTTAGTGAATTATATAAATATTTTAATTGATGTATTTATTGTTAAATTAATATTTGTTTAATATTATTTGATTTTATTATTTATTTGTTAAATAAATAATCTATGAGTTAAGGAAATTAATTATTATGAGATAATATTATAATTTAAAGTAATAATTAATTAGAGAGTTTATAATGATTAAATGAATTATTATAATGTTATTCTAATTTGATTTTGTAATTAAAGTGACGTGTTAATTTATTAAATAAAATTATAATTATAAGGAAAATTATAATTTTGCTGTAGTGGTTGATGTGGTAAATTGATTTAACAATTGTTATTAGATTCAATTAAATTGAATATTAGAATTTGATTAAATAAAGTGTGACCATGAACTATACTATAAATAAGTTATTAAAGCAAGGAGTTTAATTCAGTTTTACTAAACAAGGCTTAAGGAATGATTCAGTCTTTTATTTAAATATGTTTTACCAACTAAGGTATAAGGATTTTAAGTTATTGATTTTTAAAGTGGTTTAGCCAAACAAGCCTTAGGGCTTTTGATTTTCAAAAAGATATAACTGACATCAGTTACGCATATATTTATATTATATATTAATACATATTATATTATACATTGTATTTTCTAAGTTATGTAGGTTGGAAAATAGCGAAAGAATAGAGAAGAAGAAAAGGAAGAAAAAAAGAGAAGAAAGAAAGAAAGAAAAGAGAGAATGAAGAAGAGGAAATTCTCTATGAGTTGAGAATTTAGAAGAAGTAGTACTTGTAATCATCTTCTAGCAAAGGTATAGTCCTACTTTTCTTATTTCTAGTTTTCTTCTAAAGTTCTAGTTTTCTATTGTATGAAAAGTTCTTTGTAAAATTGGTGTGAAGGATTAATTGGTTATTATATGATTTTATATGATGATTGTTGATATAAATTATTTTCATGTGGTTTATAGATGATTTATAGTAAATTGATTCATGTAATATATTTTATTATGGAGGAAATCATAGTATAGTAAGTTTACATTGACATATATTGAATATGGCTTAAATTAGAATTAAAATTGGTACTCAATTCATAGTATAAGTGTAAATTGTTTATTGATTGTGAAAATATATGAAAAAATAAAAACAACGTAACTGAAACTAACTGTTTTGGTTGTAAAATGAATTCACAATAAAGAATTTCGCTATGAATGTTAAAAGAAGAAGAAATAATAGAAATAGTAAAATTAAAGGTTTTAATTTGGATGTTTATGTTGTTTATGTGGTCAGAAACGTGTTAAAAACATTAGTGTTTGTTTCTGTAAACATATTACACATTGGGTAGGTTGGTATGGTTGTTAAAAAGGAGTTTTTAGGCCTAATTTGGCTTTCTGTAGTGTTCGTGATGTTCATTCTCGAAAATGGCAGAATGTACCCCCACCCCGGCTGGCTATTGTAGTACAAAAACCCCAGCCGAGGCTGGGGGGGTATTCTGTCTTGCAAAAATTTTAAAAACAAATTCTGACCGAACATGTTTTACTAAAATGAGCATAACGTTCTCATACAAACTGCAATTGATGTGATTCAAGATGATCCGGAATGAGGACGAATAAGCCTATAACTTTTATTCTTTAAGTTTTGCAATTTAAAGTCGTTATTAGGGGGGAAATGGCCATCTTTAGGACTGATGTGTATTCGAAGGCAATCGGAGGGCGTCGGGCATGCACATATACAAGTGTAGTGCTTCTGACGATAAAAGATGTTATTCTAAGTTATAAAACATGAATATTAGTAAATATAATGATGCTTAACATTTATACGTGATGTATTAGATAAGTTGTATATGCATACTAATCGTACGCAAGCGAGACAAATCGGGTGTGTGACGAATGAACGTCGAAACGCCATGACAAGTGTTATTGAACTTAAAAAGTGTTTTAATTAAAATAAAATGAACACTATAAGATATGGAATGTGATTAATATAAAACCAATAAGGAGTCCTAGGAAGACTTAAACACTTTAATGAACTTCAAGTTTGACTAGGAAGAAATATAGTATTGATTAATAAGTTATAATAGATTGAAACTCAACGTTGTAAGAGTTGAGAATGTGATTGGGTGCTAAAAGTCTTATGTTATATGATAGTGAGTTTTCAGATTCGTGTTATGTGGTTGATTAATATGGTTAAACCTTAAGTTAAAGGTTATAACTTAACTAAGATGAGAATTGAATCTATGAGGATAATGTGTATGTAGCTACTTTATGTGATAATCCCAATGGTATGTGTAGGATATTGGAGTACGTGAGTTGTAATTGTATAGCTTACTCAAGAGGCAAGTTCCCTAACCTTCGCTACTTTATTATTCACTAACGTTTACTTTTCACTGTTATGTTATACTTATGCAAGTTCTCTATCTCTAATCTCTTATTGAAGCGGTTGTTTATTATTATTATACGCAAGTTTCCTAACCTTACTTTTACGTTATGAAAGTTCTTAAAGTTATTATTCAATTGAGCAAGTTCTCTAACTTTAATCTTTCATTATGAAAGTTCTTGTTCCTAACTTGTTATTATTATGCATATTTTTTTAACTCAGAATCATTGTTGAGTAAATTTCTAAACTACGCTTTTCCATGAGCTAGTGAATTAATCTTTACTCCTTCATCTCAAGTGAGGTTGTTTTGTTTATTCAAAGTTTGTACTATTATTGGAAAGCTTGATCTTGTTGAAAAACATTTGTTTAGCTAAAATTAATTATTGTTCAATATCTGATCCCCAATGTCATTACACTATCTTACATTATTGTACCGAACTCTTAGTTGAATAGTGATTCTTTGTTAATTTAACTAATCCTTAGTTGATGAATGTTCTAAACTCTAAATTACCCCTAAAGTCAATTCAAACCAAACATACTTTTGTTTGCTTATGAATCAGTATAGTCTTAAGAATGTATAATTGATGACTAATATTTGTTCAACTGATAAACCATTAATAACCTATCTCTTATTGATACATTGACATAATTCGTTTGCAATCAAACTCTTGAATAATTATTGATCCCTACTTGATTCAACCAGTACTTGGTTAAGGAGCGTTCTAAAGATTTAGAATTCCTTTGAAGTTAATTCCAAACCAAATTTCCTTTGGTACGGAACCTGATAATCTAAGCAGAGATGAACAACCCTATATCAGGGGATTATTTTAGAGCTACACAATGGCATTAAAATGTTTGCGGAATACATAGTATAAAGGGCTGATCACCTGGAGTACGAGATGATCGTCCACATAGTCGTTTAGACTGTTAAAGGTTACAGTAGAAACACCTGTTAACCTAGGACATAGATGATGATTATGGTCTTTTAGACTGTTAAAGGTTAAAGTAGAAATACTTGAAAACCTAGAGCATAGTTCGTGGTCTTGTGACCCTCAGTGTATTCTTTTGATGTTGATGTCTGTTGTTAACTTAAATGTTCGTTATTCCCTTGAACTCATATCTTTTGAATTAAAGTTTATTGTTCTGGTAAGAGTACTATACCATTGAAAGCTCAGTTAATTTTCATTCATAAAATGCTATTGTATATTATCCTTCTTGTGGGCAATTGTTTGCCCACTCTTGCACAAAACAATGTAGATGAAGTTAAGAAGTTTGAAGAGCTTTCTACAAGCAAGGGCAAGGGCAATGTGTTTGATTAGAAGACATTTAATTTACCATTCATTTATAAAGCTTATGTAATAGATTTGATTTTGATTATATTTTAATATTCTGCTGATGATTGTAATAATAAAGGTTAGATGACCTGGGATTTATTTGAGATTATGTAACCCTTTAATGGGAGATTTATTGTTTAAACTTTTTAGTTTAATTATATCCTTTGTTTATGGGTAGTTAGTTATGATTTAATTAGACAGTGAACACCAAATCTGTGGGATTGAAGTGCCCGTATTTGGGGGTGTGACAATTGATCTTACCCCAAGCCAAAGGAAAGACATGGTTACTCTATTGACCCAGTTCTAGAATGTGTTTGTATGATCTCATGAAGACATAATTGGTTTGTCTACTAATATCATCATTCATCACTTGCCCATTAAAGAGAGATTTAAGTTAGTAAAACAGAAGCTCAGACGATTGAAACCATAGTGGAGTTTGAAAGTCAACGAAGAAATTGTCAAATAATTTAAAGCCGACATCATCATGGTATCAACATACCCTGAGTGGCTATCCAACATAGTTCCCGTACCTAAACCCAGAGGGAAGGTGTGAGTGTGTGTGGATTACAGGGATTTGAACAAAGCTTGTCTCAAAGATAATTTCCCATTACAATTTATCCATATACTTATAGACAATGCGGCTCAGTATGACATGTACTCTTTTGTTGACTGGTTTGCTGGATACCACCAGATCATGGTTGCTAAAGAGGACCAAGAGAAAACAACCTTCATCACTTAATGAGGAACCTTTTGTGATAGATGTTTGTCATTCGGCCTCATCAATGCCTGTGCTACCTATTAGCGATCCATGATGGCTCTTTTCTATGATTTAATGCACAAAAAAAAGTTCATGTGGAGGACATCATCGTCAAATCTCATATGGAAGAGGACCACATTGACCACCTTAAAAAGCTTTTCAACCGGTTGCGCAAATACTACTTGAAGCTGAATCTGTCCAAGTGTGCCTTCAACATCAATTCAGGAAAATTGTTGGCATTTATAGTGAGCCACAAAGGCATTGACCTGGATCCTACCAAAATGCAAGCCATCACTGAGATGCCTATGGCCCAGATAGTGAGCCACAAAGGCATTGACCTGGATCCTACCAATACGAGGATTTTTGGGGAGAATCAATTTCATCAGTAGATTTATCTCCCAACTTACAACAACGTGTGAGCCCATCTTCAAGTTGTTAAGGAAGAAGTCCTCCAAGAAGAGGAATGAAGAGTTACAAAAGGCCTTTGTGACGCCCCAAAATTAAGACACTCATATCTCAAATTCGGTACATCGTGTGCTAACTCTAATAATAAATCAAAATCTCACACAACAGAAAATAGAATAATTTACATTGTTATAACATAAATATTCTCATCCCAATGTCTCGTAAGCATTACTACAACATTCTAATACATAAAGTTAAACATAACTTAGTACATCATAATACATAAGTCTTATTACAACATGATAATATTAAATTCCTAGCGCAAAGGAACAAAGCTATTCCATAGCCTTGCCCTTACCCTTGTCCTTGCTTGAGGGTTCACCATGTTTTGCCTTAACTGGAAGTTTTAAGGAAAGCAAGAATGAGAAACAAATTTGCCCAACAAGTAATATAGAAATAAGGGTGAACAGTTATAAGTTCAAATCCCAAGGGTAAAATAATAAATAATAGTTCAGGAATTATCAATAATTCTCAATTAGTGTCACTATGGACTGTAAGATATCAAGAATATTCAAAGA
This sequence comes from Panax ginseng, assembly GCA_020205605.1. Classification (NCBI taxonomy): domain Eukaryota; kingdom Viridiplantae; phylum Streptophyta; class Magnoliopsida; order Apiales; family Araliaceae; genus Panax; species Panax ginseng. Next base: position 49,074,554 of record CM035129.1, on the reverse strand, counting down.
GTTAATCATTTAAAGATTCGAGAATAATGAACACTGAGTAGTTACAAGGGACTAAGAATGTCACGCCCCAAAATCTGGTCTATCTTCACACCCGAATTCTGTGCGTCACGAGTACATCATTCTTCCAAACATACATCATTATATAGTGAAATATAACAACATAAATTCTCAATTTCCAGTTTTTAATACCTTATAACCTCGTTCATTACAAATAATGATAATTACATTATTTTTTACATCTTGCGCGAGTGACTTTCATCCGCCACTAAGGATACATAACAGTTCATTAAACTAGCTTATAGTTTAATTAAACTATTCCACATTACAAGTCTTCGCTTGATCTTCAATATCATTCATCTAATGAAGGGCACTTCTTCTGGATATCGATCAGCTCGATCTTTACGGTATCCTTAAGTTCTTCTACTCGTACGCTAAAAATGTTTTTTATTTAAAGCAAGTATGAGCATTCAATTGCTCAGCAAGTCATAAAAGTTAAATAAACAAGCTCGAGAATTCAAACATTCCTTTAGAACTTTGATAATCGAACAAAGGTTATGACGCAGCTTGAATAATAGGAATAAACTCTGATTCTTATCATTTTAAAACATTAGTCACATTCACTTTAAAATACTTTCATTCTTCTAATCATTTTCATACACATCCTGTCTAGCTAAAATCTTTAGCACAAACTTAATAATAACTGTTCATGTATAAACAGAATATTTTCATATTGAACTGTTTTATCACAGAATAATTCATCTCATAGAAACACTAAAGTGTTCAAATTATGGCACAAGGCCTCATATGTTCTACCACCTTGTACAAATATCACACATTCACAAATACATAAAACTTCTCATGTTCAACATCTGGGAAGTTTAAGAAACTAGCATTCATCTCAAATATGAATGAAGTTAGAAAACTTACCTTACGCATAACATAGAATAATATGAATTTAGCATTCATCCCATTGTTAAGAAATTTCCTGACGTATTTCTTGAAGAACTTTCTGGCCTACCCTAGAGCGTGAAATTGAATTTTGTATTGACCTTGAACCCAGTACAAAACCCATTTCCAACACTCCATATCAAATGGCTCCTATTGAACTTTAGGAGTTAAAACCCAAGCTCAGAGGCTGCATAGACATCAGTTTCATTCATCCTAGTACAACTTTTTGGGGTGCTCCTATTCTATTTGTAAAGAAGAAAGATGGGAGTATGCGACTTTGCATTGACTATCGAGATTTGAATCATGTCACCGTCAAAAATAGGTACCTGTTACATCACATTGATGACCTGTTTGGCCAGTTGTAAGGTGCTAAATTCTTTTAAAAGATCGATCTTGTTCTGGATATCATCAGTTAAAGATTAAAACCGATGACATTCCAAAGACTGCTTTCAGAACTTGGTACGGGCATTATGAATTCCTAGTCATGTCTTTTAGATTGACTAATGCTCCTGCTGCCTCCATGGATATGATGAACCGAGTATTCAAGGAATATTTGGATCATTTTGTGGTTGTCTTTATTGATGACATCCTCATTTACTCCAAAAGTCGTGAAGATCATGAGCAACACTTGATGTTGATACTCCAAAAGCTTCGTGAAAATAAGCTATATGACAAGTTGAAGAAATCTGAGTTCTAGTTTGACGAAGTAGCATTCCTTGGGCACGTGATATCAAAAAATGGAATATCAATAAACCCGGCGAAGATTGAAGCAATACAAAGTTGGGAGCAACCTAAATCAGTAACCGAAATACGTAGCTTAATGGGCTTAGCTGGTATTATTATCTGAGATTCGTGAAAGGGTTTTCTCGAATCGCTACTCCATTAACTCGGCTGACTCGAAAAGATACAAAGTTCAGATGGAGTGAAGAATGTGAGAAGAGTTTTCCAAGAACTCAAGAGGAGACTCATTTCAGCACCTGTTCTAAGAATACCATCAGGTTCAGAGGGATTTGTCATCTACATTGATGCTTCAGGCAAAGATTTAGGATGTGTTCTCATGCAACATGGGAAAGTCATAGCCTATGCCTCACGACAACTCAAAGAATATGAGATGAATTATCCTACTCATGATCTAGAGTTGGTAGCACTCGTTTTCGCGCTAAATATCTGAAGACATTACCTATATGGGGAGAAAGTGGAGATCTATACAGATCATAAAAGCCTCAAATATTTATTCACCCAAAAGGAACTCAACGTGCGACAACGGCGTTGGCTTGACCTGTTGAAAGATTACGACCATAACATTCAATACCATCCTGGAAAAGCGAACATGGTAGTTGACGCGTTAAGTAAAAGATCATAAGCGGGTATGAGTGCGATATTTTCAACACCAAGGCCCATTTTGTATGACTTACAAAGGATGGAGATAGAGTTAAAGACTCCAAGTACCCACGTGGATGTCGAATATAGGAGTAGAACCGACTTTAATCAATAAAGTTAAAGCTACTCAAGCTACAGACCCAGAGCTGATGCGTATAAAGAAGAAAATACAAGAAGTTGATATTCCAGAAGCAAAGATCGACGAAGAAGGAATAGTTTGAGTCAACTCCAGACTTTGTATTTCCAACGACTTTGATTTGAAGTATAAAATCATGATGGAGGCACACAACACACCGTTTGCAATCCATCTTGGGAGTACCAAAATATATCGTGATCTTCGATATACATTTTGGTGGAGCAATATGAAGAGAGAGATCTCGGAGTTTATGTAAGACCCCAACTTTTATGAATAAATATTAATTTTTCTCGAAATATATTTTTTAATATTATGGTGTGGATTTGTTATATTATTATAGGTGTGGGTAATATTTACAAATTTTACAAAGTAAGAAAGTTGTTATAAAATATTCGATTGGTTGGGGAATATTCGTTTTAACAGGGAATATTCGTAGGATGACACAATCATTGGTGGACCCCACAATGAAAGTATTGTCAGAGTTAGAAAACGACAGAAATATATTTTTATAAAAATAACGGCAAAAGTTTTACCATTAAACTGTTGAAATAACCGGTGGTAAAAGTATAGTAATACATTTGGTTGCATAGTAGCATATAGTATTATACAGTATCTTGGATTATTGATACTTACGTGAGAAGTCATTCAGTTATACTCAATTATTGCTACAGTAATTGCTGTATAATATCTCTAATATTATTCAATTATTTTCACAATATCATCTGCATAATATTTTATATTATTAAATCAATAATTGAGATGACACTGTTATTCATATTATTATTTGCATTATTGACAATGTCTAGAAAGTTCTGTCGAGGAAAGGGGTTAGGTTATCTAATTGTGCGCCAATAGGAAGAAATCCTTATCGGAAAGCCCCCTCTTTCCTAGGAATGATCTGGTTGTTAATATTGCAAGTTATATTATTGATGAATAAAAGTTGTTAAAATATTTCCATTGTGTAAGGATTATTAGTATTAGTGGAAATCGATATTTATTTCGATGATATTTGGTTTCTGGAGGTTAAATTGACCAATCGGGTAATTAATCGTATAAATAAGCAATTAATTGCTATTAGTTCACATGCATATAACTATTTGTTCACATAAATGGAACTATTGATTCACATGCATGTACTATTAGGGGAAGCGGTGCAAGTTTGATAATACTTGTAGGACTAGATTAAAAATGAAGTAAAAGATGAAAGTAGTATATTATAATAATTCGAGCCCCAAAACGTGCAATTATCGAAACTATGTTTTCCTATAAATAGAAGCTCATTCTTATTTCATTCTCACCAATTCACGAAGACTCACAAGAGAAATTATAGATAGAGAAGCTATAGAGAGAAAGAAGAAGAGTATTATGCTACTTCACTATTCCAGTATCCAGTCTTCTTCTAAGTAAGGGATATTATTTTTGTTCAATACTCGTATGAAATAATTTTTTCTTCCATACTTTGTAGTATGTAAGTAATATTATTTCGTTATGTATTCCTACTTCTACACTCATTTTGTTAAAGTATTGCTTCTATACTTTATGAAATTAGTAGAATATCCTTGAAATTTGCGCTTCATCTAGTAGCGTTTTACAAGGATATTTTTCGGAACATTCTTGTTAAATTTTAAGCTTTTCATGCTGGAGTACTGTTCACAGGGTACTATTCACAAAGTACTATTCAAACAGTAATATTCACGGGGTATTATTCAAACAGTAATATTCACGGGGTACTGTTCAAGGATTATTAGTGTTAGTGGAAATCGACATTTATTTCGATGTACTATTCACGGGTTACTATTCACTTGAGTACTATTCACCCGGGGTACTATTTGTGACAACCCGAGAAATTAGACAATTTATTAAAATCTTAAATGATGGATTTAAGGTCAAATAATAGATCTAGACAGAAAATAAGTGTATGCGTTTGATATTTTTGGGAAGGAATTTTGAGGATTTCAAAATTCTGTGAAAGCTTTTAGTGAATTATTCAGGATTAAGTTTATATGCGTATATGTTCTGTGTATATTGTTGTATATGTGTTCAGTATGTGGTTAAGGGTCAAGGTTTGACCATATAAATTTTATCAGTGTTAAACCCTAAGTATATATTAAGAACGTCGACGTTCAGTTAGAAAATCCTAGCAATGGATAAGAAACCCTAGAAACCGGTTTTGAAACCCCAATTTCGGTTCTGGGAATTCAAAACCCTAATTTGGAAATTGAAAACCCTAGTTTGGGAATGCAAATGCTATGTATAAGGTTTAAATGTCATTAATTTTAATTTATTAGGGAAAACCCTAATGAATTACTTGAAACCCTAATTGACTATTAGAAAATCCTATTACCAGATCTGGAAACTCTAATATTAGATTTCGGGAATTTGAAACCCTAATCTAGGAACTTAAAGCATAATTATAATGCTCAAGTGCTATTAATTATAATATTAATTAGGGTAAAGCTTAATTAATTAGCAAACCATAATTTCAAAAAAAAATTAACCTTAATTGTTCAATTAGAAATCCTAATGTACAATTATAGACTAATTGCTATTTTAGCAATTTTAATTAGGATAAATTAATCCTAATTAGTAAGCTTAATTTATGATTATAAATTTTTTTTAGTATAATTAGAGAATTCTAATTATAAATTACAAATGTTAATTTTCATTTTTAAAAACCCTAATCTGGAAACCCTAGAAAAGTGAATTATGGAAACCATAGGTTTTAACCCTAAGGGTTGCATCAAATAACAATTCTAGAATTAAAATTGTATGGAAATGACCATTTTACCCTTTTATAACATTCTTTAATTGGTGGAGTGAAAATATTTCCAAGATAATGAGTTGTTCACCAACTCTAACCACTCCTTGACTTAATTATCATAGAGATCTCAGCCCCTTACATCATAATAGATACATTGTATCAAAATAATTGGATTAAAGAGAGAGAAATGACCACTTTCATTTTCATTTTTCTCCAAGACTTTCTCTCTCAAATTTTTTTGAAATGTAGAGTGAGAAATTGAGATAAGATAAGCTAGTGTCAGTCCTTAACTTGACCAAAAATAGATCACAAAGATCAGATCCAAGAATCAAAGTCTAAAGAGGTATAAACCCTAAATTCTGTGAATCTTGTGTTTTGATGTTAGTTGTTGTTTAAAGTTATGTAAGAGGGTGTCATTTGATGATTTGGGTTGCTAAAACTTGGATCCATATCATTTAGATACTCGAAATTGAAGTTTTTAGAAATCTGGGAAAAGCTTGAAAAATAGCCTGACAACCATATGTTAGAGGCCATAGATCTTTATCTGTTAAGTGTTAGTGTTGTTTTATGTTATAGGTCTGTTCTTTGTTGTTAGGACTATGATCTGGAACTTGAATCAAGCTCAGATGAAGTTTAGATTCAAAGATATAAACGGTCAAATCTCGTTGACCAATCACGAAGTTGGATTTACGGCAAATTTCAGATTTGTCCGTAAAGCCCCGATCACTTTTGAAGCTCTAGATCTTGCTGTGTTTGATTAGTTAGGACATGTTGTGGTTTTGATCTTGTAGAGTGATATAAGGACTACAAGATCATGCCTTTAGATTGCTCATATCATAAACATAAACGAAAATAAGCACGGTCAAACATGGGTTGATCTGTGATGTCCCCAAAACGGTATACATCACCCATCTTGGGTCGCATGAGATACATGGTACAAAATTCAAATACAACTTATTTATACAACAGGTCGTGTAAAATACGACAAAACATAATCTAAGAGTTCAAACAAGAATTTTTCCTTCTGAGACAATATCCACACTCAATGGAGTCCTCATTACAATTATTATCACACTATTTCACGAATAGTGAGGACTACTAAAACAACCATCCGGACCGTCAATCCCAGTTCTCGACTTCGTCCGACTATATTCTCATTTCTGAAGAAAGCAAGTGAAAGAAAGGGTGAGCTCAACTAGCCCAAGAAGAAATATTATGACTAAGATAATACAGAATAAATTATCCTTAGCCTTCAACACTATAACAATTGATAGAATACAATAGACAACAAGTTTTAGAACAACAACTGCAGCGGAATAAGCAATCCATTAGAAGAGTCAAGTAGAGCATAAAATTTACTATCTTCTATGATTTAAAAAGTTTTTCATCAACTTTATCATTTGAGACTCAATTTTAATAAATAAAATCGAATCATCCCTCGCACTACGACCAAGGATATTCATGTAATCATCAATGGTCATGATTATACCGAATAATCCACGGTCATAATCATACCAACAAATCCATCCATCAATGAACTACGTGCCAATGAGGACTTTTTACCACATCATTCGTTACATTACGGCCATGATTATACCGAATAATCCATGGTCATAATCATACCAAGTCCATTTATGCACGTAAGCCAAAGATGACTTTCATCACAATATAAGCATGAGGATGATGATCATGACATAATAATTCAATAAAACAAGTTCAAGGATAAATTTTAAAGATTTATGATTTAATTTATCCATAAATCAATAACGTTTAAATTGTCAACATGATACTGCTTTGTGGAGTAAAATTCAAGAATGCTCAGAAGAATATTTCCATGAAAAGATACTGGATGAAGCGTAAATATCAAGGATATTATACTAATTTCATGGAGTATAGAAGCCAAAACTTTAACCAACTGAGTATAATAGAATATATGAAACTGAAAATGAATTTTCACCCGCCATGCGGTAATCCACGTAGACAAATCATTTCCATAATTTAATAAGGAATGAATACGAAGGGTCATTCACCATGCATGCGGTAGTCCACGAGACAAAGTTATTTCAATGTAATAATAAAGAATGGAATAATGTAAGAATTCACCATGTATGCGATGAGTCCGCGTGAGACAAAGTTATTCAACAATGTAATAGTAAAGAATGGAATAAAAGAAGAATTCACCATGCATGCGGTAGTCCACGTAGACAGGTTATTCCAACAGAATAATAAAGAATGGAATAACATCCATTACGAGTATTGAAAGAAAATAACTCTCTTCATGAATACGAAAGAAATAATACCCCTTACCTTAGAAGAAAACTGGATACTGGAATAGCGAGGTAGCAGACTCCCCTAATAGTATTATCAATCTTGCACCAACTTTCCTAATAGTAAATCATGTGAATCAATAGTACAAACATGTGAACAAATAGTTATAAGCATGTGAATTAATAGCAATTAATAACTCATTTATCCTATTAATTACCCGATTGGTCAATATAACTTCCAGACATCAATTATTATCGAAATAAATGTCGATTTCTACGAACACTAATAATCTCAATACAATGGAACTATCAATTTCATCTTTAATCAACACGAACTTATTCATCATTAATATTATAATTCACAATATTTAACAACCAGGTCGTTCCCAAGAAAGAAGGGGCTTTCCGATAAGGATTTCTCCTTATTGGCGCACAATTAAGTGACCAAACCTCTCCTTGACAGAACTTCTAGACATTTTTAATATTGAAAATAATAATATGAATAACTTTGTCGTCTCAATTATTTGTTTAATAATATATAAAATATTATCACGAGATGATCTTTGTGACAATAATTGAATCAATAATATGAGAGATATGATGTAGCAATTATTGTAGCAATAATTGAGTATAACTGAGTGACTTTTCACGTAAGCATCAATAATCAATATCGTGTGCTACTATGCAACTATGCGTATTACTGTACTTTTACTACCGGGTAGTTCAACAGTTTTAACGGTAACACTCGCCGTTATTTTTATAAAAAGATAATTCTGTCGTTTTCTAACTACGACAATACTTCCATTGTGGGGTCCACCAATGATTGTGCCGTCATACGAAAATTCCTGACAAAAAGAATATTTCCCGACCAAATGATATTTTATAACAACTTGCATACTTTACAAAATTTTCACATATGTCCCTTAACTTTAACCTTTTATCAATTTAACCATTTACGAAATAAAATAATAATTATAAGAAAATTGAATACTTTCATTTCATAAAATTTGGGGTCTTACATTGACCAACTGCCTGGGCTCCATTTCTGGAAAACCCAATAAGTTAACAACCGTTTCCTGACAGGAACTTTGACCGACTTTGATCTTTCCATTTTAATGTTGTTAAGTTGATGTAAGGTTATAGAATTGTACTCTGATATGTACTCTACACAAATGAACCATTATATCACATAAATAATACTTAGACTGCAAGCTACAAGGATCTAAAGTAGCACCCTTGAACTGTTCTTCATTTCTAGAAAACCCAAAAATGAAGAACAACCTCTGACAAGGATTTGTGAGGCTTAAATCTCTATGATCTGATGTTGTTTAGCCATGATGTTTGTTTGTATGTGTAGTATTACATACATACTACAACACTGATGCCCTAGATTGCCTAGATAACATCTAGAACATGAAAATCAATATTAATAATAATTAATTTATTTAATAAATATATTAAATAAATTATGGGAAAATAGAATTAATGATTTAAAAATCATATAAAAATGATTTAAGTGTTATAAAAATATTTTAACTTATAAAATATAACTTTTGATATTTTGTCATGAAAATATTAATATTTTAATATTAATAGCAATTATCGGATAATGGATTTAATCTGTTTAAAAATCATATAAATATGATTTTAAGGTATTAAAAATACTTTGATATATTATAAATATATTATAATATTATGTTATGATTTTCATTAATATTTAGTATTAAATAAATATTAATGATAAAGGAATTATATGGTATTTAATTCATTTAAATACAATATTAATTATTGAAAAATCATGATAAATGGTAATAATTATCGTAAAATTATTACGAGCTTATGAAAAATATTTTGATTGATAATATGATTATCTAAGATAATTGTTAAGTGTTAAGCAGAGTTTAATTGAACTTAAACTCGTGAATTGTCTGACTGTAATAGTTGGGATGTTAGAAATTTTGTTTGCTCAAGTCAGACTGAAATAGTTTGACTTGATACTATGTCGTATGTGTTGTATAGACTAATAGGGTTATGTGTTAATGTGTTTAGCTTATTTTAAAGTTGTGATTATATTATTCTAATTTGTATATCAATATTATTTATATATTAGGTCTTCAGTCAAAGCTTATTAAATTGCATAACAGTGATCGACCGGACAGGCAAGTTTTACTTAACTCTACTTAGAGTTATTTCATTCAGATATGCTTATGGTTAATCATTGTTGATTGCCATTGTAGAATTGTACTCTATACATATTGCATGTATAAAGTCAGGTATGAAAGGCTGATTGCCTTCATTACTAGTCGGTCCAGATATATTTGTTCATGTTCTATACTTGTTCAGTCAAAAGTTTATTCGCGCTAATTCACAACTATATTGATGAATTATAGCCAGCTTATTATTCAAATTCTTTCAATCATGATATATCCTTAAATAAATTTAAACTTGCCGGGAAACCTTCATGCTCACCCTTGCTATATCTTTGATAAAACATTGCAGATTGAGACGAATGTGTCGGATACAAGGAAAGGTTAAAGACAGTTCCAGCTTAAAGTTAATTGTGCAATTAGATTTGTAATAGTCTTATATAATAATAATGTTATATGTTAGACAAGTTATGAATTGTGTATAAGTTAAGGTTACTCGACCTTGGAGAAAAGTGTGTAAGTTTAATGCATAAACAATTTATGTTTATATCTTCCGCAAATAGTTATAGAATGATTGTACCAGATCCGTGGTGATTTGGGACCCGGATTTGGGGCTCTCACACTATTCATGACAAAAATTGATTTCTTTTCTGTTCAAATCATTTTTGATACAATATTATTCTTGAATTTTACTCCACAAAGTAGTATCATGTTGACAATTTGGACATTATTGAATTCTAGATAAATTAAATTATAAATCTTTAAAATTTTATCATTTGCTTTCTTTTAATTGAATTCTTATATCATTGTCATCATCCTCATGCTTATATTGGGATAAAAGTCATCTGTGGCTTATGTGCATAGATGGACTATTAATTGGTATGATTATGACCAGGGATTATTCGATATAATCATGATCGTAATGTTATAAATGACGTGGTAAAAGTCCTCATTGGCCCGTAGTGCATTGATGGACAATGGTTGGCATGATCATGACCATTGATGAAAACACGAATATCCTTGGCCCGTAGTGCATGGATAATTCATGGTCGTGATACTAATGAATATCCTTGGCCGTAGTGCAGGGGTGATTCGATGATATGGATTATTTATTATAATAGCCTCAGATCCCGGTCCCAAATCACCAAGGATCTGGTATACTATTTATATAACTATTAGAGAAGATATAAACATAAATTATTTATACATTAAACATTACACACTATCCCCAAGGTCGAGAACCTTCACATAAAACCTGAATCAATATCATATCTAACATACAATGTTATTATTATACAATACTATTACAAATCTAACTGCACACATAATTCCCAAGCTAAACTTGGTTTTAACTTTTCCTGGTATTCGACGTATTCGCCTTAATTTACAATGTTTATCATGATATAGTAAGGATGAGCAACAAATTTGCCCAGCAAGTTTAAGTTAAATAAATTAAGGATATATCATGATAGAAAGAATTGAACAATAAGCTGGCTAAAATTCAAAAATATAATCGTGAACTAGCATGAACAAATTTTCATAGCTGAACGAACAATGTACATGAACATATCAATTATATCTGGACCGATTGATAATGAAGGTGATCAACCTTTCATACCTGAAGAATATATGCAATATGCACATAGTACGGTTTAATAATTCTTAAACATGGAAATCAGTAATGGTTAACCATAAGTTGAAAGAATAGTTCAAGAAAAACTTTCCTGATCCATTGATTATCGTTACACAACCTATTTAGCTTTAGCTGAAGACCTAATATTAATAATATTGATTTCCAAGTTAGAATAATATCATCATAGTATATTATTATTATATATACTCATATAATGACCTAAACACATAACACATAACCCTATCAATCTATACAACACATAAGACCTAGTATCAAGTCAGACTATTGCAGTCTGAGTTGAATCTGACATAATTCGACATCCCGACAAAACTTAGTTTGGACAATTCTCGAGCCTACTAATCATAAGACTCGGTCTAAAACACTTAACAATTATCTTACATAATTTATTATCATCAAAATATATTTCAAAGACTCGTAATATTTTTTAGATAATTATTACCATTTATCATGATTTTTCAATCATTAATATCATATTTATAAAAATTATATACCACATTATTCTATTATCATTAATATTTATTTATTATCAAATATAAATGATAATCATGACATAATATTATAAAATATTTATAATATGACAAAGTATTTTTAATACCTTAAAATCATATTTATATGATTTTTAAACAGTTAAATTCATTACCCGATAATTGCTATTAATATTAAAATATTAATATTTTCATGACAAAATACCAAAGTTATATTTTATAACTTAAAATATTTTATAACACTTAAATCATTTTTATATGATTTTTAAATCATTAATTCTATTTTTCTATAATTTATTTACTAAATAAATTAATTATCATTAATATTAATTAATTAATGAAATTCATCACATAAATTAATTCCCGCATGACCACTTCAGGTGTGCGGAGGAGGGCTTCTGAAGTGCCTCGACCCCATTTTATTAGACAGCCTCGTCGCTTGGCGGAGGCGGTGATACGTCCTGTCTGGGTTGACGTGCCGGTCGTTGAGGACGAGGATGTTCTGGTTTCAGACCCTGCTCCTGCTGCACATGTTCCTCGTAGGGATTTCCCAGGCATTTAGGTGTCGATCCTAGAGGTTCTGAGAGATTTAAGTAGACACCCCTCAGTTTACCTGCAAGCAAATGAGGTACTAGCTGGATTTTGATCTTCCTTTTTTCCTATTGATGAGGAGTAAAGGTTTTTGATGTTGATCTGCTTTGTAATGTTGGTTCCCGGCTTTACACAGCATAGAGGGAACTGGTTCAACATTCACTCCACATACCAGGCTATGCATCCTGATTATAGAGCGATTGTGAATGGCTGAGCGCTGGTTTTACCAAACTCAGTCTTTCTATTTGTTGGACTATGAGGTGATGATGAAGCCGATGGATTGGCAATTTATCATAGGTATGGAGTTTGGAGGGGATCCAGTTCCATGTACGGAGGATATTACCCCGACTGCCGTTCGATCCTTGCTAGGAGTTCCGGCTGAGGCGCTAAAGGGAAGGACCATTCGTATAGGTCCATTGAGTGTAGATACTATAAGCGGGTTGTTGAGTGAGGCTATACCCGATGATGTGAGAGTCAAGGATCACATTCTTCGGTGATTGTTCCTGATGATCATTAGGGGCTGCTTCATAGCTGATAAATCTTCTACGGTGTCATTCAATTTAGTGAGTGCCACACGACAGGTGGACCGTATCAGAGAGTATGACTGGGGCTCCTACACCTTCGCCTATTTCCTCAGGGGTATGTGCATGCATTCGCAGGGCTTGACATGGACTTGGCTAGGATTTTACCCATTTCTGCTAGTGAGTATTTCTCTTATAATTTCCATGTATAGGTTAACAGTGTTAACTGGCAGCAGATGTTTGCCTTTGTGTTGACAGTTCTGGGCCTATGAGAGGCTCCGATGTTTGCGTCCTGTGAGTGTGCTAGGCATGGAGACCTATCCACGAGGATGGGGATGACATCATTCCATACTGGCGGAGGTCCCTGTAGCTGAGGGTCTCACTCATTGTCGCCTACAGCTGGAGTTATTGACAACTAATGCCATTACTTGGATTCCCTATTCTGGGGAGCACTTGGCCATTAGTTTTTAGGATGGATACCCGACTGGTGTCGAGTAAGTGATTTCCACCGGTAGGATTCCTATCTTTACAGATGGAGGATGAGGGCTCTATTTAGGAGAGCGTACTATTAGGAGCACCGCAGGAGAGATTCATATACCGATCTTGCCTTCTGCCAGACGTTATTGGCCTGTTTCACATTCACCCATAATTGATATCCCCTTGATGGGTGTTGACGGTTTTACACTGTCAGAGGGTCCACATACCCAGGCTACGTTCCAGCATTGGTGGTCCCCTCGTACCATCGGAGCCCAGACCCGTGCCATGTAGTTTATGGGGGATATAGTTCCTGGATCCGTGATGATGATGGATTGGATGGCCTATGTCAGAGATCCTATTCACTTAACACAGATTGACGCTTGATTTGACAAGTTGGACCAGACACATTTCTTTATCCCAAGACTTGGGAAAAGATCTAGTAGAGGCAGATACATTTGATCCTTCTAGCTAAGAAGCTGGCCCCTCAGATGACCCATATATGGCTTTGCCGATGCGGATCCTCCATTGTATAGGCCTGACCCCGTTGATGGAGATCATGTGACTCATGAGGAGTTACGTCAGGTTGACAGGATTGATGATGTAGACATTGACACCCTTATCTTCTTCTGATGTATATTCTCATTATATCTTTTGATAGGCCTCTGTTAGACACTGGGTGGTTGTGCCCCATTCTCGTTATATCTTTTGATAGGCCTCTGTTAGTAGTTGGGCATCTGTACCCAATTTCCCTATATTTTTAGTTGTACAGAGATGTATTAGATGATGATGTACTTAGGAATGTATATACTTTTATTCCCTACATCATATTGCCATCTATTGTTTTTCATGCATGTCTTATGTTATATATATGTATGTCCAGAGATATTCAGCATTGACCCCTGGATGGTTTTATGAGACGTCCCATATAGATGTCTTCTTCGACACTTAGCCATATTGATCATACCCCACCAATATTGGTGGCATCTCGTCTGAGATCGTGGTATGATAATATGTCACCTTTAGTCAGGGTGACTATAGATCAATTATTGCAGCATACTATAACTCTCCTGATGTTTTAGGTTCCCGCAGGCTTTGTAGAGGGTATGTTGGAGCATTGGATACCAGAGAGGTAGGTCTTTCGGTTTGGTATCCATGAGTTGACTTCTACCTTAGAGGAGTATGTATGGTTGACGGCGCTGCCACTGGACAGACCTTGTGTGCGAATGGCTATCGGCGACATGAGCCGACAATTTATGAGCCTCACCGAGCTGAGGCGTAGAGTTGTGCAGGATGAGATCACATCTGGCCACGTAGTATCCTAACATTATCTGATGGACAGATTTAGCTTTGAGGATAGCTACAGGGCATTCCAAAGATTTTACCATGTTGGAGCATCATTAGCATTTAGCCAGAGTAGATGTACTTCTACTGTGCGTATTATCATATGTATACATGCAATGGTACATGGATGAGTAGGACATTTGCATCATTATGGCAGTGAGAGCTCTCTTGGAGGGTCACACCATTATGTCGATGATTGTAGAAGAGATGTTGAGATCGGCTACATATTACAGTTCTTACCCTGTAGGGGTATTCACAGGCAGTTCGGTAATGTTATACGTGTAGTGCATGTCACACTTGAGACCGATTGGAACTTTTCAACGGCACAGATATTGTTTTACCCATGAGATAACCATGACGTACTCCTTTTAGCCTGTAGAGTGTATAGATCCTGCATCTTGGTCCATTTTCTTGGCAGGGATTAGAGATCTATTTGATGTATTACCATGTACAGGGCTTTTTTGACCTTGCAACTTCATCACTCATGCTCTAGGCATGGATTGTCTCCCTCTAGCTGGTTTGAGGGGAATGACTACTGACTACCCACTAGCTGTGATGTGTCAGTTTGACCAGTAACATAACTTCCATCCTTTTGAGGGGGCATTGAGTCAGCATTTAGATTCTCGCCATTTGTCAACAGAGGACAGATCCAGGGTGTATATGCCTATTGGGATCAGCGTGAGCTAGCTGCATTTTTTGTTAGCCATCCAGGTTGTTTTGCAGAGTATTTCGCATGGATGGAGATAGAGACTACATCGGCTGCAATAGTATCCACATTGCCGAGGATTAATTCTTGATGATGGGGAACCCATAGAGGACATTGATATTCCCATAGAGGAGGAGCTATTCACTGGGTTGCCAGCAGCTCATGCAGATTCTCTCAAGACGAAGTGCTCTCGTGATTCAAAGATTCAAAGATGAGATTTAGAGCATAGTCTTCATCTGATGACCTTTGAGAGAGATCAGGCTAGGGCCTTGATGTTGACGGTTCTTGATGGGAGAGACACCGCTCTATTAGAGAGAGATAAGGCTGGATCAGCCTGAGATGCATTGATTATTGAGCGGGATGCTGCCCTATCTGCCCGGGATGTGGCCGTTATAGATAGTACTTCAATGAGATCCCTTATGACTGGCATACTTGCCGATATAAGTGCATACATTGATGAGCATCATGTCACCATGTAGTTGGCCTCAGATCTTCTAGCTCGTGTAGATACCCTTGGGCAGGAGCTTGCAGTGTTACCCCTTTCTTCAGAGAGAGATGCTATGTTAGATCTGAGAGTCTGCATACATACCGATCTATAGATAGACTTGTATTTTCTTGCACAGACTAGTTTAGCCATTTGGTCATGTACAACACATATTATATATATCAAACAACATATTATATTGCAGGGAAATATATGTTGATTCACTTCCCTTTTAGTTGTGCCTTGATACTTGCTTGATATTTACCAGATTCTTCAGGGCTTGTGACCTTGATGTATTCCAAACTTATCCTTAATAGGTGGACATTGAGATGTTGCAGGATCTTTCAGAATGGATCATTGATCTGTATGTATCCCTACCTTCTTTAGTGTCTTGGGACTAGTTTCTGTATGTATATGTGGAGATGAGTGTGGCTTTTCCTCTTTGAGATTGACCACACAACAGATGGTCACCAGTACTTCTATTTAAGAGGATCCCAGTTAGTTCCCTTTCTTATAGATTGGTGTTGCTCTTCAAGGAATCAACCGCACCTTAGATGGTCGCCAACTCTCCCATTTATGGGGATGTTAGGTAATTCCATCCCTTTGGTCTGAAGCCTATGAAATGTAATGGATTGAAGTTTGATCACAGTACCATGTGACAAGTATTTATGTTTTGGTAGGGGGTTAGATCGAACCATAAATGGCTGCCTACGTACTCTTATTGAAGAGGAGATCAGGTCTGCGTAGTTCAAACCGAGTGTAAGATGTTCAACACTGAATGGTGTAAGAGTAGAAAGGTGTAGAAATGTTTTCTGTTTATAGAGAAGGGTGTAGAAAATGTTTTTGTTGTTTTTTGTTTTATTGCGACCGGGCCATATATAATGGTTTCCTACATACTCCCAGGTATCAGGGAGATTAGGTCGACGTAGTTCACCTAATGTTCAGGGCGATTTGCAGCCAAAAATGTTTGATCCTATGTTCAGGACAAACTGTAGGGAAAAGTTTGATCCCATGTTCAGGACAAACTGCAGGTGTGAAAAAGTTTGAACCCATGTTCAGGATAAACTACAGGGGAAGGGTTCAATCCTTGGTGGGATAATTAAAATTGTATGAAGTGTGAAATGAAAGATCTGATGATCTGAAAACTAGGATGCTGGCTTGAAGAGTGTGTCTCCCTGATGGGGCAGATGGGTATGAAGAAAGGGTTGTGTGTAATAAGGGTTAAAAACCTAAAATGACTGGTGATCTGGTGATCCAAAACTAGGATGTTTCTTGATGGTAACTTCAGATATAGTACCGTTTCACGGTGTCTAAGTTGATGAGCTGTGGAAATTCATCGCCATCCATTTCCTGTAATCTGAGAGCACCTCCTATCAATACCACCTTGACAATAAACGGGCCTTCTCAGTTTAGAGCAAATTTTCCCTTTGTTTGATCTTGGTTGTCAATGATCTTCTTCAAAACCAAGTCATGTTGTTTAAACTGTCGTATCCAAACTTTCTTGTTGTAGGATCTAGCGATCCTCTGTTGGTATAATTGACCATGGAAGATAGCATCACTTCGCCTTTCATCTATTAGAGAAAATTGGTGATATCTGTCTTGTAACCATTGGTCTTCCTCCAGCTGAGCGTCAATTAACAATCTGAGGGATTCCATTTCCTCCTCTATGGGGAGTACTGCTTCCATCCCATAGGTCAATGAGTAGGGGGTTGCCCATAGTGGAAGTACGCAATGAAGTTATGTAGGCTAATAAAGTCAGAGACAAGAGGTCAGGCCATCCTTTGTGATTGGCGGACATCTTCTGCATGATATTCTGGATGTTCTTATTAGCCGCTTCAACAACACCATTCATCTTTGGACGGTAGATGACGGAGTTAAGGTGTTTGATGTGGAATTTATTGCACAACTCCTCCATCATTTTGTTGTTGAGGTTCTTAACATTGTCTGACATAATTACCTCTGGTTGTCCATATCGATAAATGACATTGTTTCTGATGAAAGCAATGATGACTTCTTTGGTAACCCTGGGGAAGGAGGCTGCTTCTACCCATTTGGTGAAGTAGTCGATTATGGTTAAGATAAACCGGTGCCCATTACTGGCTTTGGGATCAATGGGCCCGATCACGTCCATTCCCCACATTGAGAAAGGCCAAGGTGAACTCATACTGTGGAGTTCCCTCAAAGGGGCATGGATAACATTCCCATGAATTTGACATTGGCAGCATCTCTTGACATGATCATCATTGTCAACCATAAAGCGTGAGCCAGTAGTGCCATATTCTAAGGATCTTTTTAACAAGTAAAGGGCCGCTCATGTGTGGGCCACATACTCCACCATGGATTTCATCCATGAGGCTCTGAGCTTGGTCCTTGTCCAGAAATCTGAGGAGACCAATTCCTGCATCTCTTTTTTAGAGTGCATCTCCGCTTAGGAAGAACTTCATAGCCATTCGATGGATCTGCTGATATTCATTGATATGCTGATACTAAGGGTGTTGGATGGGAGGTAGCTCGTCCAATACTTCTCCAATATAATTCCATAGGCTGGAACCTTTTGTAGGGAAAATGGAATGCTTGGCATGTTTTCCTTGTTAGGTATGTTAATCAAGGAGACCAAAGTTGCTAGCGCATCCACAAAATCATTCCTATCCCGAGGAATGTGGAGGAAGTTTATTTCTTCGAACTCCGATGCTATCTGTAAAACTTGTCGATGGTATGATAGTAAATGTAGCTCTTTGGTGTGATAGATTCCTGTGGTCTATCTGATTACCTATTCTGAATCCCCAAAGATAATTAACCACCTGATACCCATTGATTGGGCAAGTTTGAGTCCCATGATACAACCTTCATACTCAGCTGTGTTATTGGTGTTGACAAACTGCAATTTGACAGTGACGGGATACTGCTTCCCCATATCGGATACTAGAACTGCACCAGCTCCAACTCCAGAACCTTCCATATTAATAGCTCCATCAAAATAAATTTTTCACGTATGGCATGCATTGTACTGATGGTATTGCTGGACTATCATTACCCCTTCATCAGGGAAGTATGTTTCCAAGGGTTTAAAATCCCTTATGGGTGCAGCGGCCAGTTGATCCATAATTCTTTAACCTTTCATGGACTTTTGCATCACGTAGACGAGGTCAAATTATTGTAGGATCAACTTCCATCTGGACAGCCGACAATTCAATATTGGTTTACTAAACACATACTTGAGAGAATCCACGCGGGATATGAGATGGGTTGTATGACCATGGAGGTAAAGTTGTAACCTCATGGAAGCCCATGCTAAAGGACAACAAGTCTTCTCAATCAGAGTGTACTTGTGTTAATTGCTGCTGAATCTTTTGTTGAGGTAGTACATAGCTCGCTCTTGGCCTCTATCGTCTTTTTATCCCAGCATGCAGCCCGTGGCATTGACATTAATGGACGGGTACATGAAAAGGGGAACATCATCCCTGGGTGGTACCAAAACAGGGGCGTTAACCACCTGCTCTTTGATTGTAAAGAAGGTTTTTGGACACTTATTGTTCCATTTAATGGAGGAGTTCTTCCTTAACAATTTGAAGATAGGCTCACAAGTTGTTGTGAGTTAAAAAATGAACCAGCTAATGAAGTTGATTCTTCCCAAAAATCCTCGTATCTCCTTCTCTGTCTGAGAAATGGGCATTTCCTTGATGGCCAGGATTTTGGTGGGATCCAGCTCAATCCCTTTGTGGTTGACTAGGAAACCTAGCAACTTGCCTGATTTAACGCCAAAGGTGTACTTGGCTGGATTCAACATCAAGTTGTACTTACGCAACCTATTGAAAAGCTTTTTGAGATGGTCTAAGTGGTCTTCTTCCCTTCGGGATTTGACAATGATGTCATCCATGTAGATCTCTATCTCTTTGTGCATTAAATAATGAAAAAAAGCCACCATAGCTTGCTAGTAGGTTGCTCTGGCATTAATGAGGCTGAATGACAATCGTCTATAGCAAAAGGTTCCCTAGACGTGATGAATGTAGTTTTCTCATGGTCCTCCTCAGCAACCATAATTTGATGGTACCCCGCAAAGCAATCAGCAAAGGAATACATGTCATATTGAGCAATATTGTCAATGAGAATGTGGATAAATGGCACGGGAAAGTTATCCTTAAGGCAAGTTTTATTCAAGTCCCGATAATCCACGTAAACTCGTACCTTTTCTCCCGGTTTAGGCATGGGAACTATATTTGATAGCCATTCAGGATATGTGGACACCACGATGATGCCAACTTTAAATTGTTTCATAATTTCTTCTTTAACCTTTAAACTCCACTTTGGTTTTAATAGCTTGAGCTTCAGCCTGACTGGCTTGAATCCCTCTTTAATGGGAAGGCTTTGGATGACGATGTTCGTGGACAAACCAACCATGTCCTTATAAGACCATATAAACACATCCTGGAATTGGGTTAATAGTGCAACCATGTTATTCCTTTGGTTTGGAGTGAGTTCTGTACCAATCTGGATCAACCTAGGGCTTTCTAAGGTTCCGTGCTTGAATGAGGTGGTTTGATCAAGATTTGGTTTGGGTTTGTCTTCGACCCATTCCTTGATCTCCTGAGGTATCTAAATGTCCTCTTGTATTTCCATCAAGTCTAAGTCCAACTTTTCATCAAAGTTACAGTCCTTGTGGAGAAAAGGCACCTCATCAGCAAGTACAAGCACATCTAAAATTAGAGTCTTGAAATAAAATATGCTTTCACTTAATATATAAAGTTGTTCAATCATACAAAGTGTTAGCATGTACTAACAAAATAACTGTTAATACTTTACAAAAAAGTAAACAGTTAAAGCTATCTACAGAGAAGAGGGGTTCTGCCCTTTTTACCCTTGTCGACAAATGCAATGAGTGCTGCTCCAATTGTCAAGGGTGAAGTCCTGGTGGATGGAAGTAATGAAGGGACGATCATCGTCCTCATTCTCCCGAATGATGACCATAATGTTGGGACAATCATCATTTTTAGTGCATCTATTTGTGTGCTCATCATAAAAAAGGATTCGTAGATGATACAAACTCCTGACGATGTCTTGTTTATGTTTCCGTTCCCTCTCTTCCACTTCGGGATCAGGAATCAGGACCTCTTTTGCTTTAATCGGTATCGGTTTAGGAAATAGCATAGCCATAACATGGGTTGGAACCTTTACCGGAGATTGTATAGGCTCAGGATCGGTAGGTGGAGATAATCACCGTATGATCAAGATGAAGGAATCATTTTGTGCTTGTGAGGATCCCTCGTGATTGGAGCTAGCAGAATAGACTAATCTAGCTATCCCTGTTTGACTGGGAACTTGAATTGGGTGCTTAATACCCTAATGATCTTTGCCCAACCCTTGTCCAGGTTGATGACTGTAACGCCCCGAAAAATCGAACCAATTGTAAATACTTTTAATAATGAATAAAATAATATTATTTATTTATTATTAAGTGTTAGTAAGATGAATGTCGTTCTATAACCTAGAAACGTCAAAACGTCGTAGTATTTTAACTATGTGGGAGAATTAAAGTGTTTGAATTTCTAAAACAAAAATAAAAGTTTTCCGAGAAATTTTTTGAAAAACACTATTCATCGATTTACGCTCGGAAATTATTTTTGAACTTCCGAGAAATATGTAAAGTTACAATATCAAGTTGAGATGGATTATGTAATAATAATCTAATTATGAAAAACATAATATTTCGCTTGCGAACTTAATTTGAGAATGATAGGAATATTAAGCGTTAAGAAGAAAGTGTAATGATTGTATAATACGAAGTATTGTACTAGTATTTATGAAGAATGGAATAACGTATGTTATGAATTAATATATGAGCTAGAATACGAGAATTATACGTATGGTATAATGATAAGTCTTTTAATTAAATGGATTGGACTTGTAGGATTATTGTTAATTTGGTATAGTCCAATGAGAATTTAGATGCAAGTCCAACAAAGAATGAACTAAGTTAAGTTAAGCAATTTAATCCCAATGCATTGATCCAATTGATTAGGATCCATGGAGCAACCCATGGGTGAATTGATGGGCAAGAACTTTATGTGATGCCCAAGTACTTTTTGTGATGATCAAGTGTTGTGATGAGCAAGAAAGATGAGTGGCTAGCAAGTTTACTTAGTGGTTAAGTAGATGAATAGTAAGGAGGTTAGTTGAGGAGGTGGGGTGATTAATGACTAGTATGCCCTCACCTTGGCTCTCCTATAAATAGAAGAAGTTGCTAGTCATTATTCATTGTTCAAATTTCATCCAATACAAATCAACTGAAGTGTTAGAGAGAATAAGCACTTTACAAGCCAAAACGTCCTTTGTTAGATTTTCAAAGAAGAGAAGTACAAGTTCTTCAAGGGTAAGACTCTTGTCTAATACATCTTCATCTCTATCATTGTAGGGTGATAAGAGAAGTGTAATTTAATGGACATGTATGCTATGAACAAATAAGAATTGATTAATGAATGGACTTAAGCCGAATAAGTTATGAATAAGTAACTTGAACCTAAATAAGTTATGAACTTATGATATGTTTTTCATATGAAGTTATTATGTTGGATATGATATGAGAACATTGAGTAAAGGACTTAAATCAATAATAAGTCATAAGTAAATGAAATCATATAAGTTATAAGTTGATAAGCCAAAAACTTATGAAGAATAAGTCAAAACCTAATTTGAAAATAAGTTAATGTAATAAGTAGTTTGAAATGTTCATATGATGGTTAGAATCCATTTAAAATAATGATCAAATCGTTAGTAACGAAGTTATGCCGGAATTCACACGATTAGACGTTAAGCGTCGAATTCGTGAAATTCTTGGAATGGAAGTCGTATTTTGTGTTTGAACTCGGAAATGTTGGTTTTCGAGGGAGACAAGTCATATTTGGCATTATAGAGGTGCGGACTCGAAAATGACCGAATTCCGACTTAGAACGAAGAAACGAGCGTTTATCATTTTTGTTAAAATGAACTAATAGGTGAAATTTTAGTAAACAAAGTCAAATAGATAAAATCTTGCATGAACGCGTAAAGTATGTAATTTGTGAACCGTATGCTGTTGAATGAGCCAATTCGGACTTATAACGAAGAAGTTATGCGTCCAGGAGTTTTGCAAAATTTTAAAGTCTGTAAAATTTTCTAAGGTACAGAGTTGACGCCGCGGCGCCAACCCAAGGCCAATTGGTGGCGCTACAATGCTAAGCACTGTGTCACTACTCATCTATAGAGTCACGTCGACGAAACACGAGAGTTATATGTGTGGAAATACAGCCAGCTTGGACCGGATGTCACCATCGCTAACTTTCGCAACATATAGCGAGATGAAGAAAGCAATGATCTACGCATAATGCCGATCTTAGGGTTTCGACAGATGAGAATGTTTACAAGTATAGAATGAAAGATAACTCATTAGTAATAAACTAAAGTGTAATTATAATATTGTTAAGGCATTGTTAGACACTTAAGGTATGATGATTAAAGGTTGATCATCAATTGAAGGTGAACATAATGAGAACGATGTAATGAAAAGCCGGAACCAATAATAACAAATCTAAGTTATAATTAGATTGAGAAGAAGGGTAAGATACATTAGGGACTGTATATGTTCATTCATGACCTAATGTGTTATGTGATATTATCATTGTTGTATAGACTCAAATACTTAAACAAAAGAATGTGTTATTAATTGTAGCAGACGCCAAAGGCAAGTACTCTAACCCTTATTTTAGTTCATTCTAAACAAGCTTTGTGATTCATGTATTCTTACGCATGAATTGATGTATGATGAAGTCAAAGCCAATTCTTTCGGCTAGACTTATATTATGTTTCTATCAAAGCATGTACAATGTTTACCAAGTTATATTGGTGTGGTTTTCAATCGAAGACTGAGTATGCTAAAAATGTTTTGTCGTCATACGACATCCACGTGAGGTTGCCACAACTTAAACGTACAAACGTTTAATGAATGTAGTGTTGATCAACATATAGTACTATAGGCTGATCACCCAGAAGTGCTCGTAAGATATGCCGGACTTACGGACTTAGTGCCGGGATGTCCTTTTCAAAGAACTTATGAAATGCTCAAGGTCTTGGACCAGAATTGATGTTTTACTGAATATTGTTGTTATAAAACATTTTGAATGAAAAGAAGTGCTATTTTGAATTACCGATAGTACTTCGTAACTATTGTTCAGTTATTGAAGATATACGTATCCTATGCTTCAAGCATGTTGTTTATTAGAAATGTTGTACTTGCTGAGCTAGTCATGCTCACTCTTGCTTGAACCATATGAACACATCTAAGATCGAACGGACCGAATGCTCCAGTAAGGATAAGGCCAAAGCGAAGACTAACCCGTAATATACTTTTGTAATAGTATAGGATGAACGATTGTAATATATTTGATATTATGACAAGAACAGTTGAAAGGGTTATAAAGAACCTGGGGAATGTAAATATTATTTTAATATATAGAAGACGTATTCATTCTTTTGAGGCATTTCAATTGAATGTATGTTAGAATGGTAGTATCGTGTAGCACCATCTGTCGAGTTGAAAGAGACCCGGATTTGGGGGCGTCACAATGACCCAATGATATCATCTCTTGAGTGGCCGACATTACCTCAGCAGAAATCATGGGTGTGAGAGGTGGAACCCCAATGGGATGGTAATAAGTGTTGCTCACCTCCAGGGCATGGAAATTGACCGGCTCAACTTCTGAATTGAAATTGATGAGTGGTATGTCACCTTGTTCAGGACATTCTGACTCAGCATTAACAATGACTAGGCTATTGTTGATATCCATATGAATCCATAGTCTTCCCAAAAGCAGGTTGTATCCTGTAGCTATTCTAAGCACGTGAAAGGATATGCTGAATGTATGTGGACCAATCTCTACTGATAGTTCAATCTCTCCAACGGCGTTTCGTCAGGACCCATCAAAATCTTTGATAATCGTATGGCTTCTTTTGATCCTCTAGGGGTTGATATTCATCTTGTAACGCCCCAGAAAATTGACCCTTTTATAAATACTTTTAATAATGAATAAAATAATATTATTTATATAACTACCGTAAATTTTGGTTTTTTGAGAATTAAATTTTTATTTTCATTATGTGGATTAAATGAATTTAATTAATTATTTATGGGAGTAAGCTAATTGAAGGTAGTTCTATGACCTAAACATATCGGAATGTCGTAGTATTTTGGCTACGTGATAGAATTAAAGTGTTTGAATTTCCAAGACGAAAATAAAAGCTTTTCGAGAAATTTTTCAAAAAACATTATTCATGCATTTCTGCTCGGGAATTATTTTTGAACTTCCGAGAAATACGTAATGATAGAATATCGAGGTGAGATAGAATATTCAATAATATTTCAGTTATGGCAAACACAATTTTTCGCCTACGGACTTAAAACCTAACGATTAGGGAAAGTGAGTTCCGAGAAGAAAATGTAATACGTATAATGAATTAAAGCGTTGATCGTATAATACATAGGTATTGTACGAGGTAATGAATACGAGTATAATATGAGGTGTTATATGAGTATGAATGAATGATGGTATGTCATATGTGAATAAGTATACGAAGTGGAATACGAGATTAATACGTAAATTATACGTTATAAGGCTTTAAGCCATATGTAATGAATTTGTAGAATTGTGTAGGAAATTGTAATGTCCAATTGGGATAATAATAAAGCCCAATAGGAATTAATGTGTAAGCCCAATGTAAGCTAATGGTAAAGCCCAAAGAATTGTTAATGCAAGCCCAAGTATAAGTTAAGCTAAAAGCCCAAAGTATGAACTTATGGGTTATTGCATGGTTTAAACCCATGGGTGATCCAAAGTAATGAACGTAAGTATAATACGACGTATTGTGATATTATGTATGAAGAATGAAATAACGTATATTACAAAATAATATACGAGTTAGTATATGAAGATTATACGTGGGGTATAAATGTTAAGTTATGTAATTTAAGGTAATGGACTTGTAGGATTAATAGTCTAATATAGAAGTCCAATATAATGTGACAATCAAGCCTAAGTGTTTGATATATCATTAGTCCAAACTATGTAGCACAAGCCCATTAAGAAAGTAGTTAGATTTATTATCAAAGCCCAATGAAAAGCCTTGATCCATGGGTCAAACCAAGTGTAAAATGGGAAAGCTTGATGGGCAAACAAAAAGTGTGGTGACCAAGTTATAGAAGTGGCAAGCAAGTTTACTTAGTTCCTAGGTTATGAATAGTAAGGAGGTGGAGGATTAAGGAGGTGGAATGAGGAGGTTAGTTAAGGAGGTGGAAGGTTATAATGACCATTCTACCCTAGATTTGGATGGCCTATAAATAGAAAGCTCATTTCAATTTTTTGGGTTGGTATTTCATCCAACATTCTTCTCTCAAATATAAGCTACTTATTTGGTAGAACAAATAAGCACTTTTAAGTCAAAGTTAGATTTTCCAAGAAGAAGAAGTTAGACATCAAAGCTAATGATCTTGTGTCCAATATTCTTTCATCTTTATCATAATAGGATGATAAGAGAAGTGTAATTAAGGAACATGTTGGCTAAGAACATATAATAAGTCATTGATGAATGAACTTAAGCTGAATAAGTTGAATAAGCAACTTGAACTCTAATAAGTTTTTAGAATCATGAAGAACTTGTCATATGTTTGTCATATGATGTTAGTATGTTAAATATAGCATGAGAACATTGATTGAAGGACTTAAGTTCATAATAAGTCATAAGCATTAGAATTTGTAGTTAATAAGTTAAATAAGTCATTGACTTATGAGAATAAGTCAAAACCTACTTTGATAATAATTTGGTGTAATAAGTAACTTGAAATGTTCATGTGTTGGTTAAAATCTATTTAGAACACTTAGTAATGAAGCTTTGCCGGAATTCACACGATTGGACGATTATCGTCGAATTCGTGAAATTCTCGGAATGGAAGTCCTATTTTGTGTTTGAGCTTGGAAACATTGGTTTTCAATGTCCTATTTTGTGTTTGAGCTTGGAAACATTGGTTTGAACAAGTCATATTTGGAATTATAGAGTTGCGGACTCAAAAATGACCGGATTTCGACTTAGAACGAAGAAACGAGCGTTGAATGTTCACGAACGTTTATCGTTTTCGTTGAAAATGGACTTATAGGTGAAATTTTAGCAAACGAAATCAAATCGATAAAATTCTTGCATGAACACATAGAGCATGTAATTTGTGAACTGTAGGCTTTTGAACGGACCAATTCGGACTTATAACGAAGAAGTTATCGTCAAGGGAAGTTCACAAATTTGAAAATCAGCAAATTTTTCTATAGCATGAGTTGAAGTTGGCAATACCAACCCAAAGGCAAATGGTGGAAAGCCGCTTGGCACTTACCACGATGTCAAGGCATACTACTAACTCTGCATGCCATGACATGAGATCTGAGAGTTAAGTTTGGCTCATGCAAGTGCGATCCTAGAGTTTTGACAGACAAGAATGTTTACAAGTATAGAATGAAAGGGAATTCATTAGTAATGAACCAAGATGTTAATACAACATTGTTAAGGCATTAAGACATGTAATGTATGATGATTAAAGGTTAATACTCAATTAAAGATGAACGTAATGAGAACAACGTAATGTGCTAAGCCGACTGTAGGAATTTATTGACCAAGTTGATTATGAATCCAATGGTTTGCAATACCAGTCTGGGTCATGTAATTACTTAATGAACACGATAAGACCTTTCCTAAATCACTGTTATAGTGATGACTTTAGGAATTTAATGTTGTTTAATTAGTAATTAAACGATGAATGTAAAGTATAAAGAACGTGAACTGTATTTAATGATGATAAGGCCGATAACGTTAAGAGTTACAACTAAAAGTTGTTACTAATACCTGAACGTAAACGGAATGCAATAAAGGGTACTTAACAAATGACGATCGGGTTTTGAATAACGTAGGAATGTTAGTAAGCCACGAGAAAGGATGATTA
The DNA here is from genome assembly GCA_020205605.1 of Panax ginseng. Classification (NCBI taxonomy): domain Eukaryota; kingdom Viridiplantae; phylum Streptophyta; class Magnoliopsida; order Apiales; family Araliaceae; genus Panax; species Panax ginseng. The sequence continues at coordinate 49,046,649 of CM035129.1, read as the reverse complement.
ACTCGAAACGAGTTCTATTAATGAAGTAAATCCACGTAAGACATAGAAGAGAAAGAAGTTGGTAAGAATAATGTAAAAGATAACGATAAGCCGGAACCATTAGTAACAAATCTAATATATGATTAGATTGAGATGAAGGGTAAGATTCATTAGGAAGCATGTATGTTCATTCATGACCTAATGTGGTATGTTATGTGGTTATGTGTTGTAGAGAATATAAAGACTGAAAGGAAAAGTTATTTTTACTATAGCAGACGCAAAAGGCAAGTTTTTCTTAAACGCTTGTCTAACCTTCGTGTTAGCCAAGTTTTCTGTGATTCATGTTATGAGATGCATCAAATATTTTACTAAAGGGTCGATGCCAGTTTTACCTCGGCTAGACTAATCTTGAAGAGTTGATTGATTTATTTACAAGTCTTTCAATATAGAATTGTTAATGCTATCCTACACCAATTATTTGGTACGGATTCAAGGTAAGCTTGATTATGAATAAACAAATGTATTTTTCATCAATTATTTGATGGGCACGCGAGGTTGCAAAAACATAAATGTACATACGTTTAATGGATGTAGTGTTGGTCAACATAGAGTACTATGGGCTGATCACCCAGAAGTGCTCGTAAGATATGTCGGACTTACGAACTTTGTGCCGGGTTGTCCTTTTCAAAGAAAATATGCATAGCTCATGGTCTTGAGCAAGAATTGATGTTTACTGAATATTGCAATTGTAAAATGTTTTGAAGGAAAAGAAGGGCTATTTTGAATTATTGATAGTACTTCGTAACTATTATCCAGTTACTGAAGATATACGATTCCTATGTTTCAAGCATGTTGTTTAAAAGAAATTGTTGTACTTGCTAAGCTTGTTATGCTCACTCTTGCTTGAACCATATGAATGCAGCTAGGACCGAATGAACTGAGGGATCGGACAAGGATAGAGGCATGGAAAGGTTGAACGATTATTTTACCTTGTAATAAACTAGTAAGTTGTATATATTATAGTATGATGAACAAAGAATGTAATGGTTTTAGAACCTGGAACGGGATGTAATATTATTAATGTAATAAGAATGTCATTAAGACGCACATTTTGAGGTCGTTTCAATATAATTAATGTAGTTATGAATTATGAGTATGCGGCAAAAGACCATTGGGTTGGAAGATACCCGGATTTGGGGGCGTCACAGGTTGGTATCAAAGCGTTAGGTTATAAAACTTAAGCGGGGGAGAACCTTAGGCTAATAACCTCGTTAAGGAAGAAAGGTCCGAAGGAACTAAGCACAAGCTTTACTTCAGTCAAATGAGTTAATAAGGTATTGAGGAAACTCAGTACCGAAAGATTTAAAAGATGGAAAGTAACCCTAAATAAATTAAAGGTGATTTGTGCTTATACTATGGTGTGTTATGTACTAATCAACATGTTATGTGTTATTGAAGGATGTCGATTGATAGCTTGATGTATAGAGATATACACGCGGTGAGCGAAGAAGTTGTGAGCAGTAGAGTAGAGCACACCTATCTTTGGTGGTGGAGGTAACATTAGTGATTCTAGAGGAGTCGAAAATAGTGGAGTACTTTTCTGAGGAGGACTACTCTGAGGGAGATATGGATATAGTGTCATATCTTAATATGATGGTCTATGAGGAGGAGGAAATGGAGGTAACATCGGTTAATACGGTGGTACCTACACTAGAGTTAACACCTCCAGATGCAATGAGAGCATTGTATCTGGCGAGGTTTTTCAACAGAATGTGCAAACCGAGTACGGTTATGCGAGAATCGAGTGAAGAGATTAATTATCTCCATGAAGCTAAGGTGTCCGCAAAAGCAGATTTTGAGTTAGAACACAATAGACATATGCTTATGACAGAGCAGGCTAGGGACTATAAGAAGGAGGCCGATAAGCTTCGTGAGAAGTAAATTAAGAGAGACCGGAATATAGCGCGGATGTCTTACATCCATGAGAGTGCTCATAGAGATTTCAAGTTTAAAGTTGCTTGTTATCCCATGGAGTCAGGACAAACTCGACATACTATTAATCGGGATACTATAGTGATGATTGCGAATGAGAAACACGAGGACGCTGTTATGCATTATTAGAAGTCTAGAGTAAATAAATATATGTGTAGTGACGTAAAACCCTCTTTTGTATAAAAAGGGTTGTCTTTTTGTAAATCCCAACTTTTGAGAAGTTCAATTGCGGGATAGAAATGTACTAGCCATTGGCTATGGAAGTAAAGTGTAAATAGTTTCAGACTATGAGGAAACATATGAATATAATGAAGTTTTCATTTAATATGCTTTGTTATGGTATGAGTTGTTATATGGCGAATAATAACGAAATAAGTAAATAGATAATAATGAAATTATATTTAATCAGAAAATGCCGCCAAGGAGAAGACAATGTAATCAAGAAACGGAATCACGTAATGAAAATCAAGGGGGTCAAAACAACCCTATGCAAAAGTTCGTTAATTTATTAACGACTGCATTTAACTAAACTGGGGGTAGAATACCCGCCGAACCTAGGTTAGCCAGAATAACTACCTTTAAAGAATTTAAAAGCGTAAGGTCCGTCGGAGTTCAAAGGAATGACGGACCCATTAGAAGCCCAGACATGGGTAAAGGAAATAAGAGAAGGCGTTTGTTATTACAAACATAGGTGAGGCACAAAGATTTCTTTTGTGACTTACATGATAAAAGGGGAAGCCAACTTTTGGTGGGAGGCTCACCAGGGTGGGGCTAGAACTGATGCGGTAACGTGGGAACAATTCAAGAAGGTTTTCTTCGAGGATTATCTCCCTACAAATATGCAGGGGATGAGGGAGATTAATTTCTTAGAACTTAAGCAAAGGGACATGACGGTTCCCCATTACGCAACCAGATTCGATGAATTGGCAAGGTTTGTTCCACACCAAGTGGACACTAAGGAGAGGAAGGCTCGTAGGTTTGAGCAGGGCCTGAAACCCTGGCTTTATAGTAGGATTTTGGTATTTCAGATTGTTTCCTATGGGACCATTCTGGTGGAAGCGATTATAGCGGAGTGTGGTAGTGAGGCGTTAACTCAATATCACAAAGAGAGAAAGCATAAGAGCAAGGGAGAGGGAGGAACCAAGGTAGAGAATGGAAGAGGCAATATGCCAAAAAGAAAAAATTTTAACTCCGGGAATACTAGAGTGGGACAAGGGGATCCTAAGCGTAAGATTGAAGTGTAAGATATATGGAAAGACTCATCTAGAAGTCTGTCTGAAAGGGATTATAAGTACCTTTAAATATTAAGGTAGAAGGGGAGGGAATAACTTTCGTTGATTATATTTGTGAAAATGGTTTCATGGATAATAATGGTAAGCAAGTATCGGTAGATAAGTACCAATAAAAGTTGAGAGAATTTGAAGTAATTCTCGGTATGAATGAGTTGATTAACTATAGAACTTTAATAAATTATTAGAATAAAAGTATGGATCTTTGGTTTTCTAAGTAACCTAAGGTAGTATTTTATGGTAATAAAATACCGCGACGCTCGTGTTGTCTAATGATGAAGCAAGTTAGGAGGATGTTAAGGAAGAGGATGAGTCGTTACTATTTGCGTATATCGACTATCATAATAGGAGTAAGTTAGCAATTAAGAATAAATACCCATAGCCCAGGATCGATGATCTATTTGATCAGTTGAAGAGGGCAAAGAATTTTTCTAAGATAGATTTGCGTACGGGGTATAGTCGGTAGAAAGTAAGGAAGAAAGAGTAGGTATCGAAGATGACATTCAAAACTTGTTATAGTTATGAAAAGTTTCTGGTTATGTCAATTGGGTGGACTAATGTACGGAAGCTAGATTTTTCGTAAGAGGCGCTGAGCAAGTCGGGGGTAAATTGATAGGTACCCTTATGAAGTGCTATGATTAAAAGTACCATTTGTGTCACAGGTTGGTATTGTAGAAATGAGAAGTGAGAAGTGAGAAAAAAAATAGTTTTCAGGAACTAAAAAGGGAAGTTAAGAGAGGTACCTGTATTGTCTCTATCAGATAATATGGGGAATTTTGTAGTGTATATTGATGTTTCGCATAGAGGACGAGATTGTGTGCTCATGTAGCATGGCAAAGTCATTGCGTATGCATCACGCCAGTTAATGGATTATGAGAAGGTCTATCCTACTTATGATCTATAATTGGCAGCTGTAGTTTTTGAATTAAAAATTTGAAGATAGTAATTATACGGTGAGAAGTGTGAGATATACACGGACTCTGTGAGTCTGAAATATATCTTCACACAAAAGGAGTTGAATATGAGTTAGAGAAGGTAATTAGAATGGATAAGAGATTTCGACATTGATATGTTATATCAATCTGGGAAACTTAACGTACGAGCCGACGCGTTAAGTAGGAAGGGTAGGGAAAAGCTATCGATGTTAACAACTCAGAATGAATTAATAACGGAAAAGGCGAAAAACAGAGTTAGAGGTTAAATTGTGGAATGAAGTGGTAGAAATGTTATTCACAGCATAGACTCAATCCACGATACTTGAATGAGTTAAGTAACTACAACTAGGTAATGAGGAATGTACACGAATGAAGAAGAGGATGCATGATGAAGAGAAGATCAAGTATAATCTTGTTTTGAAGGAGGAATTTGAGTTTCAAATAATTCTAAGTTAAAAGCTAATGAAAGGGTAATAACGTAATGTGTCAATAAGTATTTAACTTCCAACTCAAATTATTGATCGGAAGTGACAGGTCATGAAGAATAAGATAATACCTTTGGTGAAGGTGAAATGAAATAACCTCAATGTTGTAGAAGCATTATAGGAATTTAAAATTAAAATGATGGAAATTTTTTTCCTCAATAATGTATGTATTATTAGCGTTATTCTGGGGACAAAATCCTTATAAGGGGGGAAGAGTGTAACGCCCTAGAAATTTTGGATTTTTGAGAGTTAAATTTTTATTTTCATTATGTGGATTAAATGAATTTAATTAATTATTTATGGGAGTAAGCTAATTGAAGGTCGATCTATGACCGAAACATATCGGAATGTCGTAGTATTTTGGCTACGTGATAGAATTAAAGTGTTTGAATTTCCAAGACGAAAATAAAAGCTTTCCGAGAAATTTTTCAAAAAACACTATTTATGCATTTCTGCTCGTGAATTATTTTTGAACTTCCAAGAAATACGTAATGATAGAATATCGAGGTGAGATAAAATATCCAATAATATTTCAGTTATGGCAAACGCAGTTTTTCGCCTGCGGACTTAAAACCTAACGATTAGGGAAAGTGAGTTCCGAGAAGAAAATGTAATATGTATAATGAATTAAAGCGTTGATCGTATAATACATAGGTATTGTATGAGGTAATGAATACGAGTATAATACGAGGTGTTATATGAGTATGAATGAATGATGGTATGTCGTATGTGAATAAGTATACTGTGACAATCGAGATTTTATAAATTAATTTTAAATATTTATTTGATTGAATAAATATTTTTTTCAATGAATTAATTATTAGATTAATTAATTAATTGATGAAGTTGTGATAGATTAATTTAATTATATATGTTATATTTGTTAAATTAATGTGGAGAATTTTATTATTCAAGTATGTGATTATGTGAGCTTATTGAATTAAAAGAAATATTTAATAAGCCTAATGTTATTTTAATTAATTTAATTATTAATTAGAGATTTAATAATTTAATATTTTTATTAAATGAGAAATTTAATTATATGACTATGTGAATTAATGAGAAATTATTATATTTTATTTAAAGTAAATTAAATAAGATATTGATTTATTTTATAAAGGAGTGTGACATTATTTAAACTATATGATAATGTTTTATTAAATTAAATGATTTTTAAAACCTATTCTAACTAGCCAAACAAGGCCTTGGTGGGAGTTGAGGGAAGTTACCCATGATGGGGGAAATTGCCTGACCTCTCTTTTCGATCTTTCTCCATTATTATCAGACGCCTTCTTTTCTTTTCTTAGTATTTTCTAAGTCTGGCAAAAACAGAGAGGAGAAAGAGAGAGAGAGAGTTTGAAAGTTCAGAGATTGTGAGAGTTAAGAAGAAATTGGGAAAGGTTTCAATCCTACTAATCTACGCTTGGGTAATCTCTTCAATCCAATTATTATTTTTACGTCTGTTAAAGTTTTCATGAATATGGTTTTATTCATTCTGTGAGTCTCTGTATTTGGGAAATTCTGTTGTTATGTGAATATATGTAATAATACGAGTAGTTTAGCATGTTTAATATGTATTTTATATGATTCTATATCATAATTTTCATAATATATTTTGACTTGTTGTTTCAAAAAAATCTACAGAGTACGTGATATGGCCATATGGCCTTATACGTGATTTTTATATGTCAAATATAAATTATTTTGCAAAATTCACACATTTATATGATTATGCATGTTAAAATGAACAAAATGAAACTTGAATGGTTGGATTTGGCTTTATAACGAATCTGTATGTTGAAGAAGCTACGTGGGAAGCTGATGAGTGAGTTTTATACCCATGAATTGGATACATTCGGGCTTAATTTATTGTTGTTCTTATTCTTAAGTCTTTTAGGATGTTTTTATGTGTTTGTGTCTATTCATGCATGTTTTATGTTATTTTATAGGAATTGGGACAAAAGTTACATGGATCGATGTTTGGGGTGGCTAGATTCGCGTTTTCGACTTGCCATTTACACAATGATCACTTCTTGAGCCAATTTGACTATAGCTCCTGACATTATTTCGAAAAACTCAAAGAATGAAAGTTGTAGATCTACTTCTCTTCTTTCCGGAATATCTTTAATCATCAAAATCGGAGTTCAGACGAAGACGTTATGGCCATTTTCCCAAAGGACGTCAGAGCAGAAAATGTCAGATTTTGGGGGCGGCGCCGGGCGCTATATAATTCAGGCCGTGCCCGGTATTTGGGGAAGAGACTGGGAAGGTTTGGACGCATTTTTGGGCGAATTTTGACACCTTTTTGACTCCAAATAGGATAGGGGTTGTTCCAAAACTAAAAATTGTACTTGTAACCTATAAATACATGATGTAAGGCATAAAATAAGGAGATTACATAGCTTAGCCTAGATAAAACACTCCTTTAGATTAGAAAATAACCCTAGTTCTTATTAGTTTTGGAGATTGAAGCAACTTGGAGACCATTGAAGATCAAGAGCAAGAGCAAGAGGGAGCATCGATTTCTGCGACAATGATTCTATTCTCTTCTCTCATCTTACTTTTTATCTTTTGATGTCTATTGAGTTGTGGATTCTTGGTTTTAATTCATTAATTATGAACTAACTATTTTTGAGATTTCAATTGAACTTTTTATGGCTATGAATTAGTTATTCATTATATTCTAATTATTTATGTTAAAGTGAGTTGTTTATCTTGTCTTGTGCTTATTGCTTAATTATTTGATCGATAATTACTTTGTTACTCTAGAAGGAATTGGAAGAGGAATTCTAGGGTTAGGCTGGGCATGATATCATGTGACTTAGTTATTTGCTGCTTGAATAATTAGGTTTGTGAATAGAATGGAAATATCTTTTCGCCGCATGTAACACATAAGGAATTGGGATTATAATGAGTTTAATTCAATTGTTTTGTATAAGAATATAGCAAAATTAATCTGGATTAAATAGAAGGCAATTGATCACTTGGAAAAGGGCTTTTGGCATTTGAGAGTTCCTGTTAACAATTCAGTAGACATAATAATTGGGATAATTGGATAATTGATTTATAGTTCATAATTGGGGATATTGGAGTCTTAATCCTTATTTACCTGAATTCAACCAAATCTTAGTTTTGTTTATTTGCTTTCTTTTAGACTAATCTCTTTTAATTGTTTAATTTAGTTTTCTTAATTAGAAAATTCATAATTTGTAATTGTTTAAATAAAATTGATTTGGTTAAGAGTACTATTTGGTAATTTTTATTAAATAATTCCTCGTGGGAACGATACTCTACTTTCACTTTATTACTTGTTGACCGTGTATACTTTTGCGTATTCATTGATTTGAAATCGATCAACAAGTTTTTAGCGCCGAATTTGGGAATTAATTTAATAATTATTTACCAATATTAATTTCAATCAAATTAGTCTTAATTTAAACATTTTATTTTTATTTTAATTCTCTTTCTATATTTCTCTCTTTTCGTGTACCATTGATGACTTTGTGTATCAATGGCCATACACGAACATGACTCAACCAAGGGAGTGGAGATTGAAAGACTCGAGAAACTTTACGCATTGTCGACATGATTGAGACACTTTCGAGGATGTTTGAAGCTTTTGAAGCTCAAAGCGTCGTCAAAGTATGGTGGTTACTTGTGATTATTGTCTTTGGAAATCATATGAGTCATCAATGCACCATCGGATTTCGAGTAGAGTGCAGATATAGTGGTGATTACCCCAATAATTATGTCTATCCCAACAACTATCATCGAGGATTGGGGGTATCACCGAATTTTCATGGAGTAACAATCAAGATCAATTTTATGATCCAAGTCCAACATACCCATTGAGGATTTCTTGTGTCCACCTCCACTACAACGGGAAGAACATTCAAATTGGGAGGAAGCCTTGGAAAAATTTATTAAAGCTTCGAAAAAAGGAATGAGGAACAAGACAAGAAAATGAATCAAGTAGAATTTGAATTTGCAAAGCCAAGGCGTTGATCAAGAATTTGGAAAATCAAGTGGAGCAGATAAGCACATCGCGAACAACAATGATCCTCAATACACCTGGCCCTATGACATGGATTCCGGAAAGGCAGATGGTGAGTCCGAGCCAAATCTACAAATTGGATGAGCCACGAGATGAAAAAAGAGGAGACAAGTGGGGATAATGACAACAAGGTCGGTGAAGAACTAATTGTGAGAACCAATGATGATGAGCCAATGTTATTTATGCCTCAAGTGCCTTCTCCTCCACAGTTCAAGAGTCCGGTTAGATTTGCAAAACCTTGTCCGATTGGTAGTCATGTCGTCGGCAATACTCTCTGTGATGTAAAAGCAAGTACACCTTCGAAACCATGGTGCGATGAGCTGGAGAAGATAGAAGAAGAAACTGTTGTGTCTGACAAGCTTCAATACCAGAATATATTCGCAGACACAATGGAGAAACCACCTAGATGCTGGACGTTCTTGAATGTGATCTTATCTAAAGAAAGCATGCTAGGTGACTTTAATACAATGGCTATCGTAAATGGGAACCTACCAAAAGCTATATTATTTCCGATGGATGGAGGGTTCCTCAACTTTCGTAGGGGAATTGGATAGAGAATTGAAGAAGTCAGGCTGAGACTATAAAACAAGCGCTTATTGGGAGGCAACCCAAGTTTAATTTTTATTTTTAGTTTTTATTAAGTTTTATATTAGTAGTTTTGAATTTGCATTTATTTAGGATTTAATAAAATTGCTTCTATCATGGTTTTACTGAGTTATTCAAGTCAAATTCAAGTGTGGTGCCCAATTTGTTCCATGTGCTTAGCTTTATTCTCCAAACTTAGCGGCAAGGAGGAAGATTGCTATATTTTTGGAAGTCCTCTGCTTTAATTTTTTCTATTTGGTCATTGAGGACAATGTCTAGTTTAAGTTTGGGGCATTTTAGTGTCGTATTGCATATAGTTAGTTATTTACATTGTAGTTCGTTATGTTTTCGGGTTATTTACATTTAGTTGTTGCATTCGTTTTTTTTTTTTTTTTTTTGTTTAAAAAAAAATTTAAAAATCATAAAAATAGTAGTTAGTTTACTATGTTTGTTGCGAGTTAGTTTATATTTGCATGATTCCAACTGTTAGATAGTAAAAGTCTATTTTGGCCAATGATGAGACCGGAGTTAAGTAGATAAGTATAGTATTGAATATTAGAGCTTTGATGTGATTTCTTGTTATGAATTGAATCTTTTCTGTTTGAAAGCTGGTATAATCAATGTTAGCACGTTAATATGACTATATGTTAAGCGATTAAGTTTAAATTGATACATAATGGATTTTTAAGGATAATACTAGTTTGAAGGAATGAAAGACATGAATAGGCGGAGATGGCTAAATTTTGATAAAAACTTAAGTTTGGGGAAATTTTGGGGTATATAAGCTTTAAAAAAAAAAAAAACATGTTGAGTCTTGTGGTGGGTTGAGGAGAAACACTCCCCATAAACACAAGCGTGAGATGGAGCGTAAAACGACTCACCAACCATCTATAAAAAAAAAAAAAAAAAAATTAAAAGTGGCTAGTTTTGTTTGGGGCCTTTGTTACTTGAGTAAAGCACGCTGAGGGGTATCTTAAAACCTAGCGCCCTAAGGTCTTATATGGTGCAGGAGTCGTTGGTGAAAGCTCGCTAAGGGTGACAATTTGTTAGCCTAATGGAATGAGACATTGCGAGTTATGGTTAAAAAAAAAACAATAAAAGCGGAAAAGAGCAAAAGCCCCCGTAATGAAAAGTAAAGCATAAGTATCCCAGAAAAACTTGTTGATCGATTTCGCAATCAATGAATACGTGCAAGTATACACGGTCAACAAGTAATAAAGTGAAAGTAGAGTATCGTTCCCACGAGGAATTATTTAATAAAAATTACCAAATACTAACTCTTAACCAAATCAATTTTATTTAAACAATTACAAATTATGAATTTTCTAATTAAGAAAACTAAATTAAACAATTAAAAGAGATTAGTCTAAAAGAAAGCAAATAAACAAAACTAAGATTTGATTGAATTCAGGTAAATAAGGATTAAGACTCCAATATCCCCAATTATGAACTATAAATCAATTATCCAATTATCCCAATTATTATGTCTACTGAATTGTTAACAAGAACTCTCAAATGCCAAAAGCCCTTTTCCAAGTGATCAATTGCCTTCTATTTAATCCAGATTAATTTTGCTATATTCCTATGCAAAACAATTGAATTAAACTCATTACAATCCCAATTCCTTATATGTTACATGCGGCGAAAAGGTATTTCCATTCTAATCACAAACCTAATTATTCAGTGTGCAAATAACTAAGTCACATGATATCATGCCCAGTTCTAACCCTAGAATTCCTCTTCCAATTCCTTCTAGAGTAACAAAGTAATTACTGATCAAATAATTAAGCAATAAGCACAAGACAAGATAAACAACTCACTTTAACATAAATAATTAGAATATAATGAATAACTAATTCATAGCCATAAAAGTTCAATTGAAATCTCAAAAAATAGTTAGTTCATAATTAATGAATTAAAACCAAGAATCCACAACCCGAATAGACATCAAAAGATAAAAAGTAAGATGAGAGAAGAGAATAGAATCTGTTGTCGCCAAACTGATGCTCCCCTCTTGCGCTTGCTCTTGATCTTCAATGGTCTCCAAGTTGCTTCAATCTCCAAAACTAATAAGAACTAGGGTTATTTTCTAATCTAAAGGAGTGTTTTATCTAGGCTAAGCTATGTAATCTCCTTATTTTATGCCTTACATCATGTATTTATAGGTTACAAGTACAATTTTTAGTTTTGGAACAACCCCTATCCTATTCGAGTCAAAAGGTGTCAAAACTCGCAAAAAACGCGTCCAAACCTTCCAGTCTCTTTCCCTTGACCTTTCAAAGACCGGGCATTGGCAATGAATCTGAGTTCGCTTATAAGCGCCCATTTGGAAAATGAACTAGAAATAGCGCGCTTATTTACCGCCCAAAATCGACATTTTACGCTCTCGACGTCCTTTGGGAAAATGGCCATAACGTCTTCGTCTCGAACTCCGATTTTGATGATTAAAGATATTCCGGAAAGAAGAGAAGTAGATCTACAACTTTCATTCTTTGAGTTTTTCGAAATAATGTCAGGAGCTATAGTCAAATTGGCTCAAGTGACTCTATGTGTAAATGGCAAGTCGAAAACGCGAATCTAGCCACCCCAAACATCGATCCATGTAACTTTTGTCCCAATTCCTATAAAATAACATAAAACATGCATGAATAGACACAAACACATAAAAACATCCTAAAAGACTTAAGAACAACAATAAATTAAGCCCGAATGTATCCAATTCATGGGTATAAAACTCACTCATCAGAAGGTGAAGATAAAATGATGAAGAACTACCCTGAGTTATTTGTTTAATCTTTGTCTTCGATTCTGGGAACAGAATCCTTGTAAGAAGGGAAGAATGTGACGAATGATTTATTTGAGTTGTGATTCTGAGGACAAAATCCTTGTAAGGAGGGAAGAATATAACAATCCACAATTTTAAATTGTAATTCTAAATATTTATTGAATTATATAAATATTTTAATTTATGTATTTATTGTTAAATTAATATTTGTTTAATATTATTTGATTTTATTATTTATTTGTTAAATAAATAATCTATGAGTTAAGGAAATTAATTATTATGAGATAATATTATAATTTAAAGTAATAATTAATTAGAGAGTTTATAATGATTAAATGAATTATTATAATGTTATTCTAATTTGATTTTGTAATTAAAGTGACGTGTTAATTTATTAAATAAAATTATAATTATAAATAAAATTATAATTTTGTTGTAGTGGTTGATGTGGTAAATTGATTTAACAATTGTTATTAGATTCAATTAAATTGAATATTAGAATTTGATTAAATAAAGTGTGACCATGAACTATACTATAAATGAGTTATTAAAGCAAGGAGTTTAATTCAGTTTTACTAAACAAGGCTTAAGGAATGATTCAGTCTTTTATTTAAATATGTTTTACCAACTAAGGTATAAGGATTTTAAGTTATTGATTTTTAAAGTGGTTTAGCCAAACAAGCCTTAGGGCTTTTGATTTTCTAAAAGATATAACTAACATCAGTTACACATATATTTATATTATATATTAATACATATTATATTATACATTATATTTTCTAAGTTATGTAGGTTGGAAAAGAGCGAAAGAATAGAGAAGAAGAAAAGAAGAAAAAAAAGAAGAAAGAAAGAAAGAAAGAGAGAAAGAAGAAAGAAGAGAAATTTAGATAAGTTGAGAATTTAGAAGAAGTAGTACTTGTAATCATTTTCTAGCAAAGGTATAGTCCTACTTTTCTTATTTCTAGTTTTCTTCTAAAGTTCTAGTTTTCTATTGTATGAAAAGTTCTTTGTAAAATTGGTGTGAAGGATTAATTGGTTATTATATGATTTTATATGATGATTGTTGATATAAATTGTTTTCATGTGGTTTATAGATGATTTATAGTAAATTGATTCATGTAATATATTTTATTATGGAGGAAATCATAGTATAGTAAGTTTACATTGACATATATTGAATATGGCTTAAATTAGAATTAAAATTAGTACTCAATTCATAGTATAAGTGTAAATTGTTTATTGATTGTGAAAATATATGAAAAAACGAAAACAACGTAACTGAAACTAACTGTTTTGGTTGTAAAACGAATTCACAATAAAGAATTTCGCTATGAATGTCAAAAGAAGAAGAAATAATAGAAATAGTAAAATTAAAGGTTTTAATTTGGATATTTATGTTGTTTATGTGGTTAGAAACGTGTTAAAAACATTAGTGTATGTTTCTGTAAACATATTACACATTAGGTAGGTTGGTATGGTTGTTAGAAAGGAGTTTTTAGGCCTAATTTGGCTTTCTGTAGTGTTCGTGATGTTCATTCTCAAAAATGGCAGAATTTACCCCCACCCCGGCTGGCTATTGTAGTACAAAAACCCCAGCCTCGACTGGGGAGTATTCTGTCTTGCAAAAATTTTAAAAAAAAATTCTGACCGGACATGTTTTACTAAAATGAGCATAACGTTCTCATACAAACTCCGATTGATGTGATTCAAGATGATCCGGAATGAGGACGAATAAGCCTATAACTTTTATTCTTTAAGTTTTGCAATTTAAAGTCTTTATTAGGGGGGGGAATGGCCATCTTTAGGACTGATGTGTATTCGGAGGCAATCGGAGGGCGTCGGGCATGCACATATACAAGTGTAGTGCTTCTGACGATAAAAGATGTTATTCTAAGTTATAAAACATGAATATTAGTAAATATAATTATGCTTAACATTTATACATGATGTATTAGATAAGTTGTATAGGCATACTAATCGTACGCAAGCGAGACAAATCGGGTGTGCGACGAATGAACGTCGAAACGCCGTGACAAGTGTTAATGAACTTAAAAAGTGTTTTAATTAAAATAAAATGAACACTATAAGATATGGAATGTGATTAATATAAAACCAATAAGGAGTCCTAGGAAGACTTAAACACTTTAATGAACTTCAAGTTTGACTAAGAAGAAATATAGTATTGATTAATAAGTTATAATAGATTGAAACTCAACGTTGTAAGAGTTGAGAATGTGATTGGGGTGCTAAAAGTCTTATGTTATATGATAGTGAGTTTTCATATTCGTGTTATGTGGTTGATTAATATGGTTAAACCTTAAGTTAAAGGTTATAACTTAACTAAGATGAGAATTGAATCTATGAGGATAATGTGTATCTAGCTACTTTATGTGATAATCCCAATGGTATGTGTAGGATATTGGAGTACGTGAGTTGTAATTGTATAGCTTACTCAAGAGGCAAGTTCCCTAACCTTCGCTACTTTATTATTCACTAACGTTTACTTTTCACTGTTATGTTATACTTATGCAAGTTCTCTATCTCTAATCTCTTATTGAGCAGTTAAGCTATTATTGTTACGCAAGTTTCCTAACCTTACTTTTACGTTATGCAAGTTCTTAAAGTTATTATTCAATTGAGCAAGTTCTCTAACTTTAATCTTTCATTATGAAAGTTCTTGTTCCTAACTTGTTATTGTTATGCATATTTTTTTAACTCAGAATTATTGTTGAGTAAATTTCTAAACTACGCTTTTCCATGAGCTAGTGAATTAATCTTTACTCCTTCATCTCAAGTGAGGTTGTTTTGTTTATTCAAAGTTTGTACTATTATTGGAAAGCTTGATCTTGTTGAAAAACATTTGTTCAGCTAAAATTAATTGTTGTTCAATATCTGATCCCCAATGTCATTACACTATCTTACATAGTTGTATCGAACTCTTAGTTGAATAGTGATTCTTTATTGATTTAACTAATCCTTAGTTGATGAATGTTCTAAACTCTAAATTACACCTAAAGTTAATTCAAACCAAACATACTTTTGTTTGCTTATGAATCAGTATAGTCTTAAGAATGTATAATTGATGACTAATATTTGTTCAGCTGATAAACCATTAATAACCTATCTCTTATTGATACATTGACATAATTCGTTTGCAATCAAACTCTTGAATAATTATTGATCCCTACTTGATTCAACCAGTACTTGGTTAAGGAGCGTTCTAAAGAATTAGAATTCCTTTGAAGTTAATTCCAAACCAAACTTCCTTTGGTACGGAACCTGATAATCTATGCAGAGATGAACAACCCTATATCAGGGGATTATTTTAGAGCTACACAATGACATTAAAATGTTTGCAGAATACATAGTATAAAGGGCTGATCACCTGGAGTACGAGATGATCGTCCACATAGTCGTTTAGACTGTTAAAGGTTACAGTAGAAACACCTGTTAACCTAGGACATAGATGATGATTATGGTCTTTTAGACTGTTAAAGGTTAAAGTAGAAATACTTGACAACCTAGAGCATAGTTCGTGGTCTTGTGACCCTCAGTGTATTCTTTTGATGTTGATGTCTGTTGTTAACTTAAACGTTCGTTATTCCCTTGAACTCATATCTTTTGAATTAAAGTTTATTGTTCCGGTAAGAGTACTTTACCATTGAAAGCTCAGTTAATTTTCATTCATAAAATGCTATTGTATATTATCCTTCTTGTGGGCAATTGTTTGCTCACTCTTGCACAAAACAATGTAGATGAAGTTAAGAAGTTTGAAGAGCTTTCTATAAGCAAGGGCAAGGGCAATGTGTTTGAGTAGAAGACATTTAATTTACCATTCATTTATAAAGCTTATGTAATAGATTTGATTTTGATTATATTTTAATATTCTGCTGATGATTGTAATAATAAAGGTTAGATGACCTAGGATTTATTTGAGATTATGTAACCCTTTAATGGGAGATTTATTGTTTAAACTTTTTAGTTTAATTATATCCTTTGTTTATGGGTAGTTAGTTATGATTTAATTGGATAGTGAACACCAAATCTGTGGGATTGAAGTGCCCGGATTTGGGGGTGT
The DNA here is from genome assembly GCA_020205605.1 of Panax ginseng. Classification (NCBI taxonomy): domain Eukaryota; kingdom Viridiplantae; phylum Streptophyta; class Magnoliopsida; order Apiales; family Araliaceae; genus Panax; species Panax ginseng. The sequence continues at coordinate 49,030,467 of CM035129.1, read as the reverse complement.
GACAATGGATCTTACCCCAAGCCAAAGGAAAGACATGGTTACTCTATTGACCCAGTTCTAGGATGTGTTTGTATGATCTCATGAAGACATAATTGGTTTGTCTACTAATATCATCATTTATCGCTTGCCCATTAAAGAGAGATTTAAGTTAGTAAAACAGAAGCTCAGACGATTGAAACCATAGTGGAGTTTGAAAGTCAAAGAAGAAATTGTCAAATAATTTAAAGCCGACATCATCATGGTATCAACATACCCTAAGTGGCTATCCAACATAGTTCCCGTACCTAAACCCGGAGGGAAGGTGTGAGTGTGTGTGGATTACAGGGATTTGAACAAAGCTTGTCTCAAAGATAATTTCTCAGTACAATTTATCCATATACTTATAGACAATGCGGCTTAGTATGACATGTACTCTTTTGTTGACTGGTTTGCTGGATACCACCAAATCATGGTTGCTAAAGAGGACCAAGAGAAAACAACCTTCATCACTTAATGAGGAACCTTTTGTGATAGATATTTGTCATTCGGCCTCATCAATGCCGATGCTACCTATTAGCGATCCATGATGGCTCTTTTCTATGATTTAATGCACAAAAAAAAGTCCATGTGGAGGACATCATCGTCAAATCTCATATGGAAGAGGACCACATTGACCACCTTAAAAAGCTTTTCAACCGGTTGCACAAATACTACTTGAAGTTGAATCTGTCCAAGTGTGCCTTCAACATCAATTCTGGAAAATTGTTGGCATTTATAGTGAGCCACAAAGGCATTGACCTGGATCCTGCCAAAATGCAAGCCATCACTGAGATCCCCGTGGCCCAGATAGAGAGGGAAATACGAGGATTTTGGGGAGAATCAATTTCATTAGTAGATTTATCTCCCAACTTACAGCAATGTGTGAGCCAATCTTCAAGTTGTTAAGGAAGAAGTCCTCCAAGAAGAGGAATGAAGAGTTACAAAAGGCCTTTGTGACGCCCCAAAATTAAGACACTCATATCTCGAATTCGGTACATCGTGTGCTAACTCTAATAATAAATCAAAATCTCACACAACAGAAAATAGAATAATTTACATTGTCATAACATAAATATTCTCATCCCAATGTCTCGTAAGCATTACTACAAGATTCTAATACATAAACTTAAACATAACTTAGTACATCATAATACATAAGTCTTATTAGAACATGATAATATTAAATTCCTAGCGCAAAGGAACAAAGCTATTACGTAGCCTTGCCCTTACCCGTGTCCTTGCTTGAGGGTTCACCATGTTTTGCCTTAACTGGAAGTTTTAAGGAAAGTAAGAATGAGAAACAAATTTGTCCAACAAGTAATATAGAAATAAGGGTGAACAGTTATAAGTTCAAATCTCAAGGGTAACATAATAAATAATAGTTCAGGAATTATCAATAATTCTCAATTAGTGTCACTATTGAATGTAAGATATCAAGAATATTCAAAGTTAATCATTTAAAGATTCGAGAATAATGAACACTGAGTAGTTACAAGGGACTAAGAATGTCACGCCCCAAAATCTGGTCTATCTTCACACCCGAATTCTGTGCGTCACGAGTACATCATTCTTCCAAACATGCATCATTATATAGTGAAATATAACAACATAAATTCTCAATTTCCAGTTTTTAATACCTTATAACCTCGTTCATTACAAATAATGATAATTACATTATTCTTTACATCTTGCACGAGTGACTTTCATCCGCCACTAAGGATACATAACAGTTCATTAAACTAGCTTATAGTTTAATTAAACTATTCAACATTACAAGTCTTCGCTTGATCTTCACTCTCATTCATCTAATGAAGGGCACTTCTTATGGATATCGATCAGCTCGATCTTTACGGTATCCTTAAGTTCTTCTACTCGTACGCTAAAAATATTTTTTATTTAAAGCAAGTGTGAGCATTCAATTGCTCAGCAAGTCATAAAAGTTAAATAAACAAGCTCGAGAATTCAAACATTCCTTTAGAACTTTGATAACCGAACAAAGGTTATGAAGCAGCTTGAATAATAGGAATAAACTCTGATTCTTATCATTTTAAAACATTAGTCACATTCACTTTAAAATACTTTCATTCTTCTAATCATTTTCATACACATCCTGTCTAGCTAGAATCTTTAGCACAAACTTAATAATAATTGTTCATGTATAAACAGAATATTTTCATATTGAACTGTTTTATCACAAAATAATTCATCTCATAGAAACACTAAAGTGTTCAAATTATGGCACAAGGCCTCATATGTTCTACCACCTTGTACAAATATCACACATTCACAAATACATAAAACTTCTCATGTTCAACATCTAAGAAGTTTAAGAAACTAGCATTCATCTTAAATATGAATGAAGTTAGGAAACTTACCTTACGCATAACTACAACTTGAGTTTACGATGAACTGCTCATTCCAATTTCTATATAGCACATAAGGAAATAACACATACACCAATTAGTCATATATTTGACTTACACATTGGTTTAAGTTTACATTTACTTCTTAGGGTTCACGTTCTTGCAATCTAAGTTTACGCGACCAACTTTCTTTACCAGTTTATGTCTTTATGACATATAGAGATGTCTTACTCATACATTCATCATCTTTGATGACTTGCATTCTTATCTTCTTCTGATAACTCCTCTAGGACTTAGTACACATCGTGTCTCTGCTAGTAGTCCATATGGTACTCTGAGTGGTTTCTCACAAACAACCAACAAACAAGTTCCCGTCTCACCTACACTGTCTTTCACAGTGAGTTAGATTGGTTTCCAGTTTCCTATATACCTCTGCTCTCTGAAGGAATTATTTAGCCAAGCTCCCATATGTCAACCATCAAATATTACGATTGTACCACAACCTAAACTTATCTGAACTTATCCAAACCATTAAAACTATAATGTTCGTTAAGTTAATTTCTCATTCCTTATGGCTTTCTGGCAACTAAATGTTATACCTCAAGATGTATTCCTATCATCTAAGTCATACAGTCATTTGTATACTCAGAACGATCATCCAATATTAATTCTTCGCATTCATAGCATTAACCATTTTACGTTACCTTATTCTTATCTTACAACGCCCGGTTCATTCGACTCAGAATGTTATCCAAGTTAATCATTAACTCAACTTCTTTACGATATTCGCCATTCTCTTTAATTCAACTCTTCACTATTCATAGGTTTAATCATTGATCTTCAATATCTTACTTACTTCTTTCGTTATCCATTACAGGAACCCAATGTTCGTTACTCTTTCTTAATGTCAAAGACAAACGATTCGTTGTATGCTAAGACCGATCGTTCATCACAACAACGTTGCATTCACATCGTCTATACGATTTACACTTATCTCTCATTACTACAAAATAACATCAAAATGTTATTCATTACCCTCGTCACTCAATGTCTAAGGAATCACAATTAAAGAAATCCCCCATTTTGGTTTTATCGCGACTATGGTCCATGGATATCAATTTCGTAAATTGTGTTTACATTCTTTCTCTTTTAATTCCATTCAATCTTTCTATTCAACCTTCATTTAAGCTTTAAATCACTTATTTATGTGTTATATTATGTGATAAATATGTTCATTATCTTTCCTTGCACTTCCCCTAGGATTTGAGCAATTAAAAGCTCTTCTTCTTAGTCTTACCCTACACTAGAGCTACGGCACCGGTCCCCCTCTTAATCTTCGCACTACAGCACCACTATATAGTGCCTTCCTTCTCGGGCTGGCGCTGCGCCGCCGCCTCCCAAGGCATGGCTGGTGCTACGACGCCAACCTTAAAACATAGAAAATTTTTCTAAGTGTTGAATCAAGTTGGAGACGCTTACTTCTCAATCTCCTAACTTATTCGTTATAATGCAGAACGAGGTTGTTCCAAAGACATTCTCTTCCTTATCCTATGTACATCAATTCCCCTCAGACAAAAATTATTTCTGAATCCGTTAACATGCCATTCGATTAGCTTAATCTTCATCCTTCATTTATTTTTACGTTATTAACGTTCTTCATTCATTTTTACGTTATTAACGTTCTTCGTTCGTTCGTCCGTAATTCGGTCATTCGAACCCGTAACTTGTTCATTCTTGAGTCCACGACTCACGTTTTCTACGTTCTCTTACATTCTTATGAAACCATACACCTTCGGGTTCATTTACACACTTTCTAATTCTCATCGTCTTTTATGAAATTTTCGCCATAACTTCGTTATAGCTAAGTTTAATCCGTTCTTCAGGAACGTTTCTACCGTTCCTAACCAAGCAATAAGAAACTAACTTATACGCGATGGTTTTAAACTTTTCCATCAATAATGTGACACCCCCAAATTCAGGTACTTGAAACCCGAACTCGGTGCTTCACAATACCATTTCTATGAGCAGAATAATACTAAAAATAATAACAATAATATAAATACCCAACTTAATTTACATAAATATCAGAGTTTATTCCCAAGTACGTAATCTTTAATACATTCATTACATAACATGATAGATAATATATATCATTATCTTAATAATATCAAACTATTACATAAGATATCATTAAACAAGGATGAGCATTTGAGTGCCCAACAAGTAATAGCAAGAATAAAAATTAGCTAAAAGAATTAAATATTTTCTTTGAATGACACTTCTACAATGAATCAACAGTTGTGAAGTAAGCTGAAGAAATAATAACAATATATTAATTCTATATCAAATTTTTGAAACTACGTACTGACTATAACTGGAAATTAGTCGATAGACTTTGAACATTATTTTTTATTTTCAAAAAGGTTAAATAGAACTTCATCTACAAACCGTCATAACTTACGAGCACGGGGGGTGATCAGCCCGTTATGCCCTGTATTGATCAATACTACATTTAAGAATGATATTATCGTTCATCTAATCCGCCTTTGGCGCACAAAAGTTTTCCCATATACAGGGTGTTCATACTTAGTCGGGAATCCGAACCAAAACAATTTGGTCGGATAATAATAAAGTTCTATCTTGTTCAACAATATTTTTAGGTTTGTGTCTTGTCGGATCAAATAGCTTAGACAGCCTTTAAGTCAACTAATAATAATGGAAATTAATAAGTATGTATCAACATGTGATTAAATACAATGATTATCCAAGTGAGGACACTTGTATAACCATATTTAAAAATTAACGAACAGAATAAATATCTGAATTATACAATAATACTGTACTGATAAATAATGATCAGATATATAATCGATAACAATAGAGTTAATATTCTGGCACAAGGATAATATATTTCTGAAACTTTCTTACTTATGTCCATTGCATAAAGTAAATGCAAAGGTAAGATACTTGCCTGATCTGCTGCTTACAATACGCAACTTAGTTTTATCTTTTATATATAAATCTATCATTAATAAGATCATTTTACCGATTAGAATATTATATCATAACACATAGTACTGCTATTTGCAATCAGCACATTACCTAATCACATTGTCACATATGTTTAGCGATCGTTTGGATCACAAACAAACACATATCTAGTCAAGTTATCTAAGTCCGGATCAATTTACGAAACATATCGAAGAATCTAAACGGCTTTATCGGGTAATTATCGAGTTTAAAACTCTATTCTGTATCCTTAATATTATTCTGGATAATTTAAATATCAGTTATATTATTTTTGCATAGCCTTATAATAATTTTTAAATAATTATATAATTTATCATGATTTTTCAAACCGGAATCTTTAAAAATAATTTAAATATTAAATAATTATATTATCATTAATATTTAATTAATATTAAATTATTAATGAAACCATCACTTAAATATTAAAGTTATTTGAAATAACTCAAAAATACTTTTAAAGTATTAATATTACCCTTAAATGATTTTTTAAAATATTTAAAATTATTTTTAAATATTTTCTATTAATATTTAAATATTAATGTATTATTCATCAAAATATTAAAAATCATTAATTATAACTTCAAATATTTTTAATTCATTTATATCCTTTTTAAATGATTTTAAAAAAAAAACCACTTTAAAAGCTGTTTATTTAATATAATAATTAAATAAATCAAATATCATTTAATATTAAATGATTTATGAAATTTACTTTTAAATATTGAAAGTTATATTTTATAACTTAACATAGTTTTAAACTCTTTATTTTCATTTAAAATAATTTTTCTAATATTAAAATCATTTTAAACTAATTTATTTAATATAAATATTAAATAAATATAATATCATTAATATTAAAATATTAATGTTTTTGATGACAAAATATCAAAAGTTATATTTTTAACTTAAAATATTTTTATAATCATTAAATCATTTTATATGATTTTTAAATACTTAATTCTTTTTCATAATTTATTTAATACATTTATTAAATAAATTAATTATCATTAATATTAATTTACTAATAAAATTTATCACAAAATATTAAAAGTCATTAAAAATAACTTAAAATATTTTCTTATACCATAATATAATTTTAAATTATTTTTAGGTATTAAAATCATTTTTAAATAATTTATTTAATATAAAAATTAAATAAATTAAATACCTTTTAATATTCCAAAAATATTAAATATTTATGAAATATATTCAAAATTATTAAAACTAATTTTTAGGCTTTAAAATAATTTTTAGTAATTTGTTTTGTATTTTAATAATAAAAACTATTTTTCTCTAATTATTTAATAAAATAATAATTTTCAGAAATTAATTGTCGCTAAAGGGTGCCTATAGCGACAGAACTGTCGCTATAGGTGTTCTTCGTGTTCTTGAGCCTAACCCAGAAGCTCATGTCAGTGATCGAGAGAGGAGGTTTGACCAACAATAATTTTTAATCGGTGATGTTTCAGGGCATGTTCTTGGTCAGATCTTGTAGTACTCGTGTAATACTACACGATCCATCCATTATCAGGTTCATATCATAACACACATGCAAGATTTAGAGCTTTGAAATCATTGTCAGACATGTTCTTAATGTTATAGGCTGCCTAGAAACATGAAGTCAAGGTCGGTCAACGGTATTGATGGCCTTCAATCTTTCAATCTGGTCATGCTATAGGTGATCTAGACGTCGGGCTTTGTAGACAAACCAATAGAGTACATGTTGTGAGCCTTTATAATGTCTAAACATCATCCAGATGCAAGATCTAAGTCAATAAAAAAACTTGTCAGACCACTGTCTCAACTTTCAAGGTTACCCAGAAAGCAAAGCTTAACGGTCAACGACTTTTGACCGATTACTACAACCGGTCTGAGGCTTTCTAAGGTTCGAACGTGCTCTGAACTTGTAGCACTTATGACATACTATAATCTAGATATAAATATTCATCCTATCAACTTAACAGCTGTTAGAGTTTATGCCCTAGAGGCCAATTATTTGATATAATTGCTTAACGTTTTGATATTATATTTGATTGAATAAATGAATGATTTTATTATGGTTTTATTTAATGCGTTGTATAAATGTTAACATAATAAAACTCCTTAGAATAGTGATACAAATTATATAGTTTCAAGTATGTGACTTGAACATGAGATTATATAATTACAATTAGTATCATTGTTCTTAAATGTCCCTAGTCGAGTATCATTGTTGATGGGACAATAATGATGCATTGAGACCAGTATGTGGATTGACTGATGACCAAATCTCATTGGTCATAAATATATGAGATATTAAGTTAATGCATAGGTACATGTTAGAGAACGATGTACTGGACAGACCCACCATGAGAATTCTACGTGGAACATTATGCAAAGTGTCATTAACGATTCTCATAGTGACAATGATGTAATGGTCCTCCGGCCGGAAATCACTATATTACTACACAGGAATTTATGTACTTTGATATCATGAAATGTCACCTTTAATAGGGTGGACTATAAAGGTGATTATTGGGTACATCAAGAATCGTGTGAGGAATATGAGTGATCTAGATGGAATTTAACCTTCCCATATATTAGGGGTTATATCCATAGGCCTTTTGATTGAGTAGGACTATGAAATGCATGGCCATGCTCAAATAGTGATTTGTTTCATACAGTCTACTCATTGATCAAGAAAAACTCAGATTAAATTATGAAGAGTATGACACATTCCATGACTCGATTTTAATCTAGGATATTAAGGTTAAAAGGATTAAATTACATTGAAACATTGGTCACTAAAAGGTTCCATCGAATCATCGATCTTATTATTACTTGGGTAGCAGTGATGCATTACTAGATGCCGCTCACTATTTATAATTTTATAATATGATTTTAAAATTATTTCCAACGTACTAATAATCTATAGGGTCACACTCATAGAACGTAATTTAAAAGAGAATTAATTTAAATTGTAAGGATTTAAATATATCAATATGATTAATAGTATTTTATATCACTTAATTTAAATTAAAAGGATAATTTGTATATATGTATATTAATTAAGTAAGACTTAATTAATATATATATATATATATATATATATATATATATATATATAAATTCGGATTTTAATTATATTAGGATTTGATTAATTCCTCATAACTGCTATATATATGATATATATCAGTCATTTTAGGTATTACATCAAATACAAAACCCTAGCCGCTCTTAGAGAGAGACTAGAGAAATCAGTTTCGAAAAATCCTCATCCTTGGTGGCTAGTACGCGGTTCCTTCTTCTGCAGATCATACGACGATTAGCGGAGCGTTCGTGTGGATACCGTAGAGACGCAGTTCGTTTGAATTGCGTTGGAGATTCGACCGCATCGATTCTAGTTTTATAGTCGGTATAATTTCTAACCTCTGAATTAATTGATTTTTTTCGCATGGATCCTGTTTAGGGTTTCGAAATTGCTTTATAAATTTTTATTTTTTGTTGTGCATTTCTGTGTTGAAACCCTTCAACAGCAACAAAATCAAAGCCGGTCAAAGTCACTGCCAAAACACGTTCTTCAGTTTTTTGGGTTACCCAAAAAACTTAGTTCGTGTTCGGTTAACGAACTTTAACAGTGAATAACTTTCGATCTACACATGCAATGATCATGAACCCACTTGAAGATTACTAACAACATTATAAACTACAACTTCAAACCTTTAAATCACCAAAACAATAAACAAGCACAGATCTACGAGGACTGACATTTGTTGTCAGACAAGAATTTTAAACTTTTCTAAATTTTTAAAAACACCAAATCCGAGCCTATAGATGTTATGGATTTAACATCTATCAACCCAGATAATTGATTAACACTACATAGAACATATTACAACACATAAACATCATTCAAGATCAGATTTGGTTTCGGATTTTTATACCTTTCTTGATCAATCTTGATTCTGGCTTTGCTAATCTGATATGGAGATGGTAGGGACTTGATTTAGAACTGGTTTAACAAAGAAATTTCATGGGCTAGAGAGAGGATAGCTTGGTTGAGTATTTGGTCACAAAAGAGGCTTAGAAATGAATTTTCTCTATCTTAATATCTATATATATTACATAGATGCAATGCATGCAGCTGAATGTGGCTGATGTGCTTGAGATTTTAAGTCACATGGGCAATCTTATTAGGTTACCAACTACATATTCTGGCTAGATTTTCAAGTTAGCTATTAAAGAATATGAAAAGGGAAATTTGATCATTGAACATGTAATTTTAATGGCAAACATGTAACTTGGCAAACCCTTAGGGTTTAACCCTAAGGTTTAGCCCAAAAAAATTATAGGATTTCTAATTACGATTTATAAAACTTAGTTTCTTAAAATTGTAATTAGGATTTCTTAATTAGTTTAGGTTTTCTAATAACATTATACTTGAATATTAGGGTTTTAAAGTCGACTAATTAGTATTAAGATTGCTAAATTAGCTATTAGGGTTACGATAAGCAAATTAGGGTTTCTAATTTCGAAGATAGGGTTCCTAATTTAGAAATTACATTTTTCCTAATTATTATATAAATGTATAATACAAGTCATTAGACACATTATCACGACTACAAAACAACTTAACAAATTCTTAAAGTCGTAAATGACTTTTGAATTAGGGTTTCTAATCAATTAGGGTCTCCAAATTTTAATTAGGGTTTATAATAATAAGTGTTACCCATTTAGTAATTAGGGTTACCAATTTCTAATTAGGGTTTCTAATTTTAGAAATTAGGGTTTCTAAATATTAATTAGGGTTTACCTAATTAACATCAAATCTTTATAATACATATCATACACCACATAACACAGTGACTTAATAGATTTTTAAAGTCCCATCTGACTTCCAAACTAGGCTTTATCAGTAATATTAGGGTTCGACATGATACACCATAATTGACCAACCATTGTATGTCTACACATATATAGTACATATTTATTGCACTGAAATATAATAAATATAATATTATTATAATTCTCATTCCTTGATCAAAATCCAAATTTAGGGTTTGGATTCCATATCTGATTTATCTTGCATATATAACATTATTAATTAAGTTAAAGAATTAACTTAATAATCTAAACTAAAATTCATATAATAAAATAATTATTATAATAATTCTAATAATCATTTCATATATTATAAAATAATATAATAATCATATTTTCATGAAAAATAAATAATAAAACATTTCTACTATAAAATTAATTATTATAAGAATATAATTTATAATGATCAATAATTCTAAAAAAATATTATTTGTAATTATTCATGTAATAAATAAATTTTATTTATCACATAAAAACATATAATTTATCTTGCACGTATTCCCACCTTTAAAATAAAAAATAATAATTTATACACAAAATTTTTGATTTAATTATATAGAAAGTAACGGGTTATTACATTCACCATCCCTTATAAAGATTCTGTCCCCGGAATCATCGTTTTAAAACATATACATACTGGGGTACATAGTATGCACAATCATTGCAACTAGATCTCGATCATAATTGATCGAACCGATCTTTAACTATTCAGCATAACATTTTTTTCTATCTGCTTAAACATAAATTTGATTTCTAATAGAACACAAATTCCTCCTTCAAAATTTCTTTATAAAATAATTTACTATATATATAAGAAAATCATATATAAGAAAATAAAAGTTATATGAATAATACCTGGAGTTGCATCCCCAGCTGCCACCGAATCCTAAACAGTCACATTGAAGACTCTTACGGTTGATTTTGTTGGTTTGTTTGTTGAAGTTGGTCCCTTTGTCGCCAGCGTCCCGCTACTTTTCTCCGTTGTTACGCTTCCTGCCTCCATTCTCCTTTACGGACAGTCCTTCACCTTATGGTCCGTTGATCCACACCTGAAACACCCAATGTTCATCCTAGGATTGGGGCAGTTGGGAGAGATATGTCCCTTCTACCCACACTTATAACACACAAACTTACCTTTAAGACACTCTCCCGAGTGATTCCTTCCGCAATTTCCACACTGCACAACCTATTTCTTTCCACCTCCTGGCCTAATTTTGGTATTCCCAAAATTATCTCCTTTCCTTTTTCCAGTCCTACTACTACTCCCTTCTCTAGCTCTAGCTTGATTTGCCTCCCTCCAAAAATTCGCCTCCCCTTTCATCGTATAGGTGGCAAAAGCTATCTCTTGCCCCTCTATTACTCTAACTATCACAAACACTTCTACAGGGTCAGTTGATCCTCTAAATTCAGGCGGTCCTATGACTTTAAAATCCTTGAAGTTCGCCAAGCGATTGTTCGGCTGGTTCCTTGCGGCTGGCATTCCCTATTACATAACCTGAGCTACAATGTTAGCAAAGTGCTACATCGGGTCTAGTTGTTGTCCCCCAGCGTTGTTGACAGATTCTTCTGCCCTTTTGGTTTCATTTTCGTCTTGGAGGCACTTTCTGATCATAATTTATCTTTCATCGACTTACCTTCTATGTCTTAGGGTATACCCATAACGCGAAATTTTTTACTCAAATAGTCATGTATTCAAAATATTAGATTTTGAAAAAAGGGTTGACTATATTAACCAGTGTTCAGATAAATAATTACTATCTTTATACCGACTTATTTCATTAATCCAACATAGATTCATATTCATAGAACTTAACATACCATAGCACATACTTCTTTAAACATCCGCTATTCCTTTGTGACTCAAAAGTCAGGATTCTCTGCCATAACTTATATGAAAGTTGAGAATATTACATTACACAGTCATACCTATCATATACACATCATAGAATCATAAATAATCAAGTAATACTAATACTACTTATTTCTTACGCCTTCACTAAAGATCAATTGCTTAGTAATCTATCTATTCCCATTATCCTCAATAATCTATTCACACCTAACTATACCAAGTTCGTCAAACTTACCACACATTATGAGTTTAAGAACTCATCATAAACATATGAGTTTAAGAACTCAATCTTAACCATATATTTTCTAATTATACTCTACCTACCTGTTATACTATCGTTTCTAGATTTGGTACTACATTTTCCACAATAACCACCTCATCAGGGTTGATTTCTAAGTGAGCCTCTATTTCAGCTATTAGCTTTGACATTAGCTCGGTCATGAAGGTTGACTCCTTCTTTACGATATAAGGGTATCCTAATCCTTTTCCACCTGACATCTACACACATAAATTATCGTTATTAGCATATATTATATACACATAACAAATAATAGTTTTATATAAGTTATCTTTTATTTTGTTTTCGATGAATTTATTCAATTCATCTCCTTATAAACTCTATATGAGTTATTTGTATTTTCAACGTTTCCCTCTGTTCTAAGGTTATAGCCTAAGGTCTATCCCACCTAAGGTTTCTAGATCTAAAGCTCTGATACCATGATGTGACGTCCCAAAATTCAGGTACTTGAAACTCGAACTCGGTGCTTCACGATACCAATTCTATGAGTGGAATAATACTAATAATAATAACAATAATATAAATACCCAACTTAATTTACATAAATATCAGAGTCTATTCCCAAGTACGTAACCTTTAATACATTCATTACATAACATGATAGATAATATATATCATTGTCTTAATAATATCAAACTATTACATAAAATAGCATTGAACTCATTCAACAACCTTTCATTTTCCCTTGTTTTTAGAATAGCCTTAAGGTTGTTCACACTTAGCTAAAAACATTTAAATTAAGCAAGGATGAGCATTTGAGTGCCCAACAAGTAATAACAACAATAAAAGTTAGCTGAAAGAACTAAATGTTTTCTTTGAATGACACTTCTACAATGAATCAACAGTTGTGAAGTAAGCTGAACCAATAATAATAATAATATATTAATTCTATATCAAATTTTTGAAACTACCTACTGACTATAACTGAAGATTAGTCAACAGACTATGAACATTTTTTTCTATTTTTGAAAGAAACAGAACTTCATCTGCAAACCGTCATAACTTACGGGCACGGGGGGTGATTAGCACGTTATGCCCTGTATTGATCAATACTACATGCAAGAACGATATTATCGTTCATCTGATCCGCATTTGGCACACAAAAGTTTTCCCATATACGGGATGTTCATACTTAGTCGGGAATCCGAACCAAAACAATTTGGTCGGATAATGATAAAGTTCTATCTTGTTCAATAATATTTTTAAGTTTGTGTCTAGCCAGATCAAATAGCTTAGACAACTTTTAAGTCAATGTATACATAATTGAAATTAATAAGTATGTATCAACATGTGATTAAATACAATGATTATCCAAGTGAGGACACTTGTATAACCATATTTAGAAATTAACGAATAGAATAAATATCTGAATTATACAATAATACTGTATTGATAAATAATGATCGGATAAATAATCAATAATAACAGAGTTAATATTCTGGCACAATGATAATATATTTCTGAAACTTTCTTACTTATGTCCATTGCATAAAGTAAATGCAAAGGTAGGATCCTTGCCTGATCTGCTGCTTACAATACGTAACTTAGTTTTATCTTTTATATATCAACCTATAATTAATAAGATCATTTTACCGATTAAAATATTATATCATAACACATAGTACTGCTATTTGCAGTCAGCACTACCTAATCACATTGTCACATATGTTTAGCAGTCATTGGATCACAAACAAACACATATCCAGTCAAGTTATCTAAGTTCAGATCAATTAAAAACATGCTTGGAAATTACAAGCTTTATTTGTAATTATCGAGTTTAAAACTCCATTCTATATCCTTAATATTATTCTGGATAATTTAAATATCAGTTATATTATTTTTCATAGCCTTATAATAAATTTTAAATAATTATATAATTTATCATGATTTTTTAAACCCCGGAATCATTATAAAATGATTTAAATATTAGAGAATTCTATTATCATTAATATTTAATTAATATTAATTTATTAATGAAACCATTGCCAAAATATTAAAGTTATTTATAATAACTCAAAAAATACTTTTAAAGTATTAATATTACCCTTAAATAATTTTTAAATTTTTTAAAATAATTTCAATTAATATTTAAATATTAATGTATTATTAATCAAAATATTAAAAGTCATTAATTATAATTTAAAATATTTTTAATTCATTTATATCCTTTTTAAAGGATTTTTACATTAATAACACCACTTTAAAACTATTTATTTAATATGATTATTAAAGGAATCAAATATCATTTAATATTAATTGATTAATGAAATTTACTTTTAAATATTGAAAGTTATATTTTATAACTTCAAATATTTTAAACTCTTTATTTTCATTTAAAATGATTTTTTAATATTAAAATTATTTTTAAACTAATTTATTTAATATAAATATTAAATAAATCTAATATCATTAATATTAAAATATTAATATTTTTATGACAAAATATCAAAATTTATATTTTTTTTAACTTAAAATATTTTTATAATCTTTAAATCATTTTTATATTATTTTATAACATTAATTCTATTTTTTATAATTTATTTAATAAATTTATTAAATAACTTAATTATCATTAATATTAATTTATTAATGAAATTTATCACAAACTATTAAAATTCATTAAAAAGAACTTAAAATATTTTCTTATACCATAATATAATTTTAAATAATTTTTCAAGTATTAAAATCATTTTTAAATAATTTATTTAATATAACAATTAAATAAATTAAATACCTTTTGTGACGCCCCCAAAATAGGTCCACACGACCCATTCTGAGTCGCCAGATATCACACTATAAAAATCAAATATAAACTTCATTTATACAACTGTTGAACTGTCGTATAGAATACGACCACAGTTAACTGTGAGTTTTAATACAAATGTATGTAAACTATCATGGTGCCTCGACCACAACCCTTACAATGGTACTTTACATAAAAGTATAATCAAAAACTGTTTTAGAAATTAAAATCTTTGGGAAGTGCTCAAGGAAACCTTCGTACATGGGAGGCCATGCGTTTAGGTTATAATAGATATCATATGTCCACAGAATTATCCTTGGTTGACCCAATAGACCCCAATGAAAAACGAGAAGATTACTGTCATCTTCTTTCCAATGGTGAGTCTTCTCTTGACATATAACTATCTCCACTGTCTCCAAGTGAAAATTATATTTCAAATAAACTCCAAGATCATATAGGTAGTGCTCGTAGATATACTCAGCAAGTGGATGTGCACAACCCTATCTTATGATAACCCGAGGTTGTATGTCATTAGACATCTTGTATGATAGTGGCAAAACAGCCTTCCAAAGTTGGGTTCACCTTACCCTATTTGGTTCACCAAAATTAAATATCAAATGACGTATACAATATGACACACTTATCTAAAGTTCTCAATAAAATTATTTCCATACTATTTAGGAAGAATCTCAAAAGCTATAGACCACTGTTCTATTCTCCTGTTATCCCCGCTCGACCTAGCTACACTCTTATTACCTGAAAGGAATTGTAAAGCAAAAAGGGTGAGCACAACTAGCCCAGTAAAGAATATCATGAATAAAGATATTTTTACATCATCAATAGCCTTCATCAGTAATAAATCAGAGATTTAGAACATATGGTAGATGATAAAACTTTTCAACCATAGTTGCAGCGGAATGAGCAATCCATTAGAAGAGTCAAATAGACCATCAGATCTATTATCTTCTCTATGTTAAAAGTCTATTGATAATGTTCTATCCCTGTAACATCAATCAACAATTCATGTCCACAATCATATGAATAACTCATAATCATAATTGTGATTCTAAATTCCTCTTCACACCCAGGACGAAGATAATTTTTATCAACTATCTTCACCTGAAACATCAAAAATCATGGTTATATCAAATAACAATTTCTGCTCATAATCATACTAATAAATTCATCTTTGCACTACGGCCAAAGATATTCATTAACAATTCATCTTTGCACAACAGGCCAAAGACATACAACTGTATTTAAAAGAGTCGAGTAGAGCATGATATATACTATCTTTTACAAATTAAAAGTTTATTATCAATATTTTATCGCTGAGACTCAGCTTAATAAATGATCCACATCACCGAATCATCCCTGCACTACAGGCCAAGGATATTCGTTAATATCACGACCACGAATTATCTATGCACTACGAGCCAAAGATAATTGTGTTTTCATCAACGGTCCTGATCATGTCATAAAACAATTCATCTTTGCACCTTTGGTCGAAGAGAATCCATAGCCATAATCATACCAAAAATTGTCCATCAATGCACTACGGGCCATTGAGGACTTTTACCACACCATTTGTAACATTACGGTCATGATTATACTGAATAATCTATGGTCATAATCATACCAAGTCCATCTATGCACTACAGGCCACAGATGACTTTCATCATAATATAAGCATGCGGACAATGACAATGATATAAAGAATCAATCAAATGAGATGAGTGATAAATATTAAACATTTATAATACAATTTATCCAGCGTTCAATAATAACCAAATGTTATTAATCACTTAATAATCTCATAATCTAATATCATTAATATTATAACAATATTTTAATCATTTCTTAAACTTATAAAAAAATTATTTAAATTGTTTACAATTTATCAAATAATATATTTAATCATTCAAAAATGCCATACTTATAAGATTTCATCATCAATGATCAAATCTCTCATCAAAAATCTGCATATATCCTATATAGAATTCTCAAGACATAAAATCCTATTTTCCAATTTTATTACTCACATAAAATATTTAATCCATTTACTCATAACTAGTTCATTTTCATGAAAAATACCAAATCAGTCCCAAAAATATTTCTTTTCTGGGATTTAGCATAATATAGTCCCATATTGAACATATATTTTTCTCAGAATTTTTAAATTCATTTACTATTTTTTATATGGCTAAAACTGCAGAATATTTAGATCTTTATCATAAATTTTACTTTTGTCCAAAAATTCTGAAATTTACAGGATATACTCCTGTTATATACATGTACTCCCATTAAAAATTTCACCAATTTTAGAGTTAACCACAAGGATTTATAAGGGTTTACTTTTAAAATAGTCTTTTCCCATAAAATCCATAACTCTTAATCTATACATTCAAAAATCGCCATTTTTGGACACAATATAGAAAACTCATCAAATTATCATTTCAAATTTTTCCGGAATTTTCGAGGGTCAAAAATATTATGAAACTGCCCCTGGAAGAAACCCCTTTTGAATGAAAATACTATTCATATGAATACAAATGATCATTCACCATGCATACGGTAATCCACATACACAGGTTATTCCAACAGAATAATAAAGAATGGAATAACAGAAAAATTCACCATGCATGCGATAGACCGCACAGACAGGTTATTTCCAACAGAATAATAAAGAATGGAATAACAACGGAATTCACCATACATGCGATAGACCGCACAGACAGGTTATTTCAACAGAATAATAAAGAATGGAATTAGGTCATGCGTAAACGCACAGACAGGATATTCTGACAGAATAATAAAGAATGGAACCAGGTCATGTGTAAACGCACAGACATGATGTTCCAACAGAATAATAAAGAATGTAACCAGGTCATGCGTAAACGCACAGACAGGATATTCCAATAGAATAATAAATAATGGAATAATAGAAGAATTTCACCAAGTATAGGGTAGTTTGTACCACCCCCAAAATAGGTATCAATCACCCATCTTGAGTCGCCAAATACATGGTACAAAATTCAAATACAACTTAACTATACAACAGCCGTGTAAAATATGACAAAACATAAGCTGTGAGTTTTAATACAAATATTGTCATCTAGACAATATCCACACTCAATTGAGTCCTCATTACATTTATTATCACACTATTTCATAGAATAGTGAGGACTACTAATACTATTATCTGGACCGTCACTCCATTCCCCGACTAGTCCCTGCTACGTTCTCATTTCCTGAAGAGAATAATGAAAGTAAAAGGGTGAGATCAACTAGCCTAGTAAGAAATATTATGACTAAGATAATACAAAATAAATTATCGTTAGCCTTCAACAGTGCTAAACTGATACAATATAACAAACATCAAGTTTAACTGCAGCAAAACAAGCAATTCATTAAAAGAGTCAAGTAAAGAATAAAATCTACTATCTTTTATGATTTAAAAGGTTTTCATTACTTTTATCATTTGGGACTCAAATTTTAATAAATAATCCACATCATCCCGCACTACTACTTAAGGATATTCATTAGTATCACAACCACAAATTATCCATGCACTACGGGCAAAGGATATTCGTGTATTCATCAATAGTCATGATCATGCCAACAACTGTCCATCAATGCACTACGGGCCAATGAGGACTTTGACCACATCATTTGTAATATTATGGTCAAGATTATACCGATTAATCTCTGGTCATAATCATACCAAGTCCATCTATTCATTACAGGCCACAGATGATTTTCAACATAATATAAACATGAGGATGATGACAATGATATAAGAATTCAATAAAGCAAGTTCAAGAATTAATTTATCCAATAACTAATAACGCCCAAATTGTCAACATGATACTTCTTTTTAGAGTAAAATTCAAGAATGCCCAAAAGATTATTTCCATGAAAAGATACTAGATAAAGCGCAAATATCAAGGATATTCCACTAATTTCATGGAGTATAGAAGTCAAAACTTTAACCAACTGAGTATAATAAAGAATAGAATAAAAAAAGAAATCACCGGGCATGCGATAGGCAAGATGCATAAAGTTATTCCAATGTAATAATAAATAATAGAATTCAGTCATGCGTAAACGCGCATAGATGATATTCCAATGTAATAATAATTAACAAAACCGAAGTCAGCAAAATTGCATGCTACGTGAGGATGTTTCAACAGAATAATAAATAATGAGAACCGGTCACATAAAACGCATGCATACATGATCTTCCAACATAATAATAAAGAATGGAATAATGAAGAATTTCACCAAGTATAGGTATTGAATCAGCATATATAGGTTATTCCAACAGAATTAAAAAAATGGAATAATAGAAGTTCTCTTCATGAGTACAAAAGAAATAATACCCCTTACTGTAAAAGAAGAGTATTCCGACTGGTAGGGCAGGGATATACTTGAAGAAAACTTGCACTACGCTCAAAGCTTTCTTAAACTCTAAAGAAATACACTCAAGATTATAGAAGAGAAATCTCTGAATTTCTGGTGTGATTTCAATTCTAACTAAGCATCCTATTTATAAGAGAATTGAAGGGGCACTAGGTAAGGAAAATTCACGGATGCTTGACTGATGCATTATTTCATTCACGAATGCTTACCAATGTTGCAGGCAACTGAAATTTCAATCAAATTATGTAAAAAACAAAAACTAGAATATATATATATATATATATATATATATATATATAACCACATGTTATAAACATATATATATATATAAAATAACAATTCCCTCCCTAATACCGTTTCCTCCCCCCACCCCATTTTTATTTCAACCATTTTTCCACACGTGGGCCCTACATGTGGCCCCCATACGTGGGCCCCACCTTTATTATAAAGAATAAATTTCCACGGATTATTTAAAAAAATGGGTAAATGGGGGTCCAAATAATACGCCAATATTTACAATAGAAATCACCTCAATATTAACAACATTTATCATCATTATTATAATTCACAATATTAATCGACCAGGTCGTTCCCAGGACAGAGGGGACTTTCCAATAAGGATTTCTCCCTATTGGCGCGCAATTAGGTGATCAAACTTCTCCTTGCCAGAACTTCTAGACATCGTTAATATTGCAAATAATAATATTAATAACTCAGTCATCTCAATTATTGATTAATAATATAAAAATATCGATAATAATTGAATCAAATAACGTGAGATATTATGCAACAATTACTGTAGCAATAATTGAACAAAACTGAGTGACTTCTCATGTAAGCATCAGTAATCAATACCGTGTACTATTATGCAACCACGTGTATTACTGTACTTTTAACACTGTGTGTTTTCAACAGTTAACGGTAAAACTTCTGCCGTTATTTTCATAAAAAGATATTTTTATCGTTTTCTCAATCCGACAATAATTCTGTTGTGGGGTCAAACAATGATGGTGCCGTCGTACGAATATTCCCTGTTAAAACGAATATTCTCCGACCAATCAAATATAATATAACAACTTGTGTACTTTGCAAAATTTATAAGTATTACACACAACTATAACATTATATCAAATTCATTCCATAATATTCAAAAATGATAATTATAGAAAATTCATCTTTATTCATAAAAGTTGGGGTCTTACAATCTCCCCTTCTTATGAAATTTCATCCTCGAAATTAGGGTACGTACTTGGTATGTCGAAGAGGTAAGGATACCTTGATTTCATTTTAGATTCTAACTCCCAGGTCATTTCCTCAACATCGTGGTTTCTCCACAAAACTTTGACTTGAGGTATAATCTTGGAGCGTAGAATATGTTCCTTCTTATCCATGATTTGAACAGGAACCTCTTTATATGTTAAATCTTCCGCTATTTCGTCCGGTTCTAAATCAATAATGTGGTTCGGGTCTTTCACATATTTACGTAACATGGATATGTGAAAAACGTTATGAACACGAGACATACTTGGCGGTAAAGCGAGTCTATAGACCACAATTCCTACTCAATCGAGGATTAAAAATGGGCCAATGAATCGAGGATTGAGCTTTTCTCTCTTTCCAAATCTCATAACTCCTTTCCATGGAGAAACACGTAACAACACATGATCTCCAATATCGAATTTCACGTCCTTTCGATGAAGATCAACATAACTCTTTTGTCGGTCTTGTGAGGTTTTTATACGTTGTTGGATCATTTGAATCTTTTCCATAGTCATACGTACCAACTCCGATCCCAACAACTTTACTTCACCCACCTCATCCCAGCATACTGGAGAACGACACTTTCTTCCATACAACGCCTCGAATGGAGCCATGCCAATACTTATTTGATAACTGTTGTTGTAAGAAAACTCCACCAATGGTAAGAACTTGTCCCAACTTCCCTTGAAGTCAAGGACACAGAGTCTTAATAAATCTTCATGAGTTTGAATAGTCCTCTCTGATTATCCATCCGTTTGAGGATGATATGCCGAACTAAATCGTAAAACCGTGCCTATAGCTTTTTGTAAACTAACCCAAAATTGTGAAGTGAATCTTGGGTCTCGATCAGAAACTATGGATATTGGCATACCATGCAGTCTTATAATCTCATTTATGTACATACGAGCAAGACGTTCAAGTGTATAAGTTTCGATTGGTAAGAAATGAACAGACTTGGTCAATCTATCAACAATGACCCAAATTGCATCTATGCCTTGAGAAACCTTGGGAAGACCAAGAATTAAATCCATGGTAATGTGCTCCCACTTCCATTACGGAATTTCAAGTGGTTGCAATGGACCTTTTGGTACTTGATGCTCGCCTTGACTCGTTGACAAGTTAAACACTTTGAGATAAACAAGCTTATCTCTCTCTTCATATTGCCCCACCAAAATGTATGTCGAAGATCATGATACATTTTGGTACTCCCAGGATAAATTGCAAACGGTGTGTTGTGCGCCTCCATCATGATTTTATACTTTAACTCAGGATCGTTAGGAATACAAAGTCTGTAGTTGACTCAAAGTATTCCTTCTTCGTCGATTCTTGCTTCCGGCATAGCACCTTCTTGTACTTTCTTCCTCATATGCATCAGCTCCAGGTTTGTAGCTTGAGCAGCTTTAACTTTATCGATTAAAGTCGGTTCTACTCATATATTCGCCATCATCACGTGGGTCCCTGAAGTCTTTATCTCTATCTCCATCCCTTGAAAGTCATACAAAATGGGCCTCTACGTTGACAATATCGCACTCGTACCCGCATATGATCTTCTACTCAATGCGTCAGCTACCACGTTTGCTTTTCCAGGATGGTATTGGATGGTATGATCCTAATCTTTCAATAGTTCAAGACAACATCGCTGTTGCATGTTGAGTTCCTTTTGAGTGAAGAAATATTTATGGCTTTTATGATCTGTAAAGATCTCCACTTTCTCCCCATACAAGTAATGCCTCCAAATTTTAAGTGCGAATACAACAGTTGCTAACTCTAGATCATGAGTAGGATAATTCCTCTCATATTCTTTGAGTTTTCGAGAGGCATAGGCTATGACTTTCCCATGTTGCATGAGAACACATCATAACCCTTTGCCTGAAGCATCACTGTAGATGACAAATCCCTCCGAGCCAGATGGTATTGTCAGAATAGGTGCTGAAATGAGTCTTATCTTGAGTTCTTGAAAACTCTTCTCACATTCCTCGTTCCAACTGAATTTTATATCTTTTCGAGTCAGCTGAGTTAAGTGAGTAGTGATTCGAGAAAACCATTCTACGAATCTCCGATAATAACCAGCTAAGCCGAGATAGCTATGTACTTCGGTCACTGATTTAGGTTGCTCCCAGCTTTGAATAGCTTCAATCTTTGCTGGGTCAACAGATATTCCATGACTTGATACCACAAGCCCAAGGAATGCTACTTCCTCAAGCCAGAACTCGCATTTCTTCAACTTGGCATAAGTATCAGCCTCAAGTGTTGCTCATGATTTTCACGGCTTTTGGAATAAATAAGGATGTCATCAATAAAGACGACCACAAAGTGATCCAAATATTCCTTGAATACTCGGTTCATCATATCCATGAAGGCAGTATGAGCATTAGTCAATCCAAAAGACATGACTAGGAATTCATAATGCCCATAGTGAGTTCTGAAAGCCGTCTTTGGAATGTCATCGGTTCTAATCTTCAATTGGTGATATCCGGGATGAAGATCAATCCTTGAAAAAAATTTGGCGCCTTGCAACTGGTCAAACGGGTCATCAATGCGAGGCAATGGATATCTATTTTTGATAGTGACATGGTTCAACTCCCAATAATCAATACAAAGTCGCATACTCCCATCTTTCTTCTTCACGAATAGAACAGGAGCACCCCAAGGAGACGTACTAGGATGAATGAAACCGATGTCTAACAATTCCTGCAGTTGGGTTTTTAACTCCTGAAGTTCAATAGGAGCCATTCGATATAGTGTTTTGGGAATAGGTTTTGTACCATGTTTAAGGTTGATACAAAATTCAATTTCACGCTCTGGAGGTAAGCCAGGAAGTTCTTCAGGGAATACGTTAGGAAATTCATTAACAATAGAAATATAATTCAAAACTGACGTATTTTTATTTAGATCCGTGACATGAGCTAAGAAAGCTTGACATCCGTTTTTCAATAAACGATTAGCTTTATGGCTTGAGATGACAGTGATTTATTTTAATGGTTTGGTTGCTTGAATTCGCATAATAGGTTGGTTAGGAATATGAAAGCTAACAACCTTACGAAAACAATCAATTTTTGCATGATGAGTAGTTAACCAATCAATCCCTAGAATTACGTCAAATGCAAGTATTTTCAATGAAATAAGATTGACGGGTAATGTGAGGGTACCGATTTGAACCAAACAAGACTTATAAACAATGGAAGTAATGAAGGTTTCTCCCAATGGAGTTTCAACAGATAAGTCAAAGTCTAATTTCTCTAGAGTCAAATTTAAACGTTGAGTGCAAGTAAGAGAAATAAAAGAATGGGTAGAACCGGTATCAAATAAGGTATAAACTTTGCTAGAGTTTATGATAAGCTTACCCGTGATGACCTTGTTCGGGTTCCTTACTTTCTGGGAGGTCACGACAAACGCTCTCCCTTGCACTACTGGCTTTGACTTTTCTAGGACGTCCTTTGGTGCCTCTATCCTAGCTGAACTTGTCTTCAGTGAATGGCAAAATCGGGCTAGGTGACCTTCTCTTCCATAATTATAACATGCTTTTGATCAGACCTTGATTTGGACTGATGTGTCCCTCCCCTCCGCATTTAAAGCATATGATAGGTGGTCGTTCTCCTTCCTTAACAACGAGTGCTGGTGCTGACGTCTTTCCTCACTGTTGAATCTCCTCTTCTTGAAATGTCCATTCTTATTGTTTTGGCCAGGATTACCACCGAAGTGGTTACCATTTCTGGCATGTTGATTCCCTCCACGCTTATTGTCACCACTTCGATGACTGTTATCACTGGTATTATCATTTTGTCGGTTGCTCTCTTTTAGTTGGGTTGGCTCATTATCGTGCTCCAATAACTGAGCCCTATTAACAACATCTGAATACAAACACAGTTTATGAGAGATAAGATATTGACGTATCTCGGGTTTCAAACATCTTAGAAACATTCACATCATTATCTCCTCATTATCAACCAAATGGGATACAAACCGGGTCAATTCGGCAAACTTGGCTTCGTACTGTGACACGATCATGTTGTTTTGCTCCAGCTTGATGAACTCTACCTCGTTCATGTGACGAATTCTTGGAACTTCTTGGAACTTCTCCCAAGTCATCTTCAGTGCGGCAGGTTAAGTACGTTTTATAGATTCCCATCAGTATTCTGCCTCTGCACGCAACATGAAGGTGACAAAGGGAATCTTTTGCTCCTCGAAGCATCACGGGACATCAAATATCCTGCAGATCTGCTTTATCCACGTCTCCGCCTTAAGTGGTTTTGGCTCTCCAAAATACTCCGGTGGTCCCAGTTCCTTGAACTGCTTAGCGGTGACCATCCGAGAGTTGCCAGTGTTTCCACCTACATTTTGTACAGGAGCCGTTCTTGCCTGATGTTGCATGAATTGCATAAAGCCTCTGAACATTCCATCGTTCATCATCTGGTCAGTGTTGTTGTTTGCCTGAGGATTGTCGCCTTCCTGATGTACATTATCCTGATTATTGATCTGTGGAGACTCAACGGTCTCCTGTGCTCCATTGCTATTCTTCACATTCTCGGATGCCATTTTTAAATACTGCCACAAAACAAGGGTTAATAAACATATCACATATTATCCCTATACTCTGACCAACCAATTAAATACCAAATAAATTTAGGTAGGTCATACTATTAAGGAAATTCACGCCTATCCCCTCCTAGTTCTTGTCTCACATATATCCCAGGATCATATCCTAAGCTTTGATACCTTCAATCATGGCGCCCCCAAAATAGGTATACATCACCCATCTTGAGTCGCCAAATACATGGTACAAAATTCAAATATAACTTAATTATACAACAGTCGTGTAAAATACGACAAAGCATAAGCTGTGAGTTTTAATACAAATATTATCATCTAGACAATATCCACACTCAATTGAGTCCTCATTACATTTATTATAACATTATTTCATAGAATAGTGAGGACTACTAATGCTATTATCTGGACCGTCACTCCGTTCCCTTACTAGTCCCTGTTACGTTCTCATTTCCTGAAGAGAACAATGAAAGTAAAAGGGTGAGCTCAACTAGCCCAATAAGAAATATTATGACTAAGATAATACAAAATAAATTATCGTTAGCCTTCAATGTTGTTAAACCGATACAATATAACAAACATCAAGTTTAATCAAGAAAGAAAACAAGCAATCCATTAAAAGAGTCAAGTAGAGAATAAAATCTACTATCTTTTATGATTTAAAAAGGTTTTTCATTACTTTTATCGCTGGGACTCAGCTTAATAAATAATCCACATAATCCTTGCACTACGGCCAAGGATATTCATTAGTATCACAACCACAGATTATCCATGTACTACGGGCCAAGGATATTCGTGTATTCATCAATGGTCATGATTATGCCAA
Organism: Panax ginseng; assembly: GCA_020205605.1. Lineage (NCBI taxonomy): Eukaryota > Viridiplantae > Streptophyta > Magnoliopsida > Apiales > Araliaceae > Panax > Panax ginseng. The sequence goes on along the minus strand of CM035129.1, from coordinate 49,004,250 downwards.
CAACTGTCCATCAATGCACTACGAGCCAATAAGGACTTTTACCACATAATTTGTAACATTACGGTCATGATTATACCGATTAATCCCTGGTCATAATCATACCAAGTCCATCTATGCACTACAGGCCACATATGACTTTCAACATAATATAAACATGAGGATGATGACAATGATATAAGAATTCAATAAAGCAAGTTCAAGAATTAATTTATCCAGGAACTAATAACGTCCAAATTGTCAACATGATACTTCTTTGTAGAGTAAAATTCAAGAATGCTCAAAAGAATATTTCCATGAAAAGATACTGGATGAAGCGCAAATATCAAGGATATTCCACTAATTTCATGGAGTATAGAAGTCAAAAATTTAACCAACTGAGTATAATAAAGAATGGAATAACAAATGAAATCACCAGGCATGCGATAGACCGCATAAACAGGTTATTCTAAGAGAATAATAAATAACGGAACTAGGTCATGCCTAAACGCACAGACAGGATGTTCAAACAGAATAATAAAGAATGGAATAACGGAAGAATTTCACCATGTATGCGGTACTTCGCATAGACAGGTTATTCCAACATAATGATAAATAATGGAATAACAGAATAATTTCGCCAAGTATATGGTAGACCGCATATACAGGTTATTCCAACAGAATAAAAAAAATGTAATAACATAAGTTCTCTTCATGAATACAAAAGAAATAATACCCCTTACCGTAAAAGAAGAGTATTCCGACTGGTAGGGCGGGGATATACTTGAAGAAAACTTGAACTAAGCTCAAAGCTTTCTTAAACTCTAAACAAAAACGCTCAAGGTTATAGAAGAGAAATCTCTGAATTTCTGGTGTGATTTTAATTCTAACTAAGCATCCTATTTATAGGAGAATTGAAGGGGCACTGTGTAAGGAAAATTCACGGATGATTGACTGATGCATTATTTCATTCACGGATGCTTATCAATGTTGCAGGCAACTGAAATTTCAATCAAATTAAGTAAAAAACAAAAACTAAAATAATATATATATATATATATATATATATATATATATATATATTAGCAATTTCCTCCCTAATACGTTTCCTCCACCCCCCACGCCCACCCCATTTTCATTTCAACCATTTTTTCCACATGTGGCCCCCACCTTTATTATAAAGAATAAATTTTTATCGATTATTTAAAAAAATGGGTAAATGGGGGTCCAAATAATACGTCAATATTTACAATAGAAATCACCTCAATATTAACAACATTTATCATCATTATTATAATTCACAATATTAATCGACTAGGTCATTCCCAGGAAAGAGGGGACTTTCTAATAAGGATTTCTCCCTATTGACGCACAGTTAGGTGACCAAGCCTCTCCTTGGCAGAACTTCTAGACTTCGTTAATATTGCAAATAATAATATTAATAACTCTGTCATCTCAATTATTGATTAATAATATAAAAATATCTACAATAATTGAATCAAATAACGTGAGATACTATACAACAATTACTGTAGCAATAATTGAACAAAACTGAGTGACTTCTCACGTGAGCATCAATAATCAATACTGTGTGCTACTATGCAACCATGTGTATCACTGTACTTTTAACACCGGGTGTTTTCAACAGTTAACGGTAAAACTTCCGCCGTTATTTTCATAAAAAGATATTTTTATCGTTTTCTCAATCTGACAATAATTTCGTTGTGGGGTCCACCAATGATTGTGCTGTCGCATTGAATATTCCCTGTTAAAACGAATATTCCCCGACCAATCGAATATAATATAACAACTTGCGTACTTTGCCAAATTTATAACTATTACCTACAACTATAACATTATATCAAATTCACTCCATAATATTCAAAAATGATAATTATAGAAAATTCATATTTATTCATAAAAGTTGGGGTCTTACATAGTCCGCATATACAGGTTATTCTAACAGAATAATAAAGAATGGAATAACAGAAGTTCTCTTCATGAAGACTAAAGAAATAATAGCCCTTACGAGTATAACAAATAATATCCCTTACAAGTGCAACAAATAATATCCCTTACCTTAAAAAGAAGAGTATTTCGACTGGTAGGGCGAGGATATACTTGAAGAAAACTTGCACTACGCTCAAAGCTTTCTTAAACTCTAAAGAAATATGCTCAAGATTATAAAAGAAGAATTCTCTGAACTTCTGGTGTGATTTTCAATTCTAACTAAGCATCCTATTTATAGGAAAATAGAAAGGATACTATGCTGCACTATGCAATAAAATATAATATAATCTACATATATATATATATATATATATTTTATTTAAAATCTAATAAAACAAATAACTTTATAAAAGTATTTTATTTTATATAAAAAGATTTTACTATATAAAACACTATGCGCATACATTATGCAATACTATGCATAATAAAATATAATATATTCTAATTATTGTATAATAAAACAAAAATAACTTTATAAAAGTATTCTGCTTTTATATAAAAAGATTTTACTATGCAAAGACACTATGCAGTAACTATGCAACACTATGCATAATAAAATATAATATATTCTAATTATTGTCTAATAAAACAAATAACTTTATAAAAGTATTATATTTTATATAAAAAGATTTTACTATACAAGACACTATGCATAATATAATAATATATATTCTATTTATAGTCTAATAAAATGAATAACTTTATAAAAGTATTTTGTTTTATATAAAAAGTTTTTTTGTTTTATTACATTAAAAATACTAATAAAACAAAACTGATCCTCATTATTATAATTCACACTATTAATCGACCAGGTCGTTCCCAGGAAAGAGGGGGCTTTCCAATAAGGATTTCTCCCTATTGGCACGCAATTAGGTGACCAAACCTCTCCTTTACAGAACTTCTAAACATCGTTAATATTACAAATAATAATATTAATAACTTTGTTATCTCAATTATTGATTTAATAATATATAAAATATCGACAATAATTAAATCAAATAACGTGAGATACTATGCAACAATTACTGTAGCAATAATTGAACAAAATTGAGTGACTTCTCACGTAAGCATCAATAATCAATACTGTGTGCTACTATGCAATCACACATATTACTGTACTTTTAACACCGGGTGTTTCAACAGTTAACGGTAAAACTTTCGCCATTATTTTTATAAAATATTTTTGTCATTTTCTCAATCCGACAATAATTCCGTTGTGGGTTCCACCAATGATTGTACCGTCGTACGGATATTCCCTAACAAAAAGAATATTCCCCGACACAACGAATATTTTATATCAACTTGCTTACTTTGCAAAATTTTCACATATTACCCTTAACTTTAAACTTTTATCAATTTAACTATTTACCAAAATAGAAAAATTGAATACTTTTATTTTATAAAATTTGGGGTCTCACACCTTTAATATTACAAAAATATTAAATATTTATGAAATATATTCAAAATTATTAAAAACTAATTTTTAGGCTTTAAAATAATTTTTTGTAATTTGTTTTGTATTTTTAATAATTAAAACTAATTTTCTAATTATTTAATAAAATAATAATTTTTTAAATTAATTGTCGCTAAAGGTGCTTATAATAGCGATGTAATCGTCATATAGGTGTTCTTCGTGTTCTTGAGGCTAACCCAGAAACTCATTTCAGTGATCGAGATAGGAGGTTTGACCAACAATAATTTTTAATCTGTGATGTTTCTGGGCATGTTCTTGGTCAGATCTTGTAGTACTCGTGTAATAGTACATGATCCAGCCATTATCAGGTTCATATCATAACACACATGCAAGATTTAGAGCTTTGAAATCACTGTCAGACATGTTCTTCATATGTTCGGGTCACCGTAAACATGAAATCATGGCTTGGTCAACCAGAGATTGATGCCCTTCAATCTTTCAATCTGGTCATGCTATAGGTGATCTAGACGTCGGGCTTTGTAGACAAACCAATAGAGTACATGTTGTGAGCCAGATGCAAGATCTAAGTCAATAAAAAACTTGTCAGTCTACTGTCTCAACTTTCTAGGTTACCCAGAAAGCAAAGCTTAATGGTCAACGACTTTTGACCGATTACTACAACCGATCTGAGGCTTTCTAAGGTTCGAACGTGCTCTGAACTTGTAGCACTCATGACATACTATAATCTAGATACAAATATTCATCCTAACAACTTTACAACAACAAAATCAAAGCCGGTCAAAGTCACTGGCAGAACACGTCACTACAAAAAAAATAGTGCTTCAGCAACAACCAATTTTTGTTGCTAAAGGTGCCAAATTTCATTGCTAAAGGGTTTTGGAAACAACTTTACTATCGTTACGTCTTTCATTGCGCAATGAGCGTTGCTAATTGTTCCGCAACGAATGTATTTTTTTCGTTGCCAAAAGTAATACATTTTGCAACGAAACTTGACTTTCGTACAGAGACGTCGATCCTTTAGCAACAAAATGTATTGTTGCAGAATAATTAAAATATCGTTGCTAAAAACCCCATTTCGTTGCAAAAGCCTGCTAATTGGCAACAAAATGAACTCTTTTTTTTGCAACGGCCATGCATTTTCGTTGCAATTGACACCATTTTGCAACGATATTTTTCGCTTCAGTATATTATGAAAATTGTTGCCTAAGCTTGCTTTCGTTGCGGAATGTAAACTTTTTAGCAATAATTTTCGTTGTTGATTATATTATTTAGCAATGATATTATGTTGAATCAACAACAAAAATGTTTGTTGCTGGTTATTTTTCAATAGCAACGAAAGTCGTCGATTAGCAACGACATTATATATTGTCGTTTCTTTATATGTACAACGAAAGTTGATATGATTTGAAACGATAAAAATATTGCCTTTTATTTTAGTATTAGCAACAATATCCTCTCCGTTGTTATTAGGTTAATTTTTCGTTGCCAAATATTATATTTTTAATGCCATTAGAAACGAAAATTTGTTGCTAAATATATAAAAAATTGTTGCTATATTAAAACTTCCTCAATGCTTTGGTAACGAATTATATTATTGCCAAATCAAAATTTGACATTCTTTTTGTGTACCTGGCTGGCTCATTGTCCCCATAGCAAATAATGGCAAAAATACAAAAAACTAAAATATTATTAACTTAATAAAATCATCCACTACATAATCATTCATTATCTTTACAATTAACCATCTAAAACTACCACAGTTATTCAATCAAAGTATATATCTATATATATATAGAGATAGTACATTTCATAATTTCGTCCCTTGTCTTCTGTAAACGTAGCACGAAAATTTGTTCTAATACTTTTGCACTTTTCTTTTCAAGGGGCAAGAATTTTTTGGATTCATAACACAGGTCCTCTCAGTTGCTTACCATAGAATATTGCCAAATTTGGAATAGATCTATCAAAGCTGGACGAGCTAGGATGCGTGAGCACACATAACCAAGCTTCTAACCTTCACAACCTGCAGCTTCACGTGCTCTGCACAAAACTAAAGGGGCAATATTCGGATGCAAATGTCACTTATGTCTACATTTTTACAATAAATCTAACCTCTTTGCTAACTACACAAGATATGGCAAGTATTCCTCCTTTGTATACTCTGTATGATTATAGGGAAGTCTGAAGTCATTTACATAAAGATTACATTAAGTAATGACATAGATGGTAACTCTCTTTTTCTTTATTCCTATTTTCTAGTACCTTTTGCAGCAGTACGAAACTTCTAGTACATGTGTAGAGAATTAAAGAAGTTGGTCATATACCATATAGTCCAGAGAAATATTTGTTACTGTTAAGATTCAAAACTCTTGGTGCTTCCAAAGTAGCCTGAAAGTAATACAATATTGCTGTAATGGGAGAGATCCAAGCATATATGCCTAACTAAAGCAATATGAACTGAAAGTGTATGCAAACGAGGAAATAGTATCAATCAACCTACATGGCATAGTAAGCTGAATCGAAGTTGATTGTCTTGGTAATCTTTGCCAGTAATAGGTCCATAAATTTTTGACTCAGTTTTCCCCCAAACCAGAAGTTCATCAACAAATTAAGCTCATGTGAGTTGAAGTACCCTAAACTATCAGAGCCTGCATAAAATGATCCATAATGCAAAAGTGAAAGCCTGAAAGGTATATAGATATTTATAAACCACACTAGATAAATAAATACATAACCTTTTCGAGAAACCACGGATGATCCACAAAGACACGATCAACGCCTCGCTTGTAGCAGTGGAAGAAGCGAACCTTTTCAGTTTTATCCCCTACCTTATGCTGCATTACACGTAACAAGCAATGATACGAATGCCAACAAAAGAATACATTCGGAGAAGAAAATTATACGTGTATGTTTGATGATAAATGTACCTCAAAAATGACTTCTGTATCCCAAGCATCTTTATACTGGTCATAACGAGGATAATCTGTCATGACACGATTGCCATTGGCCTAGGGACAGAGCCAAAAATAGTGCAGTGAGTTAATTATGGCATCATTAAATAGAGGATCTAGGCAAAATAGATAGTTATAATACTAACTGCCATGGCTAGTGGTAAGCCACCAAGAACATCTCTGAGCCCACCAGTTTTGGTGGTACAACATAGTTTGAATGGTTCTAGTGGTTTACTAGATAAGAAAAAGAAGGGACAAAATGTGGAAGAGCAATATAGAAAAGCTGTTGTTTCATAATGTGGGCATAGAATGTGCTGTAGAATTAACATATAATTGTTGCAGTGTATCAGTAGATAGGGAAATCTGGGGGAAGGGAAGAGGTATTCTGTTGTTGTCCCTAGTTGCAGCCATCACACACAGACACCTTATACAATATGTTCCTCTTATAGTCTTATGTGCAACAATTATATGTTAATTCTATAAGGTGTCTGTTAGTCTACAGATTTTAATAGCTTCTCATCATAATTCCAATTAATATAAACAGAAGATGAAAGAGAGCTAAAAAGAAATCTTATTAAAGTAAACCTGTTATGTCAATCAAGCAGCAAAAAACTGAGAACAAGAAAGAGTATTAACTTTTCACCCATAACTTGCTTGAGGTTATAAAACCCTCTTAATTTTCCTATACTCTATATGCAAAAACAAACAAAAAATTGAAGTTACTTTGATTACACTAAGCAACTCTATAAATTAAAAAATAGTGGTCCTAATCAATATTGAAATATTTCTATAATGGGCCATATTGATCAAAATTAAGAGTTTTAAAAGTAAAAATGTATATGAACTACTATAACTAAAAGCATCGAATTCTTAAAAAGTTAACCAGACATACAGGTAAAGGAGGTACTATGTAGCAGGACTGTCCTTGTGATCAACGCCACGCTCAAGGAGGTACTTTGGAGCAGGACTGTCCTTGTGGATACTCCCTACTGGAGAAATATGGTCGGTAGTAATACTGTCACCTAATAGGATTATACCAAAAATGATCTTAGTTCTAATGCAAAAACCAGATGTATGAATAAAAATGGCTTGATCTGCCTATTTACGACCTTCAGACAACAACAACAATAGGAAAGCAGTGCCCAAATTGGCTGATATATAAAGGCCCCACCCCCCATTTAGGAATCAAAAACTGAGCCATTTTAAAAACATCACTATTTATATATACAAATACATAAATAGTATATAACTATGCTACTGCTTAGAAAGGTGATTTATTATGGCAACAAGAATATCATAGCAACTTTCCAAGACAGTACGTAACATGGTAGCATTTCTATTTATTTTAACAATGTTCTGCTAAATTAGGGGAATTAGAACCTCGGGTCAAGGGAAAAAGTGCAGGACATAAATCAGCGCATATCATGACAACCAGTGCATAAGCCACAACTAAAGGAAGAAAAGCAAGATAGTTAGCTCTTGTTAGTGGATGAACACGACCTTCAAAGTTACGGTTTCTAGAAAGCACAGCTGCAGCAACAATCTCTGCAAAGGAGTCTCACATGAAACCAGAAAGCATCAGTTACATATATACACACACGCACGCATCAGCTGTGCGTTTATGCATGACTTGGTTCCGTTGTTTATTATTCTGTTGGAATATCCTGTCTGTGTGTTTACGCATGACCTGGTTCCATTATTTATTATTTTGTTGGAATATCCTGTTTATGCGTTTAAGCATGACCTGATTTCGTTATTTATTATTTTGTTAGAATAACATGTCTGTGCGGTCTATCGCATGCCTGGTGATTTCTTTTGTTATTCCATTCTTTATTATACTCAGTTGGTTAAAGTTTTGACTTCTATACTCCATGAAATTAGTGGACTATCCTTGATATTTGCGCTTCATCCAGTATCTTTTCATGGAAATATTCTTCTGAGCATTCTTGAGTTTTACTCTACAAAGAAGTATCATGTTGACAATTTGGACGTTATTAGTTCCTGGATAAATTAATTCTTGAACTTATTTTATTGAATTCTTATATCATTGTCATCATCCTCATGTTTATCTGTGGCTTGTAGTGCATAGATTTACTTGGTATGATTATGACCAGGGATTATTCAGTGTAATCATGACCGTAATGTTACAAATGATGTGGAAAAAGTCCTCATTGGCCCGTAGTGCATTGATGGACAGCTGTTGGCATGACCATGACCATTGATGAATACACAAATATCTTTGGCCAGTAGTGCATGGATAATCTGTGGTTGTGATACTAATGAATATCCTTGTCAGAAAAGAGGGGAAGATGTGGATTATTTATTGTTTGAGTCTCATGATAAAAGTGATGAAAACCCTTTTAAATCATTAAAGATAGTAGATTTTATTCTCTACTTGACTCTTTTAATGGATTGCTTGCTCCGCTGCAGTTAAACTTGATGTTTGTTATATTTTATCAGTTTAACATTGTTGAAGGCTAACGTTATTTTATTCTACATTATTTTAGTCAAATATTTCTTCATCGGGCTAGTTGAGCTCACCCTTTCTTTCTTTCGTTCTCTTGTGAAATGAGAACGTGGCAATGAGACTAGTCGGGAGAGCGGAGTGACGGTCCAGATGATAGTATTAGTAGTCCTCGCTATTCTGTAAAATAGTGTGAAAATAAATGTAATGAGGACTCTTTTGAGTGTGGATATTGTCTAGATGACAATATTCTTATTAAAACTCTCAGTTTACATTTTGTCGTATTTTACACGACAGCTATATTATTAAGTTGTATTTGAATTTTGTACCATATATCTGGCGACTCAAGATGGGTGATGTATACCTATTTTGGGGGTGTCACAGTATTGTTAAAGAGATGGGGTGGTGTAGTGTCACTACTCCAAAATACAATTCATGTAGGATAACACATGGCATGTCTGCAATCTTCATTGACAGTTGGGAATCAAATATTGTAAAAAAATTAAAAGTTGAGAGCAGACTTCAAAATGTTAGAAAGTTCGGATATTATGGAGCAAAAAGTATAGCACAGGCCAGAACAGAAAATGTTTAGAAAAGTACACATTCAGTATTAGGTGTAAAACATAATGGAAGAAAATGCAAACAGAAAAACTGAAACTATGCTAAGAAGATGTGTATGTATTAGAACAGTATATGTACACGGACTTGTGCATTTAAGTTCAGTTGGTAGAAGGAAAATTATAGTTGCTGCCATCAGCTTCAATATTTCAATTACAACAACTAGACTAGGAAATGAGAATGATAACTCTAAAATTATAAAAAGTGTATGAACACCAGTTTTGTACTCAAACATTCAATGTTTACAAACGCGAGTGTGTGGGAAATAGAGAAACGAGATGTTAGTGTCAACAAAATGACAAGATAATACAAAACCTATGGCTTACGGATTCCAGCTTTGAAAACAAAAAAGGTTACAGCTCATAGAGACTTAAATAAATCACTAACCTTCAGCCAGCTCTAAATCCAATTTCTGAAGAAATCTTGGGGGAAAAAACAAAGGGAATTATTTTTATATGTAGACATCTTACATATTAAAATATGTAGTAAATATCATAACTTATTTTCAAAAATTAAGATATCTTACTTGGAACAAGACTATGAGCTTTAAAAGAGTTGCAACAAAATTATATATAGTCCTGAGAAGCGTTGAAAATGGCTGATGTTCTCTCCCAATCCCGATAATTATATATCATTGATTTCCACAGATGGGGTTTGGGCTGCTCGAGCAATAGCAAACAACCATTTCCATGGATTCAAACAATGCAAACTTGGCTTCCTCCATATTCTCCTGGACAGAAACTATTGCATCTCCCTCCCCAATACATCACATGTTCTCTATAAAATTCTCAACTTGAGACACAATATTTGATTCAGAACCCAAATGGGCTTCGTGATGATCACTATTTTCCTGATTTTCCTCAACCCTGTAATGGATTTCATCTTCTTCAGCTGTTGAACCTACCAATTCGACCGGAACCAATTGTTGACCACTGTAGTCAATAAAGAACTCCAGATGCTGAGGGTGAATTTCAAAAGAAGCATCTTCCTTGCTACAATCTTGAATCACAGTCTCATCAAAAGGGTAGAGATGAGAATGGATCCCACGATGCCTAGGGTTTCACGATTTGAAAAAGTGCGCCCAATCCGAGTAGAAGATGATGAGTGGTTGATCGAGTATCTCGATCTAGATCTACATATCTTTGTGGTTATAGATAGCGAAAGATAAAAGTCGTCTAATCGTAAGTATAAGTCTATAATCAGAATAAAAATAATAATAAATTTTAAAGTAGAGTTTATTAATAAATGAATGTTAATTTTATTATTTTTAATAAATATAATGATTAATATTTTAAATTATAATTCGAGTAAGTTTTTATTATTTTTAAAATATTAAATTTTAAAATGAATACTTTAATTACAATTATAGCTAGAATAAGAAAAAAAAAGTAATGAGTTTTAAAGTATAATATTAATGAATGAATATTAATTTATTTATTTTTAATAAATACAATAATTAATAATCTAAATTACAATTCAAATAATTTTTCATTATTTTTGAAATTCTAAATTTTAGTTTTAAAATGAATGCTCTAATTACAATTATAAATAGAATAAGAAAAAAATAATGGATTTTAAAGTATAGTTCATTAATTCTAAATTAATTCGAACCTAACACATTTTAATAATAAAATTATATTATTTATTGTTTGAAAGTAAATTTTGAAAGTACAAAATTTGTAACAAGCTAATACCTATGTATATAATTAATTTATATATATGTGACTTATTAATTATTGAATACAAGTTTTTATATATATATATATATATA